>MU397244.1:464964-828948 GCA_022578865.1 Xylaria sp. FL0043 | reverse complement strand
ATTATTTTTAAATAATTATTTTTTTTTAAATTTATTAAATATTTTATTAAAAATTTTAAATTTATATAATAATATAATATTTATTTTTTTAATATTATTTTAAACTATTAAAAATATTAAATTTAATAATTTAAATAATAAGTTAATTATTAAAGTAATTATATTTTTATTATTATTTTAAGTTTTTTATTTTTTGCTTTTATTTTCTTTAAACTAGTTAAAAATTAAATTAAAATTATTTTAATAATATTTATTAAAAAAATAATTAATAGCTTTTTTACTTTTAATAATATAATATTTATAATTAAAGTTATAATTTTAATTATATTTTTTTTTTTATTTTTTATTATTATTACTATTATTATTAAGTTTATATTAATTAAATAATAATATTATTTTAATGTTTTATTGTTGCGTTATTTTTTTTTTTGTTTTTTTTTAAAAGGTTTTTTATAAAATAATATTAAAAATAACTATTTTAATTAGCTTTTTTTTTATAGCTTTTTTAATAATAAAAATATAATTAATTTAAAAAAAAATAAACTTAAAATTATTATATTTATTATTTAATTTATTAAAAAACTTTATAAAAAAAAAATTATTAATAATATATAAATTAAAATTAAATTATTTTAATTTTAAATAAATTAAATAAAATTTAATAATAAATTAAAAAATAAAATTTTTTATAGCTAATATAATTAACTTTTATTTAAATAATAAGTTTTAAAAAACTATACTTTTAATAAATTTTATTTTTTTATTAAATAATTTCTATATATTTATTATTATAACTTTTTTATTTTTATTATTAAATTTATCGGCTTATTATTTAATAAAATTTTAAATATTTAAATTATAATAATTTTAAATATATTTAATAACTTTTTTTTATTTTATTTTTTAAGTTTTTTAAACTTTATATAATTTAATATTAATTAATATATCGGAAATTTTAACAAGCTTTATTTTTTTTAAACTTTTTAATAAATAGCTAATATATTTTATAATTTATATATAATTTTTTATATTTTTTTTAAACTTAAAATAATTAGTTAATAATTTAAAAATAATAATTTTTTTAAAAAAAATTTTAATTTTAGTTTTATTAATTATTTTAATATTTAATATTAATAATAAGTTAATATAAAATATTATCGTTGTTTAAAGTAAAATTTTATAAAATAATATTTAATAAAGTAAAATTTAAAATAAAGTCGTTAAAATTAAAATTAAAAAATATTTTAATAATTTTAAGTATATATTATTTAAAATTTAAAATAATAATAATATTAAATAATATTAGCTTTAATAATTTTAAAATAAAAAATTTAATAATAACTTCGAGGCTAAAAAAACTAATTTTATTAAGGTCGTTAAATATAAATATTAAGAAAACTTTTTTTAATAAAAATAATAAAATTAATTTAAATAAAAAAATAAATAAAAAAAATATTTTAAAATAATAATTATAATTTATAAAATTTTTATAAAAAAGTTAAAATTATTATTTATGTTCGAGTTTTTAAATAAAATATAAAAAATTTTTTTTGTTAAAAAAATAATAGTAAATAAATAAAATAAATAATTAAGTTTTTAAATTATATTTAAAAGCGGTTTTTTAAGCTTTTATAAATAAATTCGGCTTAAAATTTACGTAAAAATTTTGTTTAAATTAAAGTCTTAAAATTATTTTGTTTTATTTTTTTAAGTTAATTTTTAATTATTAAAAAAATAAAGTTAATAACGCGTTTTTAAATTTTTTTATTAATTTATATATAATAAAAAAAAATAATAAGCCGAGATTTAAATAGTTTTAAAATATTTTTTAATATAAAAATTAATAATTTAAACGATAATAATAATAAAAAATTAACGCGTATAATTAAATAAATAAAAAATATATAAATATTTTTATTTTTATTTAAATAATTAATATTAAACTAATAGTAAATATTATATTAAAATATATAGCAAAATAATTATTATTTTATTATATATTTTTATTAATTTGTTTTCGTTGTTTTTTATTTTTTTAATTTAATAAAAAAAGCAGCAGCTTAAATACTGCAAAAATAAATAAAAAAAACGATAATATTAATAAATAATAATAAATAATAAAATTAATTATATAAAAGTTATAAGCTTCCGGGCTTATAACCAGTTAAAATATTAATATAATATTAAAGTGCAGTATATTATATTGCCTTAAAGAACAAGTCTAGGTACAGTATATAAGGGTAATACCTCCTAATATATAGTAAGTATGTGTGGGGCGTAAGTACCCAACCTCCTCAGGCTACCAGCCTCCCTAATTTCCATATATACCATGCGCATGTTGGGAACTTGACAAAAAAATATTACTTACATAAAATACTACCTACGGCAGATTTTCGACATAGTTGGAGATGAGTAAGCGGGAACTCATCCTATGCGGCTCTGCTTAATATTAATGCGACTACGGGACTCGCCTGCAGGAGCTGAGCCAGCCTGCAAGGTCAGTGGCGAATCAGATTCACCACAGCAGCGACGTGGTATGGAAGCTGTGCCATCTGTCAGAAGAGCGAGTTACGTGCTTTTCTAAGTATGGTACCGACGTAAGCAAGGTTACGATACCCCTCTTGAAAGATGTCTATGTAGACGTATGCACGAAATACGGTGTCGTCGTTCCCTTTTTCGCATGCTGGTTGGAGAACCTCGGATTCAAGCCTCAACTATTATATTGGCTCACCGGGAGATATAAGTGAGTCATGTTAAAGATTTGCATGGTGCAAATCGGAATTGAAAAGAAAGTAGAACACCTTATGCCTGCGGTTGAGGCTTCTTTTATGCATGCTCACAAATAGGGCATATAGAATTTGATAGGCTGCGATATTCCTCGATTCTTGCTCTTGTATTCTGTAACGGAATTATTAATTTCATTTTATCATCGAGAATACCGTTTTGTTCCGCAGAAACCAGGGAAAAAAATCAGGAAGAAGCCCTGCAGATCATCCTCGACGCTTCTTATGACAAATGTCTACTCCTTGCTTAGCTCTGGAGGCCCCTTACCAAGCACGCCGGCACAGCTGAAGAGAAGGTACATCATTTCCATCCTAATCCAACCTGCATACTCAGAGCTACTGCGCAAACGTAGTAATCTCGCAGCCTGAACAATTGGTGCATATGCACCCGTAATTAATCATCATTCGGATTTGCATACTCACGCTTCATCACCCAAGTTAGAAAGAATCTACGACGGCGAGATCGCGATATTGGACTTCGAGTACTAAGTTACCATTCCGTAGAGTCTTGCGGTTTTGATGCTACCCAGCATAGGCTGTCGTCATATACATTTCGATGTACGGGACTATATACCAGTACAGGGTGATGGAAGTCGATTTCGTACGCAATGAAACCAGTCTCGGTCTTCAATATGAAGGGAAATCCGATGTCTCGGGGTTTCGCGCTGAGTTATTCGGCCCTTGACCCGACTGAGATACCTATTAGACACCCTCAAGGCATCGTTGTATATAGGGAGGACTCTGCCAGCTTGTTTCCGGGGAACTCCTATGTCAAAGGATTTTGACACTATCTAGGCACATATGGCTCTTGAGCTTTAGCACTCGTTATGATTGAAGCTACTAGATAATAATTTGGGAGCACAGTCTCGATGCATCTAGAGTTATGGATTACCCGGAGATGTAAATTTTCTTGAAGATGGGCATGAATTCAAATATCTGAAAGCCCGCCGGTAAAATAAGCGCGTTTTCGGGATCTAGGGAACGAAGACCTGAGTCTCGTAATCTCTTGAGCGGTTCCGAGATTAACTGCTATTTACTTCGGAAATTCTTGAACCAGATGAGTGTAAGCTGGATGACGATAATAAAGTTTAGAAAGGCGAGCCGATACAGAGATTCAGATATTCGAACGGAAATCAACATATCGCAAACGACGACAGCCACATCCTAGATCAGCCGAATGGGTGATCGCCACTTGTTGCTTGAACTAAAAATCAGGCTTGAGACATGATAGTGAGAATGGTAGATACGCTACGTGCAAGCCAAGTAGCGAAAATGTTACAGCCTATCAATGGAATACACTTCACGAGGTGGATGGGGGACGAGTTTTGAAGGGGCTTGTGAAGTGTCACGGGGCCAGCTCCTAACCTGACGGCTGTTAAGAGTAGGGGTCAGAGTAGGTTAAAGATGGTGAAAATGTCGCTGAAGCCTACAACCCGGATCAACTAAATGCTTGTTGTGGAATTTGCGCCGCAGACTACGTTCAGGTTCGCGTTTCGACAATAACTCGAATCCAGCTTATCAAGGCATATAATCAACGGCTAACACCAACTGAGAATACTTTTAGGTAATTATTGATTGAATTACATATTTCATTTCACAGAAACCGACGCAACACCACATATCATAAGCTTTCTATTTTCACTTATAGATAACTCTTCACCTAGGCTTAAGCTCGCTTACCATGCTCATGTCGTTGGCACGCTCGAAGCGTGATCGGCGCAAATACGGACGGAGCCTTATACAGTTCAGAAAACCGATAAGAAGCTGTTCTCCTCAGATCAAAACAATTTGAATCCGCCCGGAACGCCCTTCTGGAACAATCCAGAAGGATCGTACTTTCGGCTTATATCCTGGAGGCCCTTCTTGTTCGCGCTTCCATACGAGCTAATAGGGTCTTGGAAGTCGGCGGCATAGCCGAGATAGACATAATCTAGCGCCGTTCCCATCTGCGTGGTGCGCTCACGAATACTCTCCAAAGCGCTTCTCATAGTGCCGGTAATAAGTTCATCGTCACTTTTCTCATCCCAGTACGTTAGGAGAAGTACCGAGATAGCGGGTACAGAAGGATCCAATCCTAGGCTGTTATCCCCCTTCACAACCGATTGCTGTAACAAAGAGACAGGGTAAGGTTGGAAGGTCAGGGAGCATGTGATGCCTTTGCATGGCTTAACGGGCACTATAGCCTCGGTGTAGACATCTACTGCAGTCTGAAGTGTAGCCACGTCGGCTTTCACCGTTAGGTTCATATAAACGCATCGTGATTGATTTGAGACACCCGCGGCTTGTTGGCCAGCCATCTGAGTCAAGTTTAGTCTCTTTGGCTGGCCTGGTTGCTTGATTTGCGACTCAATAGCAGTGAAAGGAGCCAAGGCAGCTGGATTTTCGACGTCTTTAGTGTAGTATACCGTATTCAGACACAGTGAAGCTCCACCCATCTTCGCAGAGAACCCAATGCTAATCATGATATGGGTGTTTGTATCAGCTCGAGGTCGCTTGAGCTCCGCCACAAGAGCCTCGATTTGGCTGGGGAAGGTAGGAGGAGGATAGAGCACATTCCCACCCCAAAAATGACCGAGCTTGAAGGTGCGCATGGTGAAGCGCGTTACAACACCGAAATTGTTTGAGCCCCCTTTCAGAGCTACCCAGAGGTCGCTGTTTTCATTGGCATTGGCGTGCACGACTTCTCCGGAGTTCAACACACTGTATTGCGAGTCAGAAATCTCTACACAAGGGCCTCATCGTGCTGGCTTGTCCGGGCCGTATGTCTCATAGCAAGGGTTCGGGGTTCAAGTGGAAACAAATGGCTTACACTTCAAAATCAGCAATATTGTCGCAAATGCAGCCCTCACGAGACGAGAAGATTGAGAGACCTCCTATGAAAATTGGTTAACCTTTCATCGAAAACTCTCAAAAGAGGATATCTAAATAGGGATTGGGCACCGCTTACCTGACAGGGCCAATCCTCCAATGCCACCAGTGCCACTCCGCCCACCAACTACACCAAGCCCAGCCGATTGGACTATCTTGTCAACATCAAGCCACAGAGCGCCAGCACCGACAGAAACCATTGTTTCTGTCAGTTCTATCTGCTCAAGGAGCTTTGGGTCTAGCGTAATGCCATTCTGAATATTCGAACAACCAGACAGGGGCATATTGCCTGCACCGCGGATGGCGAACCGCACCGCGCCACCCGCTACATAGGGGCTGATGAGGCGAATGAATTTGGAGACGTCTTCAGTGTCCTTGGGTTGGAAGATGCACGTTGGCGTGATCTCGTTCAACTGATTGGCCAAATAGGACCCATTCCTTGCTTTGTAGGCGTCCGCAGTTGGGCCACTAGGCAGAAGCACTTGCTCGCTGGGGAACAACTCCTGTATTGCGGTCACGGCTTGATGAATGTCCATGATGACTAGATCACTGGTCGAGGAAGGTAAATATGAAATAGAGCTGCTGTTTAGGCGCCTGGGTACGAAAAGAGGATCCGGAGTGAAACATATGGCGCTGTAAGCAGATCGACTGATGATGGTGCAGCAAATATGAAAAGGCGCATCAGCGAATTGGCATGTAGAGCTAAAGTCTGCCAGATGCAAGCGCTGTGTATTTGTACTTTGAGTTGTCTGACCAGTGCACTTGTTAATTACCTGAATGCTGCAGAACGATATCGCATATGCCTGGTAGTACCACCGGCATGATATTCCACCCGGTGGCAGTTAGTCCTTCAACTTAATATCAGCGCAATGTCTGCAGGCTGTACTGTAGATAGGTAATATGTAACGTGGACTTCGTACTTGGCCGGCCGATTATCCGGGTCGCCGCCGGTGAAGTCCACACCGAATAACTACTCAGGATGGATGCTCACCGTATTATCAAACAAAAGCAGCTTCCAGCATCATAGCATTTTAGTGAGCCGACATAACACCCGCCGCTTTCCGATAACGCGTGGGCAGCATCCAACGAATGGAGCCCGGTCAAGCTTCAGCCTGCAGATAATGCTGACAGTCCACCAGGTTGATCCTTTCTGTAACCAACACGCCTAATCGGGTACCCTCTCTGCCAAAACCTTCCACGCAAACACCAACATACTAAGTACATACTGTATGCAACTAAACTGGGAAGGCTGCACCAATCAAATCAGCCAACGGCGGAGTACTCTTGTTCTCAGCCGACCCGCCACTAATAGAAGTTGGTAAACTGTTGGCTGTATAAGAGGGTTCAGGATCATCGTTGATGCTGATGATGACCGCGCGTTGTGATAGCCTCTTTCGTAGCCTGCCTGGCCACCATCGTACCATCCAGGTACGAAAATGCAGTGATGCTTTATCATCAATCATTCAAACCCTAAGATACACACAAGGGGCCCTGTCAGATGGCTTGGTAACACCTAGGTGTATACCTAGCAGGCTGGGTCTATATATACAGGCTATCTATCCCCCCCAACTACCAGTTGGAAGGGCCAGGGGCCATTTGACCAATACACCTTCATGGCTACTGACCCCTTTTTTACCTACACTAAGCTGACAGATAAAATTATCTATTACCCGGTTTCTCACCAAAACTTACCACTTTCGCGCTTTAATTTTTTTACTACGCCTAACTCTTAAAATTAAGCAAAACTTATTTTAAGATATTTAATTACTTCGAGAGTAAAAACCTGATTTTTGAGATTTTATATATTGTTATTTAAGTATAGATTTAACATTTAAGTGAAAATAAAATAAAAAACCGTATAACTGCTGTTAATTTTAGCGGATAATGTTCGCTTAGCATAACTTTTTTAGGTTTTATATAAAATAAAACAACGATAAGTATAATAAAAAATAAATAAAAATCGGGATATTACTTTTGAGATAATTAAGTACTTAAGAATAATTTTTTCTGATTTTTATTAGTTAAATGTGGTAGTTTTATTGCGTACCGTAACCGGTGAGTTTTGGTGAGAAACCACGTATGGATAGTTATATGGGTGTACCCGCTACGTGACTGTAGGGCTATTCCATTCACTCCGGGACCGATACACCTGACAGGCCCTTTATACTAGGAATTGGGCTAGAGGCTTGTGAGCTTAGCAAAACTACACTGAAGTTTATCTACACTCCTGCTAGGCTTGAGGCTCCATCTTCGTTTACATGTCCCCTTTACCTCACGTTTTCTACATGCATGTTAGTTAGTGCTGGTTGCCCACCTTAGTCCCGGGTAGGTACCTGGCATTGACATGGATCTTTCCCGGCCTCGTCCGACCTGTGATAACTGCATTCTTAAGCTGACCTCCTGCTGGAATAGAGACTAAGACCAACCTGTTTTGATGAAAATGTCATTTTCACCTTGCCTTTTCTGTTACTAGTCTCTACGTATTCCACAACATCTTGTCATTAGTTGAAGATGGTCGACTACCGCAAATGGCTAGGGCAGCTCACGTGCGTAGAGTGACCAACCTATATGCTAATGATGAGCCTTTAAGACGCTTTGAGCTAAGAAATGGTTCACATACAGATGTACCCTCCGGTGTTGGCAAGCGTTTATTCGTGCGTGCGAAACAGAGTCATAGTCATATAGAACGGCGATAGCGACAGCTCCAAATAGAGCTTAAACTACGAGAATGCTATTAACGACGTACTTAAGGGCCTTCTACCCGCTCTAAACTCCGCCCTGGGGACTGATGCTCATTGGGAGACTCATTCTCCAGCTGAAGTTGCCTTCCAAGTCGTCATGGAATTGAAACCTAATATAATAAATAGCCTTACAGATGATAGCTCCCCACCTCAACCCGAGAACTTGCTACGTGAGGATCAAGGACAGAAATCATATTCTATGATGCAATGGTGTTGTGCTTTTGGTCGAGATGGAGTAGGAGTTATATTTCTCAGCCGTATCGTCTCGCCAGGACGTGGAGCGCGTGAGATCGTCAAGGAAGAGTTCGAAGGAAAGAACACTTTGACAGATCAGAGACTTGGCAAGGGAGACCCTCAAATAGGTTGTAGAAGAGCCGAGGGGCGGCGTCGAACAGATACAGTTCTGTGCAGTTGATCCAGGCACACCAGTTCGAACTCGTGTTTTCGCGACAGACGGCGGAGGTGTGGAAGTGAAGCAAGCAAGAAATCATTAGAGAGAAACAAGAAGAAAATAATCAAGAAGGGGAGCTTGATTGATGACTGACAGAACTCAGATGGGAAGGGAGAAAAAAGAAAATTATGACTGCTGCCCACTAGCGGAATCGAACCGCTGATCTTGTCATGACATCTAGAGTACTAGTGACACGCTATACCACTTAGCCAAGCGGGCCCAACTGCGGCTTGGAATGGAGGGTTAAATACCAAACACCAATAGAAAAATATATTGGAATGACAGGATGCTGAGTACACATTAAGCTAGTCACCTAGCTTCTACGTCATTATAACCTAATGAGAATGATAAAATACTTTCGATGGTATATACTTAGCCACTATCGAGGGCTATGAAGAGAGTTAAGCCCCAATCACCTCGCTTGGGCGCGTTGGTGAATGACTAGTGCCGACGGTGCGTCCGTTATCCCCAAATTTCTATCCAGCAATATGTCGAAGTACGTGCGCACTCGGTCGGGCGATGTCTAAATATATTAGGCGCGCAAGCATCTTCAAACTGCGTGTCGGACCGCCGAGGTGCATTTAGCTCGACGGTCGACTGGATGCATAGCGCGAGACTCGATAATATATGGATTAGCCATACACAAAAGAGTCACGAAGACGATCGACTAGATATTGCATCTACTGTACTGTATCCAACCATGTCCTGTAAGGTTACGCATATTAGATCGGATTGAAGATCGGTGGGACCATCTTGGGCGAGGCATAGATCACGCCAGATAGGCTTATCTTGCACGTGTCTATGGACGTTATATTATCTATTTAAAACATTAGATGGAAGTACGCACTTTATTTGCGACACGCTGTGTGGAGCTTGGTGCAATTGTTTTACGAAATGGTAGCCGATTTGGAGCATTGTCCACTCTTGACCGCTGGGAACTGGCAGATCTGAGACATGAGACCCATGTATTGGCAAGGAGTCAGTCGCCCAGGTTTAGATGATCGTCCGGGGGTGGCTGATGGGGTGACCGGGGGCATACTACTATACTCAGGAGTATACTACACGTGCACTTGATATCTCTCAGTGCCTTGGATGCGTTACTACGTTTCTGAAACCGCAAATGTCACGAATGAGAAGGGTAGATTATCGGTTGATTGGGGTGAGGGTGGTGAAATTGTGACCTATTTCACAATCATTGGGGTCGGGGTCGTCGTGCGCAGACTGCTTTGCAACTGAATAATTGGTTGGCTGACGCTGGGTCATGGTGAGCATCTTTACGTGACAGGCAATTGGACTTGGCCTGCTGAATAGTTTGTTTCAATGACTTGAGAGTGACCAAAAAGCGCATCAGGTGAACTTGGACCAGGAGACAAAATTAAGGCTGAATTTAACGGCTAACGTTGGTTCGGTTGCATCCGACCTCCCTTATTGCATGAACTGGCACCTGTCAAGGTTGTCGCCCCAAGATAGAAGTGTATGTCGTGCACGTTCGCAGCGAGATGGCACTCGCATTAGATGACGCATGGAAGAAGATCAAACGAGATCTCTCGATTAGTAACCACTACCCGATCCGATGCGACCAGCCTAAATTATCCCACCTCTCTGAATGATCGAGATAGCCCGTCTTGGGCCGTTGTTTAACATAAAGGACTATGGGGGTCGTTTCGGCGAGTGACAAGGATAGGTCAAAGATTTCAGAAAAGCGACCTGACTTTGAAACTCTGAAATGAACAAGATGGCGGGCGCGCTGATGTGAGAAAGGCGATGGCGCGCGGGTCTGGTGCGCAAAATTGCAGGTGTGAGGAAGCGAAGAACTACTACTAAGGGCAGTTGCACCTGAGCGGTCCGAGTAAATTTCAGGCGAGAAGCGCTCTCATTTTAAATGACGCTCTCGTGGGGTATGCTGGAGAACGACAGCTAGTGTCTTGTACCTATGTCGGTCAGTAGTAGGTACTATCGCATAGATTCAGTGCTCTTGGAGTTGGAGTAGGCGCGCGCATCTGCAATGTAACAGGTGGCTTCGGAAGCCAACATAATTACTCATGACCACCGAGGGCTTTAAAAAGTAGGGCGTTTGACAAGAGGGTGGCTGAATATGGCCAAAGAAATAGCCGCCACTGTTTAATGAGGTTTTGGTGAATTTGTCTTGACGCGGTCTTGTTCACTATCGCCAGTTACAAAACAAGGGTATCCCACACAGAATGGTTGGTGGAAAGGGAGGACAGGCGAGGACAGGGAATAAGAAAGATGGAATGAGTGGAGCCGAGCTAGAGGCTAAATGTGGGGATAATGCAGGTACGTACCCGTCCATACGCCTAACGGTTAACCGAGTTGAGTCGAGTGTGAAACACAAAGTCACTCTCCTTATAAACAGAAGTGGAAGTGACAAGGAGCAGCTGGCCGCTAGCTAAGCGCGCGCAGAGCCCCTGATGGCCCTTGTCCGCCGTAGTGTAGCACCTTAAACTCTCAGCAGCCAATGAGGACGCCGTCGGAGCTGAATTTGGGCTGCTTTGGCTTTGGCTCCCCACAATGAACCCTGTCGCCTTCGGTATTCTCTGCTCTTGTGCCACAGCACTTTCTCAACCTCACAACACCGAAACGACGGATCCAGCTCGAACCACTGCCGCGCGTAAGTGCCTCGCTCAAACCGCCCATGTCGGTTCGAAAAGAATTCCTAGCCCGTCGTGCATCTGTTAGTCCCTGCTACTCGGGTAGACAGCATCTCGCTACGCTCCACATTCTCTGCGTCTACGAGAAAGCCTTGGCCACAGACCAACGGCCGTAGTAATCTCAGACCCAAGACGCCATGACACTGAAATCGTATAGTTCGGGCGTGTAGCTGCAGAAGTAAGACGGGATGTTGGTCTATAACCTGATATTCGCGCCGCTAGAATTTGTCATTTTCGTCGTTATTCCGATATGGGTCGAGGTGGCTTGAGGTGACAATGATCGATGACGGTGAAGACTAATAGGTAGCTTTAGACTGACTGGACTGACCGTGATGGACCCATGCCGGCAGCCGACAGCCAACAAGAAAGGCCTGCGATAATAAGAAGGCGGCTCACCTCGACCGCATGCCACTCCCATGTTCGTGATTGATCACCATGTCTCTCCAAGTCCGAGTAGGTTAGGTAGTCTGTCGACCACCCCTCATATAACCCCCCTTCCTTTCTCTGCTAAGTATCCTTGTGTCGCTCTTGTTCTTGGCATCTCGAGTTATAGACCTTTCCTTTGTCCTCTCTTGTGTGCACAAACACACAAACACATCCACATCCTACTTCTCCCACATCTAGAGCCACGTCAAGCCACAGGACACTTAGAGCCCCTCTTTCTTCCTTTCTTTCAGAAGTCACCCAACTCTGCGGTCCCTCTCTTGCACCCTCGAATTAGTGCAGAGCAAACAGGTCCCTTGTTTGGTTATTGTTCCTCGATCAAAGTCAAGCCCAAAGAAAGCTCGACTCTTGTTCTCGTTCTTCTTTAAACAGATTGGTCCGACCCTTGACGCTGCGCGTCTGTTCACAAACACCTTATTTGATTTCTCACAACTTCTGTCCTTTTCCCGTATATACATTTCGGCATTTGGGCCCGGGCCCTGAACTTTTTCGATTCTTTTCTTCTCCCACTAGATTTCTTCGAACGCTGCGCCAAATTGCATGTTCTTGACACCGGGATACTGCAATCCTTCGATACCAACAGTTGCGCATACAGTCTTCAATCATACACGCCAACCTTTTCATCCTCTCATCTCCAGTCTCGGTCTCGCAGGCGAGGCCTTCGCGCCACTTTATTTCTTACGAAAATGAGTCTCAAGAGCATCACTTTCGCCGCCATATCGCTGCTGGCTGCAGCGCCAACCACAAATGCCCACACCTGGGTTGAGTTCCTATACCGCATCGATTCTAATGGGTCATTTACCGGTGATCCAGGCTACCCTATCGGCTACATCCCTAGATCTCAAGGAGTCTCAGATGATGTGCACCAGACCAAGATACTAGACACCTCGACAAACCCCGCCATTTGTAAGCCGCTGTCATCGAGCGATGCTATTCAGTATCCCCCTCTGAAAGCTGGTGCCGGCGACTACATCGCGATGCAATACCAGGAGAACGGCCATGTCACACAGCCTGACTTGACACCGAGGCCGTATCGCGGGGGGAATGTGTACGTATACGGCACAACACAGCACCAAGATACCGATGGGATCAATGACGTGCTTAATGCCTGGACTGCTGACGGCACGGGTGGAAACAAGAAGGGCAAACTCATTGCTACCCATTACTTTGATGACGGGCAGTGCTATCAAGACGCTCCAGGAATCGCTTTGGCTCAAGAGCGAAAATCCAAGTACGGCGTTGAACAGCTACCCTGTCAAACCGATATTCAGTTACCAGCTGACCTACCATCCGACGGTACATATACGCTGATGTGGGTGTGGGATTGGCCCAGAATAATCTCGGATACCCAGAATGTGACCGAGATCTACACCACATGCGCGCAGATTGATCTTAGCGGATCAGCCAAGAGCCAAGGAATCCAGGCGATTAAGTTTAGCAGTAACAACAACATCGCGAGTGCTGCCATCTCATCTCAGGTTCATAACCTCATCGAGGCGACGACTCTGGGCATCGGCACCAACAGCCCCCCTGCACCCACCGGGCTTAGCGATGCTACCACTTCAACTGACTCGGCTCCCTCATCTACGAAGAAGAGCAAGCATCACGGTGACGTAAAGACTGTTACTGTCACCGCAGAGCCTGAGACCGTCACCAAATACTTTACCGTCACTATGGGCGGTGACAACAGCAATGGTGGCGCTGCTACCCAGTCGTCAACTTCTGCGACCGCCACCGCTGTACCAACCAAGCAAACAGCAACCTCCCCCGAACACTCATTTCCAACTTCTTTCGTTCCAGTCACGTCCGTCCAAGGATTTCTGAAGGTTCGGGCGGCCCGCGTTACTGGCCAAGCCAGACGAGAATACAGGGGACGGTTCTAGTCTTCTAGACATGAAGGTGCTGGTGTTGAGCACAAGTCAACTTCTCTTCTCTCTGTACAATTTCTCCCCGAAAGTCATATACCCGACAACTGGTTCCCTTTTTTCCTTTCTAGCATTTACGGATACCTCACGGCGCACACCCAATTCAGGCTTAGGCGTTTCGGATAGGAAATGTAGATTGGGATCTCACGGAGGCTTGCATTCGTTTACTCATGAAGGCATATACCCTGGAAATACAGGCCTTGGGCGTGAATAGGAAACAGGAAAACTGGATACAGTAGCATAGCATTGCATTTACAAAGCCTCGCGTGCAGGGTCATACGTTGCTTTGTTAGGCGTCTCGTTTGCATTGAGCTTCTAATAATAGGGCATTTGATGAATAAAATTTGCTTTATAAAAATCTGCTTAGTACACATTCTGAACATAATATGTGAAACAAAAAGAAGAGTATATGCATGTGAAAGCACTTCATGCGACACTTCTTTCCCACCGAGTCTGTCTTAGTGTTGACACCCTGCTATATCCTAATGTCATGCCCTAGTATGTAAATGACTGCCTTTGCGAAAATGCGAAGTAAGAGGTTCCCATTGTCCTATAAATAGCAATATTAGTCATCTCGAAGGATATTGTTCTTTCAAATATTGCGTGTCATGCTACAATAGCCTCATTTTGACCGACTGCATTCACCGCAAAAATAGTTTAACGCATAATTTCGCAGCTATGAGTAAATAATTTAGCATAGGTTCTACAAGTATGATGAAGACTAATGATTGCATTTATTCGAGCGACGCTTCTCAATTCAACTGATTCAAGGAACAAATACTATATAGTCCACTCATCTTGTGTTAGAAGTGCCAAAATTGTCTTGTATACCTCCCATGCCGGCGGGTGACATAGGGGAGGCTCGATAGAGTGTTCTCTATGGGCTTCCGCTGTATTCCCTGGCTTCATACCACGTATGCCCCAGAGACGGCAGCACAAGGTCGTTGAATACATCACAATCACCACCATCACCTGTACTCTCTCGCACGCTCGCTCACTCGCTCTTCATTTACCGCCTCCTCTGACAGAATCTATGCATACACCAAAGAATCAAAACAATCCCAGCGGTGCTGCCGAGAACGATACCGATGATGGCATTGGAGTTATCCTTCGGCGGCGGGGAGTTGTCATTTTCTTCCTCTCCTGTCGCCTTTATCGTGCCGTTGAGCAGGAAGTTTGATGATATTGGAGTTGCGTGCCCTGTGGAATTCTGAGGGGTGAAGGTTGGATACCCGGGTGTAGTAACTGGGGCGCCGAGGGCGAAGGCTTCGAGGAAGCAGAGTATAAAGCCGATGGAGGCGGACATGGTAGGTATGACGTCGGTTGATTTGTGTGACTTTAGGCGGTGATGGTATGGGAATGGTGGATGGACTTGGTTGCTTGATATGCGTAGTCGAAGAAGTAGAGACGCTCACAAGCGTAGCAGAATTTTAGTTTATACTCAAACGATTAGAATAAAGAATCCCTTAGCCAGAGTAGGGAAAGGAGTTATATATAGATGTACGGCTGAAGTGGAGTTTACCTTGCTCCCTTACTTCCATAGCGTACTAATGGTCGATGTGTAACCAGTTGGGCGCTTAGAGATACGAAGGGAGGGATATCTGGACCTGCAACGGCCGAATGACTTTGTTGTATGCATTGATTGAAAGGACTTTGTTGGACATCGTAATACATTGTCTTGTAGAGAAGCATTGTTACTCTCTTTCTCTTTTCACCCGTTGAAATAATTGATTGATAATTCTTCTTTGGCCACTGGCTGTTTGTCTGTTGTTCTTTGTGTGACAATAACACATCGAGTGGTTCTACAGACCAGTGGATGTACGTACCACCGCACAAGATACTTCTCATGATGCACTTTTCAAGAGTGAAGTCGGCAAGTGGTCGGGTGACTAAGCCAGCGCACATGGATATAAGAACTTAGGGTATTGCAAAATCTAGCACTAGCGATAACATAGATTCGTTGCGGTGACTTTACTTTATTGACTCCTATTGCGTTTCTTTTCGACCAGGAGACTCTTGAATGGTCTGAATCTCTCAGTGCCATACATAGATTAGGAAGTGTAGGCTCGGCATGTTGCATAAGGGTAAGAGTCGGGTGGGCACGCATCCACCTGGCTCACTTTAGTTCACCACGGCTACAATTCACGTTTACATCCCCACCTCACTCCGGGTAGCCGTTGAGCTCATTGGGGAGGCTTTGCTGATTCCAGCGTACCATTCCACAGCGGAGGAGATAATGCAATAGACATAAGAGGAATAGATATGCCGAGGAACGAGAAGCTAGGGGCGTGTAGAAAAATTATCTCATTACGACGCTAATTGCGTGGCTCAGTAATATCTCAAGACATTTTGGCGTTTGGGGCGTCTCGCGAGGCACAAACCGTAGAATTGGTATCACTGATTGATTTCCCCTTGAACCAGACTCACCGCATGTTTCCCAGTGCCATGAGCTTCTCCCATTGAGAACCGTTCTCTAGTCCACGCCTTGCCTTATATGGTAATTACCGTATGTATGCAACCCTGCGGTATGCATGCTGTTGCTGGCGTACTACGTTCTGCGCAGCCACGTTCAAATTTGCTGCTGCGCCTTCTGAGACATACATGAATTGCGCTGAGCCACTGATCAACTTATGATATATCAACTTACTATTATCCGAGAAATTCAATTTCAGATAGTCCTAGACGAACCGCTGATTTTCTGCATTGATGACCATTATCCATTACAACTGTTTTGTTTAATGAACTCACTGAAGGCAGTTCATATTATCATGAGCCAAATTCCTTCAAGAAACCATGATCCTGGTATAAGAGAATTAGTATGTTATCCAATTTGCTGGACCAGTAACCAGAGGCATAATAAAAGGAAAAGCTCTGACACAATTTACTCAAGGCTACTCAAATTCTGAAGCTCTGGATATCTGCACGAAGTCAATGGATGTATCGACGAACATCTTATATCAGATCAACCTCTTTCATGTGTGATTCTTGTCTAAAACTTCAAATCCAGCGCCCTTTCAATGAGGAATTTAGGGGTCTACGAACTTCGCATGGAATTGCCCTAGGCACGCTCCAGCATGGCTGGAGAATAGACGAGAAATGCATCCTCTGCCATATTATATCTAAGACCACACACGGAGCATCAATCAACACGCTTCTATCCGAAGTCAAACGAGATATCCCTTTTCAGAATGCTGAAACGCAGTTGTCTTTTCAACTGCGCGCCGTTCCCCTCCTACCGCACCTGGGAGGAGCGGATTCGCAGCACCTCGTTGCCGGGCTACATAACGAAGTTTCGGCGTACTTCCTGGCTGCTGTACCAGATCAAAGCAACGAATTGTCGGACATTCTTATATACGAGAAAGCACTGCGAGATCAAGTTACTGAGCGAGGATATCTCGTCTGCCATCAATCGTCGACTCGTCCGCTTATTATCCCACGATTGATTTCAAGTCTATTCGAAGCTTCCGTCGTCAAAGACTGGCTAAACTGCTGCCAAAAACATCATACGTCTTGTCTTCGTGGTCGATGTCCCCCCGGACTACAGTACATTACGCCGAAGTTAAACTTAATTGACTGTGAGAATCGACGTGTTGTGGACGGTAGTGCAATGAATCATCAAACAGACCTAGAGTATGTCGCTTTGAGCTACGTTTGGGGCAGAAATAATGATTTCTCTACTCTTACTAAAGGATGCCTTGAGCTACCCACTTTACTTCCTCGTGTCATTGAGGACGCTATTTTGGTGACTCTATCGTTAGGATATCGCTTCATCTGGATCGACAGATATTGCATCGACCAATATGATGCGTCAAATAAACACGAACAGATAATGCATATGGATTCAATCTATCAATGGGCCGCTCTAACTATCATCGCAGCTGCGGGCACTGACGACACATATGGGTTACCAGGCGTATCTAGAAGGCGGTCTCCGAGACAATGGTCATTCACAAGAGATGACTTTAGCATTACATCTACCTTACCTTCACCTCAATCTCCGATACGTGAGTCAAGATGGGCTGCGAGAGGATGGACATATCAGGAGGCAGTACTCTCAACTCGACGGTTGGTCTTCACGGATGATCAACTCTATTTCGAATGCAATTCCATGGGCATTTACGAGAGCCTGCAAGTTTCCTGGGATGCGTATTACTCAAACTCAAGACCATATCTGAAGGAGTTCTTGAAGCCAACGCTTTTCTCTTTTCATCAGACTGCACTGGCTCTGAACTCGTGTCATCCACCCCTCGAGTTTAGGAACTTTATAACATACACTCGCTGTGCCGAGCAATATTCGAGGAGGCTGCTAAGCTTCGATAGCGATTCGCTAAATGCTTTCGGTGGGATAATACGAAGGCTTGAGATGGCAGAAACTTCGCCAGTATATCACGTGTGGGGAGTTCCCTTTATTCACCAGGCCTATAAGGAAAACAAGGATGCCTTGCATACAGAACTACCGCGAAGCAGCTCATCGCTCATCCCCTCATTTCATAGAGTGAGACATTTGCATGACCCGGAGCAAGGGCGTTGTATCGAATCGCTGGTAATAGGGCTCTCTTGGTGCCACAGCGAATCGGCTGTTTCCCCTCGCAGACGAGCTCGATTTCCGTCATGGTCTTGGGTAGGATGGGAGGGAGCTGTGGTGTGGCCCACGGTGCTGCAGGACTCCCCTGTTCAGAAGTTCGAGTGGAACTATACGACGACGTATGAGCCCGAAACCTGGCCGGTTAACATACCACAATGCTCTAACATCCGTAGCAGCGAGGGGCCAAGAACAATATTGTATTTTGATAACCACAAAGAGATTCTCTCCGAGACTGACGCCGCCACTCATGGATCAAACCAGCTGCAACATCCAAGAATACTATGTATCGAGGCTGCCACTATGTCCCGAAACGCGTTGGTTTTGAGAGACAATCCCCAGAGACTCTGCATTTCGAGCGGCGGCGTTGTCATGCTCTATCCTAGCAAGAAGGGCCTTACTGTTCCTAGAGTGTTTTTGGGAATCCAGGGTGGCTGGTACGTAGCTATCAGGCTCGCTACTATTGGGGATAGTTCGTACCTGATGCTCGTCGAATTGGATGGTCAGGTGGGCTATCGAATCGGCACGTTAGTGGTGAGAGGGCGCCGCCTCAGTAGCCGATTATTCAGATCCGATATCATGACTTATCGCATCGTTTAAGGATGAAGGGCGCTATAAGGTGTCTACTGGGGTATAAGGCTTCAATGGAAACTAAAGCTTAGTGTCTATGGCCCACTAAGTATATTAGGTGTGTACTTTGAACGGAGGGACGGTTCACAGAGCGCGACGATGGCGACCCGATCTAATGAACCCGAACAAGTGCTCTGGGATCATTTGAGTAATAGTTTCCAGAATAAGGTCTTTGTCAATCTGGTTTGCTAGTTTGCTCTTTATGCAGTCTGATCAATATCGGACTCTGGAGTCTGTATCTGAGTGAATTTTGAACTGGCAGTGAACAACCAATCCCTTATCTGGCCGATAAAATGGGGGAAGCAGGAAGCACAAGAGACGATAATGCCAATATTGATTTCAGCGATGCTGAATGAATTTTAGCGCTTGGAGGGGATTAAGAACATTACGGAGAGACTGACCTGAACTCGGCAATAATACCTTGGCTCCAAATTGGGTCTGAACTGTGATAGTGAAGGCCAATTTCTATTAATCGTGCCACACTCGCAACACAGGCCCTGAAATAGATCACATTAACATGAAGACACCAATTACTCAGCAGAGGCTGTTGATTGTCACGTACCCGACACCTGCAGCAAAAATAGCAATGAGGCCAAGCTTTTGTCGAGTCTGCAGTTGTAGCTTCATGAGGACGGGGTATGGTAGCAGCAAAAGCCACAGATCAGTAACAACATTGAAACTCGCGTTCAATAGTAACACTGGTCCATTGTAATCGCGACAAAATTGAGACCCTCCAAGCCTCCCTAGGTTATCGCAGCTCACGAGATAACCTATGCCGAGGCCGACTAGGGGAATGTAGAACACGGCAATAATGGCGATACTGATGATCGAAAAGCGAGCGAAAAGTTTATTGACGCCAAAAATTCGAAGATAAAGTAAAAGAATAGAGAGTTTGGTGAAGAAGATTGTGATTTGGTAAGAGATCCCGTTCACTGATAATGACTGAACAAAGTAAGCAAGGGTAATTTTCTGGGTGAGAGCAATACGTACTTGGCTTTCGAGTTCACCAGGATACGATAAAACAGTAATTTCCCACGTATGACGTACGGTATTTTTCGTGCGGACTATCGTAGTACATTAGATCTCGCGGCGTTGCCGCATTCATTGAAATCCACACCTTCGCTGTACAGTATCGCATAGCTCAATGACCCAATCTATATCAACAATGAGCTGCGTTATCTAGATAGGTCATACGACGTACAGCAGCGACGATGCAAGTGTCTGACAAGGACTTCTTCTCAGCAACGGAAGATCATAGACTTGTACGAGGCTTACAGTCATCCCAGCCCCAGCTCTTAGTGAAGCGAAAGCGAACAAAAACCCTGATTAACAAAGACAGAAATGATAGAGATGTGAATATTCCCAGAACGGCGAAAGACGGGCCTCTTGATACGGGATCATCGAGATTGGGGGCCACTCCCGGCGGCGGTGCTACAGCCGGTAGTCCGTTGAGGATATCGTCCGGAACGGCCATGGACCTATACTTGCGAAGAGCCGGTCATATGAAGTACCAAGGGATTGGGATATGAATATGCAGCGAAGATGGATCTAGTTAGAATTTGATATTTTCAATTGAATCATGATCGAGGTCAGCATTTCAATCAGCCGCCCCTCAAGCGCCTGGTAGGAATCAGCCCCCAATGCCGTATTACGTAACCTCAGCCCTTACTGCAGATCATCGCAGTGTTCAGGGTAAAGTGCTGTTCATTTCTTGTCTCGGGGGGTAGTACACTACAAGCTGGTTGGGGCTGAGCAGCTATTAATATCCCTGGTAGCGTAATATGATGCGGGGTCATTTTGAGGTTGGTGGTAGACTACTATAGTTGTGTCGAAGATAAAATCCACCCAGTAGAACGACGGGTAGTTCTAGTCCAACATATTGATTGACTTGTAAAGTTTTCCACAACGAAAAGTAGCGAGAGAGATAGCGGTTAGTTGCACATGCAGCACGCGCGACCGGTTTGTCTCTGTTTTATTACGACAGTGCATCATCTGCCGGGTCCTGTAGGAAAGACACAGCAAGTATTACGAAGTGCTTTTGCACGAGAACTTCGCAGCCGCAAACGCTGTTGCAACTGGTGGTTTAGGAAGTTAGTTAATGCTGCTGTACTACGATACCTTCACACGACGCGGCGAGAACTCCTATATAGTATCATTGTGCTCTATGCCACTTTCCTGCCTAGGACTATACGTGAGCTTGGTAGTCGGACATGGGCGTTAGGGATGGTAGGGAGTTAGTCATATAACCTTAACGCATGAGAGATGGAGGTTACTTCTTTCGCAGCTTAGTCACCAACATCAGTTCCTTTGATCCTATCAAATGGGACAAGCTGAATCATTAGGAGGACCAATGGCGACACGCCCCTCATCACTTGCCTGTACGGCGCTCCCGTCTTCAACTTCACTTCGTCTTATTCGACGCGATTGAAATAGCGGCCACGGCCCTGACGTGAAAATCGCCAATCATGGAGACTGTCGAGACGAACGATGGACTAGAATATTTCTGTCTATCCTACACTTGGGCTCGGCCGTGCTCCGTCTTCTCGTTCAAACAGCGCTGCGATGTACCGGATCTAGGTGACATTGCAATCTTGATCAACGAGCGCAATCTTGGCTTTGGCGCAAACCTCTTCGCATTTCTCAAGGTCGGCGACGCCGTATAAATAGGGAACCTTAGAACATCATGTTGGAAATGGATGAACGCCACATGTATCAACCAGAGCGACATTGCCGGGACGAGCTTCCAGCGAGCCCTTATGGCAAGGGGGTATTCCGACAAGCCCATATGGTGCTTGCGTGGTTAGGACTAAAGGATGCGTTCCGCGAGGTTGGCCCAGAGCCGATGGAGAAGGTCCCTCTATATGTATAACGTGGACATCTCCGTATACTCCCCTCCCGTCTATTTGGTCAAGGATCTGGCTGAGTCTACACTATATGCGCTACTCCAACTCTCTTGGCTTACCCGACTTTGGGTTGTCCAGTAAGTGATAGTCGCGCGGGAGCTGATGCTTCTGGTCGGTCTGACAACAGTCAGCTGGGGCAACCCTGCGCCCTGTCTTGGCTGCTTGGCAGCCCCACCGCCATCAACTTCAGCCAGGTGAATGTGCCGCCAGTAGTGGAATTTGAGTAGTGGACTGTTGAGGTGGACGGGGAGCCTAGGTTGGTGTAATGTGGAAGTTCCGTTTTCATCCTTATACAGATGCACAATGAACACCCGGCGGCGCGACATGTCTGCCGGGTCTCCGTCTTGCTATCGGCCCACAGATGCCGAGCACCACAACAGTAAGCCCGCGGCAGTCCGATGGGCTGTTCTTCTGCACAGGTACCGAAGGATGCATGGAAGGATCCCCGGCCTACTATATCTTCCAAATCGAAATCGAGTCGCAGGGAGCATTTGACCAATCAGACGTTCAATTCCGGATCTGACTTACAGAAATAGGTATTTGACCACATGGCGTTCGACTTGTCGCAGGGCTCAAATCAACGTGCCTGCAGGATGAAACATCGCATAGACATCTTTTGGAATTCAGATGACAGAGGATAGCGTAGAGGGTGTAGAGCCAATGGCGCCGATTCGAATTGGCGGCTGACAGGTGCTGTTAGCGTGATAGTAATGGCCGCGAGAGCCTATACACGACATGACTACGCTTTAAAAATAGAGGGACATTGTTCGCGGGATCGTAGGAGGACGGGAGCAGGTATGGAGAGATGTCTTGAATCGGGAAATATATGTAGTATTCATCCACTGCATCTTGACCGCGAAGAACTGCCCCCTTACCTCTCGAGAAACTGTTGCCGTGATCTACGAGCTAAAGCTTAAACGCCAACATGTCGAACCTCAAAAACGAAATCACCATAACCGAGGCCAACTATGGCACTCACTCTACTCACACACTCACGCCTTGCCCTTCAGGCGAAGTCGATGTCGAGAAGGGCTTCAGTAGAAACCAAGCCACTGTGTCGATATCGGCCGACTTGTTCGAAAAGGTATTTGCGCTCACATTACGAGACCCAGCGCTATGCGACCATCGAATTGTATTTACTAACACGGTTATTCAAGCTCTGTCTGGCACCCAAGGCCCCGCACGCTGGCAACAATACCCGACGTTTCGCGAATCCGACGCCTCTTGGCTTTGTGGGTTTCGTTATATCGACGTTTACCTTCGCTATGATACTGCGTATGTGCCACTCGCATAACTGTCACTAGATATCTCGGGCCAGTAGCTGACAGAGCGCGATATCAGTGGGATTCGGGGGAGCCAGCGGACTGTCTCCCGTTGTCGGCATCTTCCTCTTTACCGGCCCCGTTTTGTTGTTCGTCGCCATGATCTTTGAGTGGATCATGGGCAACTTCTTCCCCAGTATGTTGAGCCCCTTGACCCTGTTTTGAAGAATGGTCGCACGCAGATAAGCTAACCTGTCGATATAGTGATGGTCATGGGCCTGTTCACGGTCTTCTGGCTGTCGTTCGGTTTGCTCAACCTCCCTACACTTGGGCTCGGCACGCCTTTTGCAACCACCAGCGGCAAGTCCCCCGAAGTCCATCGCCGGAGCATGCTACTGCTTGACCCTATTATCCACTAGTTCTACTTGTTTGACTATATAATAACACAAGTCTGTACAGATCCAACTGGTCTATCCTCACAAGGATACAACGCCGCAGTTGCGTTGTATCTGATCGTCTGGTAGGAATCAATGCGTCTTGCCTTTTGGTCACGTGGCTAACGTATCACAATATAGGGGATTTGCTCTATTTACCTTCTTTATCTTCACGCTTAAGGTCAATTTCGTGTTTGCGGCGCTGTTCTTCCTAGTCAGCATCGGTGCTTGGCTACTGGGTGCCGCATGTACGCTACGCTTCTCTTATCCCTCTTGTCCCGGAAAGTTAAGAGGTGGCTAACCTATTGTGTAGATTTCAAGGTATCCTACGGCGATTATACGGGTGCTATGCTCTGCCAGAAGGTAAGCTCAATCTCAACACATCGCTTATTAACGCAGGCTAATACATCAAAGGCCGGAGCATCACTATTGTTCGTAGATGGGCTCTTGGGATGGTACGCGTGTTTCGCCATGATGGCTGCAGAGATGCGCCTGCCACTTAGCCTACCACTCGGCGATCTCAGCCATTTCTGGTCTACTACGAATATGCAAATTAAGTCTGAATGATCGACATGGCTAAAAATCGGAAGTAGCGATGTATGAGACACACGAAGCGAAGATGGAGTGTGTTGTACGGAAGCCTACGCGCTGACAGAAGGTCACCTATGCGAGGCCCCGCGGACTGCATTAGTCTTTCGTTCATCATATTGTAGGCATGGAGCCGAATTGCATGATGCCTCGGATAGTAGATAAGTGAAGCTATTGAGACTCTGAGACGCCCTGCTAAACCTTCCTACGAGGAGATTTGAGGCCGTAGGAGTCCTGTATATAGACTAGTTGATCCTCTAAAAGTCTGAGAGCCTTTTGGATCGTCAAGGGTTGGTGCGCTCATAGAATATTATTCTCATATTGAGTCATTCTCTGTTGTACGGAAGCCTACGCACTGACGGGAGGCCACCTATGCGAGGCCCCGCGAACTTCGTGACACTTCGTATAGGCGTGTAGCCGAACTGCAGGATGTCTCGGATGAAGCTATTCAGAGACTGAGACATACGGCTAAACCTTCTCATGAAGGAGGTTTAGGTCCGCAGCACTCCTGTATATAGAGACTAGTTAGCCCTCCAAGGGACAGAGGGTCCTTTGGATGGCCAAGGGTCATTATGCGCTCATAGAATATTATTCTCATATTGAGTTATTCTCCAAGCCCTGTATTCAGCCCTTGTGATAGGTGACGCACAGCGTCGGTTTGACAACACGTTTTAGAAACGTATGCTTTCATGGAAATCTGTGTATACATGCCTAAGTAAGATCATGCATGAGATAAGCGCTACCAATTAAGTTGTTGCGACTTCAGATGGATTACCACAATATTTGATAAGTCTTGCTAAGCTGTGCAGTTCTACTAGGAAAGACCCAGTTCCTCAATGAAGATTTCGGCGGCTTTTTCGCCAATGACCATTGCGATATTATTGGTATGAGCCCCAACATTGCGAGGGATGATGCTTACGTCCGCGATCTTCAAGCCGGTGACGTTATGGACGCTAAGATTAGCATCGACCACACCGTTCTCATGTAATGGTAGCATTTTGCATGTACCCGCGGAGTGCCATGTTGTAGCAATGTTGTTTCGTAGCCACTCTTCAATAGCAGCGTCATCTTCTGCAGTATACTCGATATTTTCCACATTAGCTGCCGGCGGCCCCTGCAATTCAACGCAAGCAGCCTTCGAGTCTGTCGCAAACGCCGGGTGGAACACAGCTAGCTCGCCGCGATAGACGTTCATGCGACGGGCGATCTCGCGTTGCGCTTTGTAAGCCCAGATACACTTTTTGATATCTACCCCGGCCTTGTCGGCGAAAATTGCGGGATCGAAGTCTAAGGGATCATGTAGATTTGGTCCTGTTACGTGTATATGACCAGTAGAAGACGGATACATGTTGAAGACAGAATTGGTGAAATATTGGCCGATTGGCGCCTTCGAGGGATCTCCGGCATTCCTAGGAAAGACGGTTAGTTATAAGCACATCATAAGAGGATTAGGTCAATCGTGTCTTCTCACCCAGCAACCAAAGTCAGCCCAAACATGGGCTTGTTTGGGTTGTTAGCGAAAGTTTGGTTCCACTCGGCTTCAAAATCAGGTCCGAGAGCGACGACGTCGGAAGCATTAGGCCGAAGCTTTCCGGTTACTTCGAGGCCGTTCCAGCCCAGTATCTCATCGTTGCTTCCCATCAAGGCAGGAATGTCGAATTTTCCATTGACGAAACCGTCTAGAGTCTCTCGGGTATCAAGACTTGAACGGTATGGAGATGAAGAGACGTGATGATCGTCATAGGTTGCTCCAACCCCTGGGACCTGGGCAACGAGCTCAATACCAGCACGATTGAGGATGATCGGGTCGCCAACGCCAGATCTCTCAAGCACAAGAGGTGTTCCACAGGCTCCACTAGAGACAATGACCATCTTTGTAGCGTTGACCATATGAAGGTCCGCTGATTGCGTCGGTGAGTAGACAACACCAGTTGCTCTCTTCGTTTCATCGAAGATGACCTTTACCACCGTAGACTGAACTAAGACGTGCAAGTTCGGATGGTTGCCGTCTTGAAGACGTGGGTGGAGGTAGCAGTGCGCGGTATCTTGCCGCTTACCGTCTGGTGAGATGTAGCGCAATGCACGTTGAATTCCGTTATTCGTGTCCAGATCTCCAAGATCTTGGAGTTCTTCCCAACCCACCTGCGCACTGGCGTCGACGAAAGCGTCTATCAGCCGGGTGGAGGAATAGGTACCAGAAGACACTTGGATTGGACCATCAAATCCATGCTGATCCTTACGCCCAGAGCCGTGGTAGTTTTCAAGCTGTTTGATCTTTCAGTGACGCGATTTTGTCCAGTTCTAGGAGTCGAGTAATACCTTCTTCATCAGGCGTAACATATCCTCTGGAGACCAGCCAGGGGCCTGCCAAGTCTCCGCATCTGATTCTTGAATCCGACTATACATCAGCATGTTGACAGACGACCCCCCACCAAGGCTCTTTGCGGTAGGGACAATCGGCTCTCGACCAGCAAGCTCGGTTGACTTATTCCCCTTCAAAAGTTGCATTCTGGGACTATCGGGGGCCATATGAGCAATATACATGGCAGGGAACGTGATAGTAGGATCGCCATTGCTATCGAGGCCCTGTTCAATGACCAGAATGGAAAGTCTTGGATCCACATCAGAAAGTCTCGAGGCAACAATGCATCCCGCCGTGCCACCTATGGGTACCGTCAATCATTACGCGCGAATAATGGGAGAATTAGACCTTACCGCCTGCAATGATCACATCCACCGTATCAAGTTCAGTGGGAAGTTGAGTGTAAAGTGGCATCTTGACGAAGAAGACTCGCGTGGAAGCTGAACTACAGCAATGGATATGGTGAGCGTTGGAGTTCAGGGTGCTCCGACAGTCTAGTTTACGTACGGGGGCATGTTATATGTATCCGCTGTTGTACATGTAGGTATAATGCAAGTTATGAACCAACAAGCATGCTTTGCTCCCAGGACACATCTCCAGTAAATTAGAGTTTCTTTGTATTTACGGCACAGGCTTGGATAGCTACGTAAGTACCTGCCAGACTCTATCTGATAATTTACAGCTGCCGAAATGCTGATCAATCGCCTCAATCAGATCATGAGAAGGCAAATTGATATTATCGCTTGTTTTTTCATTATGCTCTGCTAATGTTAGCTATAGTACTCATAAGACGCGGGGGATGGTCATCAGTTCGATGTCGTTGAGGGCGTGGCTCGTGCGCCCATGTCTCAAAGTCCTCCCACTGTTGCTCTGATCTACTGGAAAAGGGTAGGCGTAGCAGCTCTAGCCTCTCTAGATCAGTCATTCTATGCTTTCTACGACCCTTCCGACTATCGCGAGTTGGGCTCGGCCGTGGACTAGCTGACGCACTTTGTCTGCGGGACCATTTGATGGCGTCGTAGGACTCTCTGGCGGCGCCGTTCTTGCGGCAGTGTGCATCCTCGACAGACAGCGATGCACGGACAGAAAGGGTACCTTGCCTTTCAGGTACGCCATCTTTGTTTCCAGTGCCAAGAATCAGGAAGCTATGGTCTCTCTGGGACTAGTGGACACTGTCCGAATTCCGACCGCGCAAATCTGGGGACGCGGAGCCAACTACACCAGAGGGGCGGATCTCAGCAGGGTCTGCGATGCTACATACATACGATAAGATCAATCTTTGTCCATGACGGAAGCTATGAATCCCCCGGATTGTGCGGCTCACCATTCAGTGGGTCAATAGTGAAACAACAACTACTAGGCACTGTAGGGACTCAAGACCCAGGTCATCGCCAAGCACCAACTAGGTCCAAATATGTACTTCCATTAAGACCCTTGCCAATCAGCTCGTTAGGAGGCCGGACCAACATGCGGCTCCCAACCACAGCAAGCCAGTACAACGCTCTACTACGGGTAAGCACAGATGACTGTATCTCTGTTTGCAACGTTTGACGTGTGAAGCGGGGTAAGTCTCATCGCAGTACCGAAAATCCGTGGAATACCAATGGGAACACGGATAGAAGTGAGTGTGCCATGCTCAGTGATTAAGGGCGCGCATCAACAAACCGTGATTAGGCACCGTGGTTAGAGAGGGCAAACACAATTCTGCCTATCAGGTCCGGTCTTGATAATCTATGCAATGGGGAATTTGGATCAGTCTACATATATAACTCTCTCCATGCTCGGCCTGCAACTGCAACAATCTAACTGAGCGTTCTCCTTAATAACTAAGAGCTATTTCACCTGCTGATCTTAGTAATTGCGGTCGTTGCTATCTATACCCCGTCCTTCTCTTTAGCTGCTTCTCACGGTTACGAAGATGGAGGGCTCCGAAGTGTCGATGTCTGACGCGTGCATCATTTGCGACAAACCCAATGCGCTCCGTTGTAAGCGATGTAAAGGCGCCTCATATTGTTCCAAACTATGCCAACGAGGTGACTATCCGGTTCACAAACTTCTCTGTGCCAAGTTTGCGGCCTTCAATATCTCAGCACGACCTACGGACGAACACGTGCGAGCCATTCTGTTCCCTGTAGATCAGAAGCAGCCAAAGCTCATCTGGCTTCATTGCCCGTGGATTGAACCTGAAGATGAATACGATATAAGACATCAAAGTCCAACTGCCGAGCCGTTTCTCAATAACGACCATGGGCAAGAAGTTCCGATCAATTACAACAAGTTCCTTGCAAAAAGCCTTTCCAATATAGTCTGCGTCTGTTACCGTGATACTTTCCTCATAGATGGATCAGCCCCCAACAACAGCATCGCACCTATTACCGCAACTGTACCTGGGTATCATCATGACTGGCGTGGTCCTATCATCGCGTATGGAAAGGTTGGGCCCATTCTTGACTCATCTCGATGTAGGGATGTCGACATGAACGATTTTCGCCATATCGCAGATCATTTTGTCTGGTACCGCTCCGATCGCACGTCAGTGCCGACTGACCTGCCAGCGACCTTTGGCGGGATCAAGGGCGTAAAGATCAACTGTCTTGGCGACCAGAAGCTGTTCAACAAACCACACTTTGAAGAGATCAAGCTTCTTGGGATTAATACCCGCTTTGCTGACTACGATACGTCAGATATCGCAAAGCGCATCGGTCTTCCTATCTTTACACAGCGCTGCTTCCCTCACCCAAACTGGGCGAATGTGCGAGACCCGGAGCTATTTGGAACAGAAAGCCCATACAACAACCAAGATGCCACGTTATTGCACTTATGTTGTGACCCCAAAGCCGAGTTCGATCTGTCCCAGGGCGTTATCGGCTGGGGCTGGGCCTCTGAGCCGTGGCAACGCGATGTTGGGAGCGTGATTGTTTATCGGCAAGACAAGAAGCCGCTGTCGCCGTGGCATGTGGAGGCCCTATGCAGGTACTGCCGTAACGATGTTAGAGACTGGATGGCTCATACAATGGGGGAGTATGCGCCTGACGAGCCTATGTCAAAGGACCTCGTTCTTTCCATGATTTGCCGACCGACCTTTTCTATTGCTTGGTATAGGATGTGTAATGAGAAGCACAAGGAAGGAAAGAATGTCGACGCGCCGTTTCCTTACGACGTCTGATTTGGGAAACTAAGTTAACCCCTTAATACTACATTCAGAGCCTAGCTATTCCTATGGTATGAAATATTGGGCAGTACCATCACCACTTTCTAAACCCACCCGATGCCTCCATTCTATCTACTCACCCCCCTTCCATTCAGCCACTACAAAGCCCAGGTTAGAACCAGCGGGCTGCTTGGCCCCCTTAAACTCAAAGCGAGGGTCAGCATCCTTAAAGAGTTTAGCCCAGTCGTCCACTTCTCGCTCATATGAGTTCTGTATCTCAGTCATAGTAAGATCCATGGACCTATTACATATCAACATGTTAGCACAGATGTCAAGAAAAACTTAGTCTGATTATCAATAAAGTTTGTAACTTACCGAAGACGGTCCTCTTGCCACCGGGATAACACCCCGGGCTGCGGTAGTATGTTGTCATTGATGACAATCTTAGCACCAGGTTTCAGCGCCGGGACGTGTTTCCTTAAAATTTCGATTGAGTACTTGTCAGACCAGTTGTGAAATATCCAACGGAAGAAATAGACATCAGCTCCAACAACGGGTTGTTCCGTGAAGAAGTCGTGCGTCATGAACTTGACGCGACCAGCTAGGTCAGCTGGGGTATCCTTCTCGGCCGCCGAGATCACGGGCTCAAGGTCTTGAACCACGCACGACATGAGTGGGAACTGGCGTGCGATCGCGAAAGACGCAAAGCCTTGGGAACCCCCGACCTTGTCTGAGCATTAGTCAAACTGTCTTCAATAGATTTTGCTAAGATAGAATGACAAGGTGACTTACATCCACGACGATGCCCTCTTTGAGATCTCCCCATGGAAAGTTGTTTACAATGTGACTCAACTCGAACCCAGTTCCTTCGGTGAATGCTCTCATTGCGTTGCCGAATCTGCGGGCACGTTCTGGAAACTTAGAGAATTCCAGGTAAATTGACTGGTCTGTGCCGTTTGCTAAGGCGAATCCCTACAGCACGTTAGTCTGTAGGCCTTATGTTCAACAGCGGCATAAGCAGTGCTGGTCATGCTCACGGTTTCATTGGGCTCTTGCGAAGAAGGCCATTTGTCTAAGGCATTGCAAGTTTGCGCGGCAGCTTGCCATAAATCGTCTGTGCTCGCACCGACCCAATCATGCACGGCCTGGTCCTCTACCAAGAGCCGAGAGACTGCGTTATGAGCCACGATGCCAGGCCGTGGTTCAGAGAAGATATCCTTTGTAATCGCATGACGGAGGAATCGACGAACGAGACCTTGGTCCAGGCCTGTAGCTGCTGCTATGTCGCCAAACGAAGCCTCCTTGCCAACGGGGAATGAATGGGCGATTCTATATCGTGTGATAGCTTGCTGACTTATCAGTTCGTCATGCTGTAGGATTCCACGTTAGTATGCTTCGCCACAATTACAATCTTACCAACTTACACTGTAGCTCATAAGATACTCCCGAGGCCCGAGGACTAGACGTCGCAGTTCTAAAGTGTCGTCTATGACTGCAACTCTCGCTGATTCTATCACAAGCTCATGTTTGGGAATCAAGGTGTCCAATGGACCGTCCACCTCAAACGAAGGAGGGGGGAAGTTGTGACTGAGTAGATAGTCGTTGACCTTAGCGGTATTACTCGCAATTCTATTTGCGAGCTCAACAATACGAGAGGCATTCATTGTGACTAGGGTGAAGTCAAATAGAAGTAAAGGCTGAAATGACTTGGTGTCAAACTGGTCGTCGCGGTGATATCACGGAGACACAGAGAAGAGGGGATAAGTAGAACTGTCTCTGCGCATTTTCTAACATCAATTCCAGTTTTATACTGTGAGCTCTGAAACCAACACAAATATGTTAGGGAAAAACTACTCCTGTACATGCTTACAGATCGTGTGGATTGGTAACACTTAGCGCAGAGGGTGTTTCATCGCTCTACCAACATTTAATAACCCACGTTATTTTAACCCTATAGCGCGCTTACCTACATCTCGTCTTGCCTCAGTGCAACATCAAATTTCTGCAGTGCATCAAGGATATGCACTAGAGGAGCACACAGAATCTTAGATTCCCGTAGAATACGACAACAGCTATTTCGTAACAGTCTCAGATGGTCGTTATTTAGGCCAGCTAGTTACTACGGTCCGGTGCGGCGCGCTAAGGTAGATGGAACCAACAAGCATACACAAAGCGGAATATTAAGCTTACTGCATCGAAAAGACCAGCCCGGTCTGCCTGCAGACTTACAGTTGATTGTTAGCTGCGGTATATGCTCCCCCTCTTTTGGTGGCAACGCCGAGGACAATCCGAGAGGATGGGGTGGGCAAAAAGTTGATCGTTTAAAAGGGGGCATTCGTTACCGGTAGTACCGACGTCAGACCTGAATTCCAGGGAAGGCAGATGCAACATCTAAAGCCAAGTTGACTAAATCCCCAAAGGAAGTGGATGTCACATTTGCTACCCCTATTCAGTGGGTATTAGAAGATATTCAAGATTTCATCAGACTACAAGAGAGACTTATATGAGTTATGCACCGGAGTGTCTAGATGTGACGGCTCGGTCGAGACGGCTGTCGGAATTTGGCTCACATCGTTCATCTAGCCAGAAGGGAACGAAAAGAGCAAACGCCAACAGAATCAGAGCCACGGCCGTTAGGTATATCGTTTGACTCATAGGCCCACGCTGCAAGCTCGAGAGTTCATCTTATGCATATACTAACTAGATCGCTGCCAACCCTGACTGAACGTGGTTTATAAAGGCGTACAGGAACGAGGCTAGAGAGAGAGTCAGAGAGGGAAGCATTAGTGGTCAGAACCCGGACAAGTGCGATGCGCAACACATAGGGTATCGTGAAGCGCTCGCCTATCAGGTGCGAGGGCGGTAGAGGCAGCGCTGAGCATGCGGGCGGAATATTGATTTATCACGCAGCTCCAATTCTCTGGCTTGGTGACGAATAAGTATGCATGTTCTGAAGGCCATTCATGATAGTCATCGAGCTGAAATAAATCGGCCAACGTTTTCAGGTTTTGTCAAACTCCCGACTTGGGATTCTTATTCACCAGCTGCTGTGAAGCCGGGCTCAGGCAAGGGAGAATAGCATCGTACTCATGGCTAGGGGGCATTGTGGCGCGTCCGAGTCGTCAACTAAGCCGCTATAGGCTATTGACCTAGCGCTGGAATTACTGTACTATACCTGCTGTACCCGCTGTAGTACGCTGCGGTAGAGCCGGGACACTGTGCCGCTACCTGGTCAACGCTCCCAGCCATCAAGGGAGTGCCTACCTAGATGTTGCGAGCAGGTGTAAAGATAGAAGAGTTTGGTCCATTTTACTTTACAAAAACAAAATAACATTTCCAGTTATTCCGGCGAAACGCGATATCGCATCCAGCCCAGCTCAGCTACAACGATGCAGCTCTTAGATCTGCCCCAAGAACTTGTCATCGCCATATTCGAAGCTATCACACTCACTCGATCTCTTGTGCGTCTCTTGAGACTTCGCCTCGTCAGCCGTTGGTAGCCCCGATACCTTTCTTCAATCACTCTCCCGAGTTGCTAACACACTCTAGGCCACTTTAAGTTCTTCGTCGAGCATGTCATCATCTATGCGCGTCCCTTTCCTCAGCTGATGTTGGACACCCTCATTATCTATAAGCGTCCCTTTCCTCAGTTGATGGTAGACCCCCAAATCACCCTAGATGAACCCCGGTACACTGAGCCTCCACACCCCTTCTACCTCGAGCTTCTAGCCCGTCGGACAGCAGCAGCTAGACAGCCAAGTTGCTCTCTTGGTCGCATTCGACATACCGCTGTCGTTCTTTGCGAAATGGCGGGTGACACTGGGCATGAAGCTCTCGTAGGAACCCTCAAGTCCCTTTGTCATCTTTCATGTAGCTACCGCGTTAGCCGGAGGTTCAACGAGCGGCTGTTCTCTCCTAAATTTGGGCTTGCAGCGGCTTCTTCTGATAACCTCGAGGCAGATCTTTGCGTGGCAGCCATCTATCTCGGCCGCCGCGCTCACGTAGAAAGCCTTATTGCCCAGGGCTGGAGATTCTGCGACTGGAAATCCGAGAAAGATGTTAGAAGCGGCGTCTTTGGGTCCGCATTTACTGCGGCAACACTTCGGGGTGATGTGCCAATGATGCGTCTTCTTCTCTCCTCCAACCGCAATTACTCAGAGAACATACCGTACATACCGTATTATCTTCGAGAGCAAATACTCGACAACGCCGCTTCGTACGGCTATCGAGATGCTTTCGACTTCGCCATAGATAATGGCCCATTTGGCGTAGACGAATGGACCGTGGAGGTCTTTACGGAACGTGATAGGATCCGCCGAGCGATGATATTAACGCCAATTGTCGATAACTACCGCCGGGGAGACTCTATTCTTGATGACCTTGGCACCCCAGATGCAGAGTACGTTCCCGAGAACTCGGAATTACTCTACTACAGTGCAGTGACAGGTCGGGTTGATATGGTACGATACTTCCTTGACTCAGGCATCTCACGATATCGCCGCAAAAGCCGCTTAACTAAGGCACTGCGCGGGGCCGTAAAGTCTGGAAAGCTAGACATGGTCAGCCTCCTTTTACAGCACGGGGCGGACCCAAATCCACGTGCCCAATTACAGACACCGCTTGTAATCGCCGTAAAGTTTTCATCTATCTCTATTGCTCGACTTCTTCTGGAATCCGGAGCAAATCCAGACGTAGGGATACCGGCACCAATACTCATGGCTGTTTTGAAGGAAGATGCGATGATGTTTCGACTATTATTGGAATACGGTGCGAATCTTGACAATCGTATGACGGGAGCCCGGGCAATGGCCATTGCACAGCTCTGGGGTTTTGAATCGATGATAGATATGTTAGCAGAGGAAGGCGTGAAGAGAGGTCCAATTCTGAAACATCTCGAACTCGCAGAGCCCTGCGTTCATATCCGGATGCAAAGACCATTCGGCGGAAGGAATCCAAAGTATTGTGTCCCTCGAAAGCCACGCAGTTATGCGCGATAGCGCCCAAGAGCTTATATTTGGCCGACACGCCAACTCTAGCGTGATTAATGCTTGATGTGGCTGGCGGGGACACAGTAGACATGGTAGGTATACAAGCACACAATTTACAATTCTACCAATGGAAATATAAAGTGAAAAATCTGCCTTTGTAACGTGAATGGACTGCTGTGCTTTTCATTGCGGTGGAGAAATAAAGACCATATAAACTGACGCAAAAACCGCCTTTGGCTGGAGTAGCATGGATAAATAGTTAATGTCAATCCTATGTGCCGAAAATGTTGTAGTTATGAAAAGGTGTTCAATATGGCCACCAAAACGTTGAATTGTCTAGTTACAGAATGTCCACCAATTAGCCTTTGTATCATTACGCGGTAAGGAAGCGAGAAACGAAGAACAAGGCCTTCTCTTCGACTCTTCTCACGTCGAATTGGAATCACTGGTGGTGAGCTCCTCGTCGCCCCTTCAGAGTGTGATCAAACTTATACTGGAGCGAGCCTAGTGGGAATGCACCCACGAGAAGCTCCCCTCTCGGAAAGAGCCCTAGCCCGAGCCTAAGGCCACGAGATAGTTACGCTTTGAGGAATCTCTTGGTCGAACGAGAAACGGTACATTCAATTCACTGAGATTCTCACGATAGTTGTCCGTCAAGTGCTTGATACTTGGTGGTGTCCTTGCCTACCTCCCACGAACGCCACTTGGTGACTAAGCTAGCTCCTCCTTTCCAACCCACTCCGCTTGATGATATTGAGGGGTGTCCAATGGCGTCCTCACTTGACCCAGTTCTCGAGGGATGAGAGAAACCTATGATTAAGAGAGTAATTGAAGCTGAAATGAATTAGGAAGCTTCCCTTGTTAAAGTAAGGGAGAACGGTCACACTGTAACACATAACGACCCCGCTTTGATGTGGTTGCCCGGCTCAAATGTGAAACTTTTTGCTTCGCGTTTCTTTCACTTACACACTTTGCTTAAAAAGAAATATGACGCTTATATTTAATCAACAGTCGCGAAGTAAGACAAGAAGTGCTGTACACTTCAAGCGACTCCCGCAAATGCACACTTCTGAGTATCAACAACACAGAGCCAGCTTATAGCGTCCCCGTTATGGAATCCGCAGCCAACTTGAAGGCACCGCGCCTGAGAGAACTTATTCAGCTCATTGAACAGATACGAGATGGCTGGTATAGCCATGGAAACGATCAGTCTCTGATCACCAAGGATCTCAAATCAGATGAACACCATCAACTCCTACAAATTGTACAAAGTCCTAATCAAAGGAATTTGAGAGATTTTTGCGAGGCGAAACTTCGGTGAGCAAAAAGGTCAGGATGTTGGAAACAGTTTAACTAATTCTTGATTTCAGGTACGATTACCTACCCCTGAAGAGCCTTTTCGTCATCCACACGATCATCCCTCTTCGCGAACACGTAACGCGGAGCTTAGACTCCTTGGTGATAAACTGGCTTCGTGGTCTTGGGAAGAGTCGAAAAATCTCGAAAGAATTAGCTGAAGCAGCTATGTCCATATGCTTCGTAGGGGCGGCCACTGTTTCCCTCCCGCCAACCACAAAGAGACAGCCTGATAACAGCTACCGACATAAGAAATGCAAATTACCCGGGCTAGTGATGAGAGTGGCGTGGGATGAGCCATTATCAAGCCTAAAAGAGAGCGCAGAGGGTTTTATCTGCGAGAGTCGCGGTCTTATTCGCACTGTCATTGGAATAAATCTGAATGAGGTTTATGAGGCAAGGAAGAAAGACGATAAAGGAAACGCCTCGTTTTTCTTATGGAGGGCGAAATTCGATCGTTTTGGGGAGTACTCGGGTATTGAGAAGAGCGATGATCAGGTTAGTGTTCTGTTATTATTTGCTGACGAGGAATACATTGACTGAAAATACCAGGTATTCCAGGACCGGGCCGGAAGAGCCGTGAACTCGATAAAGCTTGAGCTCACGTTCCAAGACTTCCTTTGCAAGAAGGTGGCCGATCAATTAGGCCAGGAGAATCCAAGTCTCGAAATTCCCTCAACACAGCTCTCTGAAATCCTCCAAGAAGGACTACAAGCACTAGAATATCCTGACGGAGAAGAAAGTGAAAGGGAATGAAATAGATGTAAGAACTTTCAAGACTGGCTATCAACACCCAAGGGCTATGAAGCTCATCGATCCGGAGGTTACAAGGCCGCGCTGCTGGCGCTGGGCTTCCTTGAGTCTGGGATTTCTCGGAACCGCTCAATTCTCTAGTCTTGCCTGGTAATAATGGTTCTTCGAAAAGTATAGCGAGATTGGCTTGACGAGGCAGTCGTGACTACGAATAAGTAGCTAGCTCTAACGAAGACATTACGAAAGACATCACAAGTCCGCTGCTCCGATTAGATTTGATCAAGTGGTGCTTCGTGTCCAATACGTACGAAGAGTTACAGATCTTTAAGCAAGAAAATGATCAACTATTCTGACTCTGTCTAATTTTTCGCAGGTCTGTCTAACGCCATAGCCCTGCTGTAGCGCCTTATAAAATACAAATCAAGTAAATCAACAGATCTTAAAGCAAGATAGTACAGGTCAAACAGAGTGACTCTATGCTAGCATGCCCCAAATATGACACCTCCTTGCGCTATGGGTGCGTCAATTCCAGGGGCTCTCATGGCAGTATCTAACAACATCCTGATACAATGGTGCGCGTGGTCAAGGGGCGCTAGTGCGAGGTCGATTCTGTCTCCTGTCTCCAACATATCCGAGCGTCGCATGAGGCCAAAGGCGCAATGGGCGAGATGCATCCGCATGGTCGACACCCATGAGGCTGCAACCCGTGATTTTGTCTCTGCGAATACGGCCATATCATCGTCGGTGATCTCCTGCGCGGCACTGAGATCTGACCAGTACTTCCACTCGGAGATGTTCAGCGTCGATGGGTACTGAAGGAATTGTTCTTCATAGTCGCGCGAGCAAGTGCTGGGGAGCCAGGTCTTAGTCAGGCGGTCGAACGAGCAACCCGCTTCTCGTGCTTCTTCGATAGATTTGCCGCAAGTGAGTAGCGGTCGAGGAGCATGCTGGCGCAGCAGATTGATATACAGAGTTGATACAATAATAAGTGACACAGTTAACACTAGTATGATGATGCTGACGATGATTGTACGAGAGTCTGGATATTTGGGTTGCTCTCCAGCATCTTCGTCGCTCTCAGCACGGGACTTCTGCTCTGATAGACTGATTCTGTGATATGTAATGCGATGAGTCCGAAGGTGTTCTAGTAAACCCATTCTGAGTAGGCTCACGAGACCGAGGTGAGAAACAAATGCTCTTCGCAGAGAGACAAGTTCGGTGAACGTTCACGCGCCATGGGCGACGCTGGGAGCAATGGCCAGGTTAGAAAAATACAGGGACTGGTCTGATCCTAGCGACCCTTCCCATGGGAACCATTAACTCATTAGAAATACTGACATCAACCCGCTCACCGTTTAAGGATGGTAAATACAAGACTCCCCCGATACCGCATCGCCCATGCATGCAAGTGTAAATCTACTAAACTGCTAGGTCGAATTGTACTACTGCACGAACTAAGCCAGAGGACAACTGATATCATGCTGCTAGCCACATTAGGGATCCGTCGCGATTCTGATTGGTAGTTCGGCGAGCGAGCCTGGTTCGCGGGTTGACCCCGGCTTTTCTAGCTTCAGTTTAGCTTCAACTTATCCATCCCCGCTGCCATGCATGCATAAGAAGCTTGTCCTAACACTGGCTAATCCTTGACCGTCTTAATAAGTTTAAGAATAGGGTGCATCGTAGTTTTCTACATGGTGTTACTACACGTACACAACGTAGCTTGCTCGTTCCTAGAGATAGAGAACAGACCAGGGCTTTTCAGCTTAACTTGAAAGGAATGGCCTGGCGATAGAGACTCACCGGCAGTTAATTGATCACTTAAATGCTAAATCTGTGGGCAGTCAGATGACTTCGTTGAAACCGGAATATACCTGTCTCCTAGTTGCGCCAGGTTGTATCAAGCAGTCTCGCCCTCGAAAACAGAGTCGCTATTAAGATCGTGACTAATTATTTTCCGAGATGTAGCATGATTTCGCTATCTCTCTACTCTGAGATCGAATAAGTCAAAACTGACGGTCCCTGAAAGAGCATGTCAAAGAGAAACAAACTGAGAGACACGATCGGTATAATTCCCTTGAGGAACTTGAGTTGACTTGCGTCGTATAATCTTTCATCATATATGTAAATGGTAGCGTCGAGCAGTAATGTTACTACCACTTCTAAGCATTTACCTCTACATCGAAATGCAATTAGTAATATCGAAAGTCTTGAACGCGAAGAAAATTCTCAGGTTGCTCTTGTGACGGCGCAACACTTCATCTTGTAGTGCTCCCTTAGATCATCCCCTCCTCGCGAATAACTACCTTTTTTGCTGCCGACGGGGTATCTATTACTTCAGCTAACCTTCGATCCCGCATATTCAACATCCCATTCTGTCCAATTCTGCTTCTAACAGGTTGATACTGGATTGCGCACCAGAGATAAGTCCATCCTTGAAATTAAGTGACACGAGCATTGCTTTATGAGCGGATAGAATGATCCTTGCCCGTCGCACCGCCAGTTTCGGGCTTCTTTCTCGGTTTCCAATCGAATTCAGGAGGGTAGTTAACTTGATTCTTAACCGACCATTCCTGAATCTTCTCGAAGTTCCTACACTTCTTGTTGGGGCTAAAGTCGGCCATCTCTCCCCGCGGAGCATTTGGATTCAATACGGTGATAGATGGTGTTGTGTCTCCGTTACACATAAGGGCCAGTCTTAGGGCTTCGATGCAGTGGTCGGTATGCATGCGGGCTTCCACATCAGAAGCCATCATGTCACCAGACATTCGAACAATATCTGGGTGTCGGAAATACCAATCTCGCCATGTATACTGGCGGATTAAGTTCTAGGTCTTTGTATAAATATCTTATGCACGTGGAGTTTACCATGAGAACTTACAAGACAGTGTAACTGGTGATGAACTTGTAGTTGAGCACTACGGTTGTTGGAGTCAGCTTTTCATTCGTCTAGAAGGTAAATCGACAACTCTGGGATAAATCTTTTCGCTTTAAGCTTTAGTCCTATCATAGAGGTCCCAATTATAGAAGCCATACACTTTCGGATACGTCCCCGAGACTAGGAATAAGGGTGCAGAGAATGCCTTACTGGTATCCCCCTTTTCCGTCATGCCACGGCTTAAGGGTTCTATTATTCCCAAGATCCACGGTTCGATTGATCAACGAAAGCTTGTCTTCAGGAAACCTTATACCTCCATCTGCTAGCTCTTCAGCAATTGCCTTTGACCTAGAGCTTTAACTTACGTAGCCATAGCCCATCCCATGCTGTTTCGAGCTCCGGAGTTGGGGGACCTCGATACGGAGATTCATGAGCGAAAGCATTATTAGGCTCTATTATCTCATATTCGATTGCTTCATTGGCAGGTGCTGTATAGCGTATTGTAAGTACGGCGTTCAAACTGTAGTCATAGATAACTTACACCATATTGTTGTTTGGATTCCGCATTGCTTATCACTGGGTGTCCTGAATATGACTGCGACTAAGAGGGCAGTTGCGCAAAGGAAGAAGAACAGTGCTGCAGTGGAGAGCAGAATTATAAGCTTTCGATAGGATTTTAGAATAGTTGTGATAGGGTCATCATTTCGTTCTTTGTGTATCAACTCTTCGGCTGAATCAAGCCTCTGGTAGACACTCCACCTAGAATTCATGTCTTTGAGGGCATCCATCTTTGATCTCCTGGAGATGGATGCTAGGTATGAGGATCAAAAATCGTCCCTGATATGTTTGACCTCTACCAGAGGCCAAGACGCGCGAAGAAGCCCCCGGACTTTGGCGCGCTGCGGCAGCGGCTGAGAAAGTGAGGCCTGGTTAGCGCTTACTGGAGTCGATTTCGTGGCGTTCTGATTAAGAGCCACACCTGCCAATCTAGTGTTAGAGCACATGAATGCGCTTATACCCTTCCAGATATACTAAGCGTCTAGCCACATGTCGGCGAGCGAGTATCGGCTCTGGTATACGCGAAGACCACGAATTCCTATACTCAAATTGTACCAGCATCAGGGCCAAGAGTGCTTGTTGTCAGGGATGAGGACCACGGGTAGAAATATAATGGCGTGTCTGACCACTCGAGCTCGATGATATTCAGTTTATTACGAATCCGCCCATCTCTAGAATCTCCGATAACCCCCTTTCCTAACTTCTTACTACCTCGATAATATGAAGTCCATCTCTATTATCACCGGTCTATTTGCCGTATGTGTGCTTGGTGCACCCCTCGGCACCCGGCAGCCTGTTAGTGACCTAGATTCGTTCAACTACACGAACAACATCAACAACGCAGTCAGCGCCGAGGATGCAGTGTCCGACTCGTTTGACTACACCAATAACATCAATAATGCCGTTAATGCCAAAGATGCAACGTCCGATTCATTCAACTATACCAACAATATCGACAATGCGGCGACCGTTGTCGACGCCGATGGTAAGCGAAGGAAAAAATTAAAGAACGTTATATTCGGGCGCTGATAATCTTCCTTTATAGGGACGAAAGTCATCCTGTCCAGTCCATATGCGGATGACGTCGCCAAAGCGGATCCTGCCAAGGTTCTGGGCGAATAAATCTTTAATCGCTTAAAGAGATCTGAAACGAGAATGTGGTAGCTGGGAGTGTCATATGCTGTATGTACTTTGGGAGAATGGGGTGGCCTAGAATTATATTGAAAGGACTTGAGTACCTATAAACTGAAAGTGTCCCTTACGTAAAATCTCAAGGAAGTCGATTACATCGAGTCCAATATCTGAGAATCCTGGCGTAGGCGTGTGATACGTACGGGGCGGTAATGTTAGTAAGTCACGTGTCGCGGGACGCATTTTCATATGAGAGGCTGTCTCAGAGGAGCTTAAAGTTACGGGGTATTAGTGACTATTGCTTTATGCCTAATCTTGTGTGTAACTTAAGGCTACTATAACAACCTGCAGAGAAGATTGACTTCGTGTTTCCATCACTTATTTCTTTCGTAGTTCTGTAATTATTAATTACTACGTTAGCTACAACCAGTACCCCGTATTATGCGTGGAAGATCCGCCGATGTCAGCACCCTTGTACTACCTATTTATTTATTTATTTTTTCCTTTTATCTTTTATGTAAATTATATTTTGAGTCTTCGTGTTCTTAAGGCCAGGTCATCATCCCATTGGATGTATAACAAGCCGAAGTTTTACTATCAAATATTCGGCAACTTATATGTTGTAGATTATTCATGAGCAGGTTCGTGCCTTTTTTTTCGGGCTATCTTAGACTAGATTACCGAATAACGACGGCGAATAGCAAAAATTGGATAACGCATCGGGAAAGCTTGTAGGACTATCCCGAGGTAGCCAAACTCAAGTAATAACGTAAGGTCAGGGAAAAGGCCTATCTCATAGCTATTATGATCTTTGACTCACTGCCATCACAGTAACCTTCACGATTATAGTTGATACGACCAGGATTAGCACGAGAACCTGAGAACGGCGTATACTGACCAAAATGGCATGTGGATTGGTAAGCCGGCGGGCTCCGTGTTAGCGTCTTGTGCGGGATTGTTTCAATTGCTCATTCTATGGCGGCAGCCTCGATAATGATGCGGGCCGAGCTACGGAGTATGAATATCCGCCTCCCGGGGAACAAAGGATTGCAGAAACACGTACAGGTTGTGAAGAGAACAGAACGAGATCTGCTAGAGAAGCCCTTACAAATCAAATCACAGGACGTTGATTGGGCTGAGTACGGCCCTGGGAATCCACAACATATCAATGAATGACGCTCAGAAGTAGAGCACTGCGGTGTACTGATTGGAGCCAAATACGGCTTAGCAATTATCAACTTGAAAGTGGCCCAAGGTGCCTCGGGTGCTAATGACCGCTGGCTGCAGTCGAGTCATTCATCCTAGTCAAGATTTTGCTCACAGAGGGTGAGTTGGACGGAGTTTGAATGTGGAACTCGTGCTTAGAATGCCAAGCCGCGGCACCTACTTAGTTGGAAAGCTATAGTGACGGTTACCTCGGCGTACCATTCCAAGAGGGTTATACACAGCCAAGCCCATTGCCCATCTTGCTGGAAGAAACCAGGCGCCACGATCTACTTACCCTATGTGTCAGGTAACGAGATGAAGCCCATAGAAGGTACGCCGTGAAAGGCCAATTTGAACTGCTTCAGAAATTAGAAACAACCTCGGGTCATTCTCCGAGCTTTACGTGCCTGGCTAGTTGCAGTTACAATAATCTAGGTGGTAGTAGATCGGAGAGAGTGGAGGTAGCTGATTGCTGTGATTGGTTCAATTCCGATGCCGAGGCAAAGACGAAGAGATTCTTGGGTGCTGAGGCAAGCAGCCAAGAGCTCGAATGGGAAGCTTGTTTCAACAATATCGCTGGCGGCATGGAAGACGCTGTAAAGTAATTATAGAGACCTACTCAAAACGGTATTAGACTAGAGATGAGATCAGCGATTCTTATGGGGCTTTAAATCTGACAATCATCGCCTTCTCGGGAAGGACCTTGAATAGTGGATATCATCATCTAGGCTGGCTTTAGTGCAGTATTGTATGAGTTGCGGGCGTGTGAGCCTTCCAGGTAATAAAGCTGAGCGCATTTGAGTGAGCGCATGGTTTGGGTTTAAAAGGTCGGCGATGAAGCGGGAGAGAAAACCTCAACCAAGTACAGAGACAAGATATCTTGTCCTTCATACTATATCTGCTGCAGACTCTGATATCAAGGCTTTCAACACTAATTTTAGGGTCCGTTACGGATCCTTGTAGACTCATCGACATTCCATGTTTAGCCTCGCGGATCGGCAACCTGACGATCCTATACCGACGATCAACAATTCCCTGATCAGACCCTACCCTGATATACCGATGATCATCAGGTGTTGTTGGGAGCGGGAGAGCCGCCGAGATGTTGAAATATTATAAGAACAGAAGTGTTTGGTATGGCTTGAAAAAGTATAAAGTTGAGCTTTCGAGCCAAAGTTTAACCTGCCTTTTGCTCTTCATCATCCTCATCATCATTGCCACCTTACCCCTAGCCGCCGACTCGTCTCGCAAATTAAAACTTCTTAAATTCTCAAAATGAAGTTCCTCGCTGGTGCTACTCTCCTCGCCTCCGTTGCGAGCGCAGCCTCCATCGAAAATGCCAAGCGTGCTTCACCTCTCGATGTTAAGATCGAGATGGTCGGTAACTCTGGCATCAAGGCTAGCATAACCAACACCGGTGCTACCGACCTGAAAGTCCTCAAGACTGGTACATTGCTAGACAAGGCCGCTACTGAGAAGGTCAACATCTACCAAGGCAGTAAGTCATGGTGCTCTCCATTTGAGGCATGCTCTATGCCATCGTGAGATCGCTAACGATCCATAGAGAACAAGGTGGATTTCTCCGGTGTTCGTCTCCGTATCGCCTCCAACGACCTCCCCGAGACGGGCTTCCAGACTATTAAGGCCGGCAAGACTATCTCAACGACATTCGACGCCGCTGAGCTCCATGACCTCAGCGCTGGTGGCGCTTATGACATCGTCTCAAAAGGCGCGCTGCAATACGCCGCTGCCGGCTCCAACAAGATCACGGGTTCCGTCCCTTATAGCAGCAATGTCGTCTCTGCTAAAGTCGACGGCGCTAAAGCCTCGGCTGCTTTCAAGGAATTCCACGCCAAGCGCCAGACCGTACAGAGCGACTGCTCAGGGGACCAGCTGACCGCGACTGTCAACGCCATCAACGGCGCCGCATCCCTCGCTCAGGCCGCTGCCCAAGTCGCCAGCAGCAATGACGACAAGCTCAACGAATACTTCCACGACACATCGGTGCGCGACCAGGTCGTCGACGTGTTCAACAAGGTGGCTCAGGAGACGAGCAGCACTACCAGCGGCGCCGCGTACTACTGCACCGACGTCTACAACAGCTGCAGCGACGGCGTGTTGGCCTACACCTTGCCCTCGCAGGACTACATCGTCAACTGCCCTCTGTTCTTCAGCTATCTGCCCGCGGCTTCCACACAGTGCCATGCCCAGGACCAGCAGTCAACCGCTCTCCATGAGACCACTCACCTGTCGGAGATCGCCGGAACTGCCGATAACGGCTATGGTTACGCTGCTGCCACTGCTTTATCTACGCAGGATGCCTTGAACAACGCGGACACCTACGCCCTGTTCGCGCAGTCCGTCTATGCCAGCTGCTAGATTAGTAGCATGATGAGGGAGAGGTCTTGGCTTTGACTAGACCCAATGATGATGACGGCGATGATCTGTTTGATTGCATATATATATATATGTATACCGTGTATATAGCTATTGACTTGCAAATAAATAAACATTTACATACTAGATTCGGCTTTTCTTCTTCTTCCTGTTGTTGATATCATAAGATGATGCTCATCACTTATGCAGTGTTTGGTATAAAGGGGAGGGATTTGGCGGCTACAGCGTCTCATTCAAGCGCCTCTCAGCCGAGAACAAGACAGTAATCACGACAGGGTGGGCGGCAGCATTCCGGCAAGCGCAGGCTTGTCGGATTGATGATGCAGCAAAGCGTTTGAGCGAGAATGCAGGTAGAGGGATAAATAGAAGGATTAACTAGGTGAATGTTAACTCAGGAGACGAAAACATGCTGTGCAACTCAAATTTAAGAAGAGTCTTTCATATTGCAATTTAGAGTAGAATGATTGAACAAGGGTTTGAGCAGAGGGTGTCTTACCCAAATAGGGTAATCGGCCTTGACGCCGAATGCCAAAGCTTCTCATTAGCCAGCGTCTAACGCCCAATCACCAGAGAGTCCCAGACTAAGACCAAGCGAAGGTCGCTCTCGGGACCACTGCCGAGGTGCAGGTGACAAGCCCGCGTGCATTGCCGACTGTTTTGAGCCGGGGGTAAATTAGATGTACTTCACCCGCCCCTGACGACATAGCCATAGTCTCGGCTTGGCACTACAAGGCCTGCCTTTATCGTGGTACGGAATATTCTTTCCTTGGGAATTGGATAAACGAACCCACACATACCATGCGCGGCTACTGTACGCTCATTCGATGCACCCCGGATTTCTTTCTCGGCTATGCGGAGGGTCACTGCGAACATCTGATTTCACCCTACAGGTCTGGAAGAAATGGTTATATCAACAATGCTCCTAGACGGGGCTTGGCCTGGGTACGGCCTATTCGGGGCCTCTCAATATTGAGCTCCGCTGGCTGAACCATGCGAACAAAACATGGTCAAAAGAGGAACAGCCCCTCGAAAGCCCAGGCTGGCCTGGGCTACTCCTATCTTCCTGTTGTTACTGCCAATTTTCCTTTCGTTCACTTAGAACATCAAGACTAGTGACATATTGAGTCAAGATGGCGAACCAACAAATTCCATATTCCATGACAAACCATGACGAGGAGAAAGGGCTACACCGAACGCCCACAGGAGTGACGATGTCTCCCGAGCTTTTCGAAAAGGTATGAGCTCCGCTGTGTCCCTTCTTCCCTTCGAAAACAATACTGATTTACACTTCAGCTTTACCTGACCCCTAAAGTCCCCCGTGCCGGCGATTACAACAAGCGTTTTGCTAACCCAACACCGCTTGGATTCATCGGGTAAGAATTTCCTGCCGTCGTCGCGGCATAGAAACTGGCCATGCGCGGACTGCCCGCTTACTACTTACAGTTTCGTAATTTCCGCTTCCACATTTTCCATGATCGTCATGGGATGGGGAGGGACTACAGGGCTCTCGCCCGTGGCGTATGTATCACTTGCCTTTCCCCGATCTGTGTGTTCCATGCCAGCTAAAGACAATAAAGGGGTATCTTCTTCTTCGTCGGACCCGTCACGATGATTCTCGCGCTTATATTCGAGTGGATCCTGGGCAACTTCTTTTCGATGATGGTCATGGGCCTATTCGCCGTATTTTGGCTGTCGTTCGGGCTACTCGAGGTACCCAACCTTGCACTTGGCATCCCGTTTGCCACGCCAGATGATCCGATGGGCACGGCATCGAGAGAGTACAATGCCGCCATCGGACTGTACCTCATAGTCTGGGGCTTTGCTTTCTTCACCTTTTTCCTCTTTACAACTAGGCTCAACATGGTGCTCGCAACTATCTTTAGCCTCACTGCGCTTGCGACTTGGGTTCTGGCAGGTGCATATTTCAAGTTATCTTGGGGTGATTATGAGGCAGCCGGCAAGCTCCAAAAGGTACGTTTCTCGAGGCATGAGAGCTGACAACAAAAGCTAACCCTTGCTGTTGAAAGACCGGAGGCGCCATCATATTCGCTGTATCGATGCTGGGATGGTACATGTGTTCTGTTATCATGGCAGGGGAGATGAGAATTAGATTCAACTTTCCAGTAGGGGACTTGAGTCATTACTGGCCCAGCACGGACGTAGAACTGGCGCGTGAGCACAGTGATTAAGAATGGCAGGGAAGATTTTAGGTATGCGGGACAGGGATCAAGAGCTCGTGTGCGTGGAAAGGATGTCATAAGCCGGATATCAGCACATCTGCACCTCCTAATAACGTCTAGTTGTTCTTCATTTTGATCCTTCGGCGAGACATAGGGGCAATAGTTACACGCTGCTGCCTAAGCCCAACAGATGAGATAAAAGACTGCCTTATTGTATGCAAGCGACCAAGTATGCCTCTCGTGCGGATAGGGCTGAGCTTCCGCGCCGTGTTTCATTTTCTCCGTCATCTTGTTATAGCCATAGTAAGTCGCCATAATCCGCTGAAGCGCACCAGCGTTCCTTACCCATCCTTCTTCAATTGGACTGCAGTAGTTTCCGAGTGATGAAATTTGCGAGTTCCGGTGCGGATGATCTTTAGCTGTGACTTGCAATTCGGATCGGGGCAAGCGATCAGAGCGTCCGTTGTCATCCAATCATTGGCATGTGTCATCCTCTGCTTTGCGGCTAGAAGTGGTAGTACGGATGCTGGAAGAGGTCGTTAGGACCATGAGCACAGGGTAATCATCTCCATTCGTCATGCTCGTTACCTACAGAGGCTGTATATGCTGATGCCTTGTCCTGGTGGCAGATAGAGCATCTCACCCTCCAGTGTGAAATAATCACCCTCTCGCGCGCCACAGAGGATACGTTCGCCGGGCGGACAGACCACTTCAACGCGAAGGTCATACAGTTCGAACTCATCTTGGGGTGGCATGATGCGTGTAACGTTTTTTTGGCCTCCTCGGGGCAGTAATTTCAGAGTGTGTATGATTATGTTCTCGAGAGTACACATGAGCGATACCTACATAGAATATGATAGGCCGACTGATAATGCTTGTCCATCCACGCGACCCAAGCCCCCCTCACCGCCCTCAAACCCCCAGCACTTGCATTTTGGGGCCTAGTGATGTGGGTAGCTCCCCCATTACCCAGCTCAAAATGGCCTTAATATCAAGACAGAATTATCATAACTCTCAGGCCTGTGCAGTGAGATGTCGGTTATTGAATGTCCATTAATTGCTCGGAACTGCCATTGCGCAGCTAGGGAATACGCCGCCATAATGTGCCTTACCTAGTGCATCTTCCGATACTCATTGCCGCAATCACCCAAGGTCTCGAACAGTGCAAGGGCTTTCTCATTATTATAACCCAAAGCAATCTCATCAATCGCCTTTATTCCAAGCTTGTCAGTCTCTGCTGTAAATGGTACGCACTTCATTGGGATGTGTGCCGTATGTAGATAGGGGAAAGAGGATGGCGAGGGGAGGCTCCGTGAACATGGCTATCATGGGAGATTATATGGCATTTGCAGAAGATAGGATGACGGTACTCACCTTCATGTCCTCGTCTTCCAATCTAAAGTTAAGGACAGCCAGGTTATCCTCATTGTGCGCTATTACGCCGAGTCTCGTTCCTACGATGACTGGTAGAACCCGGTATGGTCAGCAAGCCTCCAGGGCAATATTCCACGTAGGGTATGCAGTAAATTTATCACTGGCATTTGAGGGAAAGAACAAATCAACGTCACTAAAAGTATGATACTTACCTGCGCCGACCTGTGGCTTTTGTAGGACCCATCGAATGGCCACGTTCGCAAGCGTCACGCGATGCTTTGATGCGATAGTAGCGAGCTTCCGTAATAGAACTTGGAATTCTTCCCAACTTCCCCAGTCACAAATCATTCCTAGGTACTGATTACTAAGTGAGAACCCTGAACCTGCACGCCTAGTAGTTGAAGTTGGGGACTATGATCTACCTTGCGCTGGGATGGGGTTAGGTGGCATGAGGTCGAATACATTTCTGGCAATTGCTGGTCGAGCCAGCGATCCGAAAGGAAGCCACCGCACTATGCAGAATTAGCCGAATGTTCGCTGGTCCATCCTTGATCTCTTACAAATGAACCGTATGTGATGAGGGCCAGGCCATATTTCTCTGCTACCTCACACATCTTCCAGAGCGGGCGCGAATCTACTACAGAGAACTAGGCGTTACTCAGTCAATAGAAATCTCAAAGCTCGTGATTGCGATTCTCACCTGTATCTGATTGGACACGAGCCCAACAGCCCCTGTCTTCGATAGGAGGTATTCACAAGCCTCCTGAACATGAGTCGAGTCGAAGTTGCAAAGGCCGATAGTACCGACTAGCTCCGGATGGGTTTTCGTGAGAGCAACAAGCTTCAGTAAAATTTCGAGGTATTCTTTCGTTCCATACTGGAAATGACGTGAGCATGTATCAGGGCCTACAAGAGGAGGTAAGGGTGCGCAAGCACTCAGTGGTCACTCACATCATACCAATGAAATTGTAGGAGCTCAACTCTACCTCCAAGTCGCCTACATCGCTCCTTCACTGCTTCTAGAACCCATTCGTCGGTTACTTCGCGGCCGATTGGTTTGAAGACGCACCACTTGGTAGCTGCGAATACCTTGTCCTTCACCTGAGGCGGGAGCCTGTTTCGAAAGTGCCCATACACAAGCTCTGCATCTCCCTATGAATAAATGATCAACCGCTACTTCAGCATCTAGGAATGCCTACGGCGATAGAAGCTTACGTAATGGTCTGCCATATCTGCTGCCGTCAGTGATGCGCGGAGTAGCTGCACAAGAGCTGCGTCTTGGGACTCGGAAGACGCCGCCCCCCACGCAGGAGAAGAGAGTTGCCAGAAGCCGTTAAAGAGCCGCGGAACAGTAAAAGGTCCCAAGGCGAAAGTCTCGGCAGGCTTGCCCACTGTGACATCTAACTGGGGGATTAACTCATCGTCTGCTCCATCTGATTCCGCGGGAGTTGCACGATGAGGATAAAATATGTGCAATACATCAATAACCTGCCTCTCCGCTCTTTGAAATGGATACTCCAGGGCTTCTGGCTCAAGTGCCGCACAGTAACGGCGACATTCCTTAAGGGACGTATGAAACTTGACGAGTTGGGACTCGAGATCATCATTCTTCGGAGGGTCGGTCTCTTTCAGAGCCTGGACCGCCTGCACTGTGTCACCGGCAAAGCTTTCCAGAGCCTGGTGCAGCTCGGAGTTGGCCGTCCAGCTTGCGCGCGATTCATACAGTGAACGTACAAAGTGATCCAGGCTGTTCGACCGAATGTTTCTTAACCACGGAGCCACCCAGCTTGTGGCATGATATACGTACTATGACAACGATAGCTGCGCCATCTTGCTCGAGAACAGGCACCTTGTAAGAGCTAAGTATCTCGTGCACTCTTGCGTTAACTCATCGGGCCGAGGAAACAGCACCTCGGCCGGAACGAACTCGGGTTTTGGATCCAGAAGTCGCTGGCGGACGTGGCGAACAAATGGCTGCTGTGTAGCCGAACCCTCAGAAATGAGCACTCGCAATGCCGATCGCAGATATTCCGGGGGCACTAGTACAGTTGAGACTTATCCTGCGTTCATCCGGTTATTTGACGCTGTCGACCTACGATTTGATATTAGGACATCGTCCATCATATTCCTACATGGGAATCATCAGCACCAGCGTATAGCTACAGCCAATAACGCCATCTGGACTACTCACACGTGCCCAACCATTATCACGGTATTTGGTGGCTTCCTGTCACAGTATTGTAGACGTACGTGTACAGTATGATTATTTTGCGTGGCTCGTCTCTTTCGGACCTCAGCACTCAGAGACACCTTCGACGGAATGGATTGGAAATTGAAACCCTGGAATATCGACCGCGTAACTAAGAGGAAGAGGAGAGAGTAGCCGCTTATCGCCAGGTAGCTCCAATCGATCACCAACGTCCAGTAGATGACCCTATTAACCTATCCAGTCTAGGCTAGACTATGTTGACCCATGGAGGAATAAATATGGAACCGCTGCTTACATACAGCGTAATCGTGTCTGGACTGAAGCCCGAACGGCCGCGGGGGTGCCTGCCATCGCTTTTGGATAACTACCTACTTACCTAAATTTAAGAGGTAGATTGCCTATAAACACCTGTGATTATCAGGATAGCGCGACGTCCGTATCCTCCCGCCCCCTAATTTTGCTGCCTTCTTTCACCCCTTTCTCCTGTGCGTTTTCTCCATTTTTCCTTCTACTCTGCTTCTTCTTCTGCCTTCAATCGTCCCCTCCTACCTACACCCTAGAGAGAAAATCAAAGGCCTAGTTTCCAGATTGCCCCAAATTTAGGTGTCCGAAACAATGGAATCAATTCACTTTGCCACAGCCCTGCCCGGGTATGCAAATGGATTCAGTGAAATCGCTTCGGCAGAGGAAATAGCCATCGGGGAAGTTTATGTATGCAGCTTTGCTGAAAGATGACGAACGCCTGTTGTTGCGCCATCCATGCTAAGGTGATGTGCTCTGTTATCGACTCTCCCTGGTTGGCTAAGCGGGCGACAATTCTCATATACGCTTAAAGCGAGCTAACCTAGGGGTTTTAAAAATGTTTGAAAATGATGCTCTAAAAGGTAGCTATACATATAATTAAAATAAATATTGGCGTTCTTCAACACTGAATTTTCTTAGCATCAGCGATGGCCACTCTTTTTTTCTCTTTTTTTCTATTAATAGAGCTGTGAGCCTACATAGTTAGTATACGGTATGACGGTATCAATCCAGGTCCGTTTCCCCACACAACGCGGAGAGATCTGCGCACGGTATGGGGATGTGGAGGAGGTACCTGTTCTGGCCTGGGAGAGCTTCTGTGCAGGATCGAGAAGGCAGGGGTTAATTTAAGGTCCATCCCAGTAGTGCAGTTCTACATACCTACTTTTCTCATCTACATCTACGATCTGCCTGAAGACATCTATTTGAATGTGTGCAATGCAAACTGGGAGAGAATGATCATACATAAGACGCGGAGAGATAAAGAGCTAAGGGAAGAAGAAGAAGAAGGTCGAAGCTGTGCCGAAGTGAGAAACACACCAAGTTGTGACTATTGGTCCTCAGCCCAGACTGTCTGGACTACCCGGTGATGACTTTGAGACCTCTGCGCCCATCGCAGAGCACTAGCCGTGTCGACGATGCCGGAGATGATGGTCCAGGACAAGTCCCAGCGGTGGATAGAAAGCCAGGACCCATCGCCACGCCCACGATCTTACCCAGGATAAAGCGTGCGACATGCTCTCAGTGCAGGGTACGCAAGGTTCGCTGCGATGGGCGCGAGGGCCTCTGCCAGAACTGCGATCGTCTAGGCTTCGAGTGCTCGTTTCAACAGACACCGAGTAAGTCGCCGAGCCGCTATCTAAAGCTGCCCGAGCGGCGGAGACGCATGCAGGCGTGTATCCCATGCCATCTCAAGAAGACGCGCTGCCACGGCGAAGTACCGAGCTGCTTCAACTGCGCCCGCAAGGGGCGGGAGTGCACCTACCCACCAGTTAGGAAACAAGGTGCTGCTACTGCTGCTGCTCCCGCTGCTGCCCCGGACGGAGAAGAACGCTCGTCAGCTCTGTTGGGACAGGAGTCGTCAGCGCGCCATCACATGGCGGCAGCCAGCCGTGAGAGTCCTGCGTCGCTTGAGCCGAGCGTGAGCACGGCCGAGAAGCCATCGGCAACCCCCCTGCCCGATGCTGCGATGGTCGCCGAGCACATAGAAAGTTACTTCGACTACCTATACCCTCTCCCCTTTTTCTCTTTCCTCCACAAGCCCACCGTCGTCCGACGATGTCGTGATGGCACCGTTAACGAACCGCTCAAATTCGCCAGTAAGCAGCCCTCGGAGTCTTCTTGTTGCAAAGGGCCCTCAACCTGTGATAGTTACTTTTTCCGCCCGAATCCCAGCCCTAGCTAGAAGCACCCTAACACGCAGCTCGTGGAACTTCGTAGATGATGCTCATATGACAGTAACTGATTTGAGGTATTAATTGTAGTCTGCGCCGTCACGTCGCTCCATCTCCAGCGCGCAGCACACTCTCATCCTGCTTGGGCACGGGAGGCCGAACAGCTCGTCCTCCAGCAGATCGGCCGGCCGTCCATTTTTCACCTGCAAGCCCTGCTTCTTGTCATCCGCTACCGCATCGAGAGCGGCGAGTTCCCGACTGCCTTCGTAAGTCAGCGTGCCTTATGGGGCTCCCTCATTCTGCGGCCAGGCGCGACCTTGCTTCCCTGGCTAGGAGTTCACGAGACGAGCAAGCCGGGGCGATTTCTGCCCCTATCAAACCATCGTTGACCGCCAAGTCGGAGGGAAAAAGACTGCTGACTCGGATGGCGTACGTAGATGCTAGCAGCCCTAGCGGCACGCACGGCCGTCGCCTTGCGGCTCAACTACGAGCGCTCTGAATTAGCCTTCGTAGCCCAGGAGGCGCGTCGCAGGCTCTTCTGGGCGCTGTATCTCCTCGACGACTACTTCTGCGTCGGCTTGCGTGAGTTCGAGCTCTGCCCCGAAGAGACCATCTATCTCGAGCTGCCGTGCCGCGAAGAAATCTTCGAAGCTGGACAGCAGCGCCGGACGGGGATGATTCGACCGTCGGCATCCGACAACGTCGCGGCCATGGGATTGCGCGGCGTCTACGTGCGGCTCATCTCTACGCGGCGGGCGATCATGAGGTGCGTGCGTGCGTCTGGTCGGGATCGCGTCTCGTGCCTCTCGCTGACTCGCGGACCCCGGCGAAGCTTGCAGACGGGGCGGCAGAAGATGATTGACTGACGAGTAACTCTCCCAGGTTCAACCGGCGGGTCGGCCTCGGGGAAGAGTCGCCATCGACGATTGGGGATCGCATCCAGCAGTTCGAGCAGGAACTGGCCTGTCTGCAAGCCGCGCTCGGTCCGGAGCACCAGTACTCAGTTTCAAATCTGGCCTCATGCGCATGGCCAGCCCAATTCGTGATGCTGCATAGTATGTAGTATCCCATCCCATCCCATCCATCTCCCTCACAGCGCCATCCTCGCGACAGCGACACGCACATCGAGCCGTCCGCTTTGGTCACTCGGGGTGTGTGCACTAACCAACGTGCCCCCTAGTGTCCTACTATCAGTGCTACTGCGATCTGTACCGCATGTTCCTGACCGGCTACAGTGAGGCGGCTCCATCTCGAATTCTCGCCACCCTCCGCCCTCAAGACCGCATCGCAAGTGAGTCCGCACCCGAATTGATGTCCTCCCGGCTTCCATGCTACACTGACCAAGGAGTGCAATAAATACCCTGTTCTTGGGTCACGTACATGTACCGCATTGTTCGCCCCAATCCCTCGCCGAGAGCCCCTATTTCTTTGTACTGGAGGACTTGCAGCTAACAATCCGCAATTCAAGTGCAAGCGCAATGCCTCGAACACGCAGAGAACATCATCCGGATTCTGGGCGACTTCATCTCGCAACACCCCGGCGAAAGCCATGGACGCGGCAGTCGATTGCTTCTGCTAGAGCGCGACGCTGCCGTGTGTGCCTTCGAGAGCGCGCGGCTCGTCATGTTCGGAGCGCGTCTCCCATGCGCGACCTCGACGCTCGAGGCAGCCATCCACAAAGCTCGTGCGATTTCGCTGTATTTCATCACCAACTTCTACCAGTATTCGGCTTCAACGCGAACACTCGTAGGTTTATTCATACATCTGTCCCTACTCTATCCCCTCCTTCTCCTCCTCATCCCCATCCTCATCCTCCCCCACAGGAACGATTCTCCATCAGCGGGCCGTGCCACATCCATCATACCGCCCATCAGACTCGTCGTCTAACTGATCGAATCCCCTTTCGCAGAGCATCACTCTAGAACATCTCATATCAAGCTACTCCAACCGCCTAGCGAGCCAAACACAGCCGCAAACGCGGACAACAACAACACAAGAACCCCATTCCGAGCCCGAGTCCGCAGCCCCGCCGCGCTCTTCGTCCAACAAGATATCCCAGTACGCGAGCTCGCGGCAGCGCCTGTCCGTGCAGAGTCTGCTCCTGCAGTCCGATTTCACTGACGACAGCCACGAGATCGCCGCCGGTTCATTTTCCGCCTCCAACACTAACGCTAACACTAACACTATCGCCGCTAGCACTACTAATAATACTACTACTGGTACTGCTGCTACTACTACTACTAACATCGCGAATCAACCGGAGACGGCATACCCGCCGTTCCTGCAAACAAGGGCAGCGACCATCCCAAGCCTGAGCATGAGCCGAGGAGGAGGAGGACACACGAACACCGATGAAACCCTCACTTTGCCCGTTGCATCATCGTCAATAGGCAGTAGTAGCCTCTCCGTCCCGCGGAACGCGACAACGGGGGCTCTCGCATTCACGCTATGTCATTACAACAGCGCGATAACCCAACAATCCCAATCACCATCACACTCGCAACAACACCTGCCTCCTCGCTCTGCCTCGTCTTCCCCCTGGGTCATGGCCATTGACGCGCGCCGGGAAGACGCCGGACTCATATTCAATCCATGGATGGGCTTCACGGGGACAGAAGAGTTCTACGGTCTGTCGGCGGGACTCGGCGAAGAATACTGATGTTTTGTATCATGCAAGGTGCGATTAATGCAAGGCACCTGGGCGCCCCTGTTGTAATAATGTATAACTGAGGTACAATATCACAAGTTTCCAACAAAACCAACTAATGCTATGAGTATACAGTGGTAACAAGCTTCCACCCCAAATAGTGCCGCTTTAGAAAAGAAATTCTTGATCTAATATTATAGAATGGTTCCCAAATGTGTTTTTCCGTATTTGTCTCTTTGGAATTCTATGCGACGAGATGTAACTTAGCCAAGAAACGCAGTAATGCTGACTTTTTTGCCAATATGGAAAACCCTAGGTCGTGTCGGCCTTCAAACGTACCTCAACTCGATCTGGTGGCTACGCTGTTCCTAAACAAATGTGCACAACGAGCTGGATTCGGGTTCTTCTCGTCTTATTAGTTAAGGCCGAGTGTAGTGACGAGATCGGTTGTCTGGGCCTTCTCTCCTCGGATGAGTAGAAGTGGGTGATAAGACATATCACAAAACTCAGTTTGGAAACTGCTCATGGGTACATGGAGCAAGCCACAAGAAGTCCGAGGCCCAACCATTTTGATGACGACCCTATCAGCAGCTTCGAATTTTGATGGGCATAATTCTTGCGTCTATAATATAAATATTTACTAAGGCTGCATGGTGCGACCTCCTTAGACCAATGAGCGAATTTTCTTCGGCAATGGCTGACCCCCAGGTGTCGCAGTGTTACCTTTGCAAGGGTTAGGTGATCTCAACGCGGAATCGAAAACATCCGCATCTATGTCCGCATCTGCATGACTTTCAACATCGGCATCGGAAGCACTCGTCCCAAACCCGGCATCCTTGCCAACTGATGGTGGCGAGGTCATCGATGCGGTTTCGAACATATGATTAATGTCACTACGCGGGGGCTTCGCTGAGGAGGTCGGTTGTGCATCTGTGACGGCATGTCTCTTAGGAGAAGGTAGGGGGTATTTATTTGGGGGTTTGGTTGAGGATACCGGAGGCTGAGAAAAATCGAATGATTCCGTCTCGAAAGTCGAAGATAACGCCGGACCTGTCTGTGGCCCGCTCAGAAGTGTATTTTGCTTTGGAAACTTCTTCAATCTCAGATTAGGCTTTCCACGAGGATGACGTATAGTTATCTCCAAACGCTCGTCGTCTTCCGAGTCATTATCTATCATACTGTTAGGCGATTCGTAGGAGAGGCCGTAATGGTTAACAAGACTGCTGCCGCTCGATCTCCGCTGGCGATGCTTTAGTTTTCCCTTGAAAAGCGCGGCGTCGACTTGCATAGGCACTGCCGCGAATCGTTCATGACCCCCTCTGCGCCCTGTCACTGATGAATCTGCGGCCATCCTTCGTAGATCGACCTGGCTCTTGCTAAAGACTACACGGGCTCGCAACGCGTGGACGGCACGATCTAGGGCAAGTTCAATAGCGCAACGATCCCATATACGGGACAATTTAGGCCATGTAGCGCGCTCGCCGAGAAGACACGACCGCATCATAAACTCGGTAGTAGGATTTCGTAGGATATTGGGGAGGTCGAAGACGCCAAGGGCAGGTAAGATGTTGATATCGCCCGAGTATTTTTGGCTTAGGATTGACCGAAGTTTGCCGACGAGATTAGGAAACACGCCGATTTCTGCCATGACCTGCATCCTATGCAGTGCCTCAGTCTTGGCAAGAGACGTCATAGTGTGTAGCCAATCAAATTGATCCTTGTAGATGACCGAATGACGGCCGTTGTTAGAGGGACATGGCATGTCATCTTTCGCCAAGAAAGGAACGACGTGAGGGTTTACCTGAGAGACGATGAAGTGGTTAACGTTGAACATCTCGGAGAGCCTCGTCATGGGGAGGTCGTTTTCAACCGAGCCATCTATCCACACCTGGGGTGTTGGATTCCACGGACTATGTTCTCCCGTCAATGGATTTTTCACGAGCAGTGCGCCGGCACTAAAGACGAGGGGAACAGAGCAAGAGGCGGCAACGGCCGACCAGATCATGACATTGGGTGCCGTGACGTAATTGAGCAGTCGAGGGAGCTCATAGATGGACGCTGTAGACACGCATATATTACAGATACGTCTGGTACGATTGTAAGCCTCTTGGAAAGTGATGTCGCCCAGAAGGCCGCGCATAACTCGGGTCAGATGCTTGATATCAGACCAATTGCCTTCAGTTAACAGCCTGCGTAAATGATCGAGAATCCCGTCCTCATTCCCATGCTCCTCGAACACGGCCAGATCGCCGTGGGGAAATTCCTCCATTAGCTGAGGAATCTCGTCATCCGTCTTGGCGCAGAACACGGCGCACACAATAGAGCCTGCCGATGCGCCAGAGATGATGCGTGGGAGGAGCTTGGCCTCGAACAAAGCTTTCAAGACACCGATATGAGTCATGCCGAAGGTACCACCGCCGCTCAGCAGAAGGGCGCTTCTACCGAAGCTTTGGCGGGCGTATAGCAATGCGTCTAACAGGTCTCGGGGCCCAATTTTGGCATTACCGTCAGCACCATCATCGTTATCGTCCTCGCCATCATCGTCGCCATGGCCGAGATTGTGCGAGTTGGGAGTGCTATGCTCGATAAGCGCAGCAATGGTCTGCAGGGCGGAGTCGACGTAGCGCTCTATCAGTTGCTTGGTGCCGCAGTGAGAGTGACGGTACAGGTCGATGTTGCCCATGCCACCAAGATCGCGCGACAAGGCAGTCCTGACGAGGTACATCATGGCACGCACGTCACCGGTGAGGCGGGCCTCATCGAGGTCCTTCAGACGGGCTGCGAGGATGTCTGGATTGTAATCTCCGGTCAGCGTGTCTGCCTTCCATTCCTCGTTGCCCTCGAGGATGTCGAGCTCTTGGGCAGCAGCATCCCACTGGCGACAGGACTCGGCATTTTGCATTCGGGCGAGGAGCACTTGGCGGCGCTCCTCGCGGAGCCTTCTCGCCTCACGCTCGTGAGCGGTCAGGCCATCTTTGAAGTACAAGAACTTGTCGACAGCCCTCGAGACGGATATGACGGCCGGGGGCGAGCAACGCGAGCGAGTGGCCGAAGAGTCGGCAGATGATGCTTCGTTCTGGTATCTTCTACCCTGGTGTTCGACGGGGTTAAGGCGAATCGCGGGAACAGGTGGCAGAAGGTTGATAGAGAAGGTCATGTCGTCCCTGGGCCGCGGAAGATGTAGAGGGCGAGGATGATGTCATACTTCTGCCGTGAGCCGGGGGGAGATTTACGATAGCGACAGTGACGGCGCACAGCAGACCGGGCTATGGTAGAGGGGAATAGGCGAAAAGGCCGCCTACCGACGCTGTTCCGGTGCGCAAACTAGGATAGTGTTCTGATAATGACGATGGTGATGGCGAAGCCCATGACGGCAACGCGCAGGACAGGCGCGTGTAAGACGCAGATATGGTGATGTGGATTGAATGTAGGGATTCAGCACGACAAAGACTATTGACGTGCGTAACCAGAGTATAATGAGCGTTGTCGTGAGGAAGGGAGAACTAAGGGTAGGTAGATAATGAATTAACCTAGAGGTTTCTAGTAGTCACGGAGCCAAGGAGGTCAAAGGCCAAGAATCCGCTCCAGTGTTGACTCGGGGTCATGCATTCTACACTACTTTCCCCAAGAAATGAGACCGGGGGCTCCACCAAAAGAAGCGCATAGGCGCAGGCTAAGGCGGGGGAGGGGCATCTCGCAGGGATCTAGTACCTCAGGGCGCCCAAACTTAGTCACGGCTGGCTGTCATCTGATGGTTGTCACATGCTTACCTATGTACCTAGGGTAGAACCACCGCATAACTACCTAGGTAGCTGTATAGTACAGTATGTAGTAAAGGCAGGTAATGTCGACCGCTTCACTTAGCCGTGGGGAGTCTTGGGCAAGCCTAATATCTAAGCATTTCGCTAGAAATATCTAACTACTAAGCAAATTTCTCGCAGGAGATTTGCTACAGTTTAGTTTTTCGATCTACTTACCTTAGCCATATAATCCCTGAAATACACATATTAGACTTTCGCAACGCTTGCTGGGACCCGAACCCCCCGCGCCTCCCTAGTGCAGGCAAAGTACACCTCTGTATGCGAGTACTTAACCCTATGTAGTGAGATGCAAGGCTTATAGCTCGCAGAAATGGCACCGGAGTTGATGTGAATTATTTGTTGATTCTATGATCCGCTGCGGCAACTGTGTCGATATTAAGCTGTTACTAAGGTGGCGAAAACAAGGGCGAGCACTTCAAAAGAGGAAGGAAATCAAGAAGGAAGATAAAGAAGGAGGGGAGGTAGGGACTTGAAGCATACCGCTGGTGCTTCCCACTTGCCCCAAACACAGAACACATATCGCCCGTTCCAGCCATGAGCCTCGCCGCTGTTTACTCCGAATTGAATATCGTTCGTAGGCTGAGTATCGAACTCGTTGCTCTTGGCCAGTCATAATAGATCTTGCGTCATTTGCACCATTGGAGCAGGGTGATGGGTGAGCTCGGTTACGAACGTGCCTATAGCGTCCCTCACTTTGCATATCCAGTTAGAAGCACTTTTTCCTCCCTAGTTGGCGAACAAGAGCTGGGCAAACAAATAGTAGGCTGCGCCAAAGGAGTGAAGTCGGTGAAACGTACATTGATAAACCACATCATTTTCTGTCCAAAAGTGGCCCGCCTCAGCCACTTCCACATGCCGAAACTGCGAGCCCGAGAGCTGCCGCGTCCATTCGCGCATCTTTCCATAGCTGATGAATCCGTCTCGTCCACCGTAGATGACCAAAGTAGGGTTCGACGCGAGTGGTGTCTCGTCTGCAACAGGCGCAGTTTGCGTGGTAGGCGTGGACCTCCTCGCCCATGAAGAGGGCAGGGGACTGGGAAAGGACAAAGTAGCCAACCTAGTCACTAAGCCGACCGGTGGTGATACGGCGAGATAGGCGGCCTTGAAACTGACACTTCCCTGAACCGTCTCTAAGCAATGGTGTATCCTGCTGTCGTCCTCTCTTTGGCAAGAGAAGTGAGACGATTTGCGGCGCTCCAACTTCGCGCACGAGAGCAGTTTTCGGACATTTCTCGCAATCCGTTCTTCTCGCTGAAGCCCAGACGACGGATTGTTGCTCCCATCCTGACTTTTCTCGGAGACATCTTCAATTCCGCCAAGAGGTACGTCTTGCGGCCGCAGCGGCAAGGTGGCCTGTGAAACTTGCGTCTCGGCTAGATACTGTGCCCGAAGTCGGATTTCCGCTTCTGCGGTATGTACTGCAGGTGTTGAGAAATACGCCAAGATAGTGTCGAGTGGTGGAAGACGAGTCACAATCAGAGCTCCATAAGAATAGCCTGCCAAGAGCATGATTTTTTGGTGATAATGGGTAGCGTGACCAGTACTGGGTGAACAGTCCAAATGGCGGACGTAATAGGCTAGGAAACCAACGACGGAGATGTAGTCGGCTTGCTCAGTTTTGGAGGTCCAAGAAGTGCGCCCTTCCGACGAACCAGCGCCTCTATTCCTCTCAAAAGGCGCATGTTAGCGGAGGCATGATGGCGTTAGAACAGGCGGCACGTACCTAAAATTGAACGTGGCGGCAAGGAATCCCAGCTGTAGAATGGTTCCAGCAGCCACATCTACTATGGGGTCGTCAAAGCAGCCTCCCAAAGGTGCGTATGGATGAGCGATAACGGCGGCATGTCCGGACCAAGGCACACCGCAGCTCTGCGGGTGGTAGACGCGGCATTCGAGTTGGGTACCATCATAGATACTGGGTAGTGTGAAGCTTAGGCTGGGTCGCGGAAGCATGATTCACCTTTTGCCCGTATAAGAAGCTGCATCATGTAAATGAATGCTGAACGAGGTCAACCTTTCAGTAAGGTTGTATTTAAATACTATGAGGTATCTTATCTTCAAACTGATAAGCACCTACCTCGCGTGCACTACTGTCCTACTACCCATATGTCTCTGCCCTCACCATGGTAAGCCTCATGTCACATCACGAACACAGCAGCCACTAGGTATTTTTTCTTATTTGGTAAGATAAGCCAGATCGAAGGCGCCTGGAGCATACCAGAAAATCAAGAAGCAACCGAAGCACCAGCAAATCATCATTGACACCCCCCACACTCCGGGAAGAGAGCCAAATCATCCACCATCCTGTTATTTCACCACCGCCTTGAAATCTAGATAATAAAACCGTGATTCATGATGGTCGTCCCGCCCTCCTCCAGAGAAACCAGTTCAGGGGAGGGAAGAAGTAAGAAGGATAAAGATATATAAACAGAACGTGACTCCTCATCGGTCCATGACCTGGCCCAAAATTCAATCTCCTCCTAGGAGCCAGCAATTCCAAGGCCGACACGAGATCCCAAATGCCTCTCCCCTCGTCCCCCGTCACGTTCGCGGTCCACCGTTGCTCGCATCCGCCTTCCCTCCATCAGTCCTCGCAGACCACGTTTCTGTAGTCCAATAACACTGCTCAATTCGCCGGTCCAGACCTCCTTGGTGACCCCGTGCTCACTATCTCCGACCTCGCTACCCCATTCACTTCCCGAGACACTGGTAGTTGCGCTCAGTTCGGCACTTCCAGGTCGATTGATTGGTACACTTGTGTTGATTCGGAGGCTATCTATCCCGCGACTGGACTCATCCATGCTACTCTGGGATACCGACTGGGACCGGCTACCGTGAAAGTCGGCCCCAGCGGCGGCGAGCGGCGAATCTAGCGCCACGAAAAAGTTCGGATTCATAGTACCATCGATGCCTCGCCCCCCGCCTGCCGCCATAGCTGTAGCGTTGAAGACGGCTGCAGCGTTGCGCGAATCAAGCAGGGCGTGAAGGCGCTCGACTACGGCTTCTAACAGCCCATCGATCTTGTAAGGCCGCGCGATCTGGAGCAGGGAGCATAGAATCTGTGGCGTGCAAAGTGGCGATGATGGCGGTGGGAGAGATGATGTGTAAAGAAAGTGTAGGAGCGCTTGTACTGTAAGATAGGTGTGTGGAAGGTAAAGGCACCGCGGCCGGGAGGATGGGGGAAGAGATGTCGGCGTGGGAGCTGAGTTAATGGCGCCAGGATCTATGGGGCCACTTGCACTCGAGATTGATGTGCCCGCAGTGCTGGGAGGTTTTATTGAGCCCGTAGATGAGTTTCCCAGAGTCGTTGCCAGCGACAGACTACTGTCGCCCGTATTACGGTTCGATTGTGTAATAGTCATAGTAGACATACGGGCGCCTGCCTGGCTAGACATGCCAGTTCTCAGGGTCATCGCATCGCTTCCATCCTGCGTGGCGGCACCCTCGCGAAGCAGCTGCACGAAATACGGTCCCCACCTTCTGCCGACGACTCTCGAGTTGATCGGTATCCTCTCCCCGCCAATACACAAAATCTCCATGTCGGCTAGTTCCCGTAGAGTCAGAGCTTTCTCTCCCAGATCTTCGGCCGCCCGCGAAAGGTACCTCCCACCTGCCGTCCAGCCGGCTTTCCTCGCTATGCTGAGACCAGGTGCTAGAAAGGGACTACTAGCAGAGACGAAACCTGACATAGGAGCAGCCTTGCGCGGATTGTCATAGAAGCCAAATGCTTCTAGCTCGACCATACATACATTGGAGAAATTAATGCGGCGATGATTGTAGTCGTCGACAAGGCTCCTCTTACGATTGCCCAGTATGACAAACGTGTTTCTTCTATTCCACAGGACACCTCTGTTCCAGCTGCCTTGACTGAAGACATTAGCTCCCGCATCGATGCGAGACCATGTCAGCGTTTTGAGATCCAGTGCCCACAATGCATACTCTTGTTTTGAGCTAGTCAAGTAGGTGCCGCTGACCACAAAATGTGTATCTATAACACCGCCGTTTGGGAAACGGAGGCCAGGTGGCGAGTAGGTACCTGACATGGGCTTTTCCACCAAAGAGCCATCTGATCCCCGAATCTGAAGCTCGAGTTTGACGTCCAAGAAGTTATAGTTCGAATATATGAGCATAGACGAACCCGGTTCCTTGTTCTCCGCGCCCAATACTCCCTCCTGCCGCGACATCGCATTATTGGATTTGCCGACCTTGGTGGCCACATTTGGAGGTAGGGGCGCGACCACGCTGCGATATGCACCACATGACTTTCCTAGTGGTTGTATTGAGGTCCATTTCAGGCTCCGTAGATTGAATACGCTAATCTGCTCGATATAGTGATTCGCTCCATCTTGTCCACCAACGATGATCATCTCAGCGCCACCTGTTCCGTCAATATTGATCCCAATCCGGCCCTCGTTCGGATTCCCAGTAGATGGGTTATGTTGAAGAGCAGATAGGGGCGCTTTGTGCGAAACGAACGTAGCTGACGAGGGCATTATACAAGCACAGTGAGCATACCGGCCTTGAGGCGTATCCTGGGAAGGAATGTATGTCCACTTCTTCGTGAGAACGTCGTAGATATAGATATCGGACATGACGGTGACTTCTGGCTGTTGATCTTGTGGCGCATAAGTAGGTTGGGGATTGGTGGTTGGGGACATGCCTCCATAGCAAACCATTTTGGTATCCCCTAAAGCACACATAGAATGAAAATAGCGAGGAGGCGGAATGTCGCCAGTGGTCTCAATCTTGGTCCAATGCCTTCGAATAAGATCCAGTTCATATAAATCCGATGTCAAAGGCGCAGGTCGACTCCGTGACAGGATTCGTCCTCCAAAAACATATAACTTGTCTCCCAAGATGGTTGTGGTAGCACCGACCAGTGGATGAGGCTCCCGGCCAGTCGTCCGATGCACATTGCACATCAAACCTGATAGGTGGGCCGAGGACCCAGAGGAAGATGACATCCCAATGCCTGATCCAAGAGCCGGTGTCCGAGTAGAGGCGACTTGCGGAGAAGGACCGGCAGACTGGGGACCATTACTCCGCGGCGTAAGATTATCGCTCTGACCTTCTCCATCATGCCTGTGGTTCCCTCCCTGACCGCTGTTGGTATCGATACTTCCGTTGTATGCCTGACTCGGGGGCAACGAAGTAGTGGAATCCATCGTGTTTGATCTATTCTCCATGTTTGTCGTATCCTCGGTGTCACTGCTAAGGAAGGTGTTTATAGTAGGTTGTATATATGTGGAGACAAGCGGTGTCAGAGGGCTCGATGGTGAAAGAGATGGTGGCGGCGGCGCAGGCAGCGGCTTCTCGAGGCTATCGTGCAAGCTCAGGTCCCGGACATGACGCCGAGGCAGTGATATCGGAGCCGAAAGCGCGGACTGTAATGCGGAATCGGTACTTGAAGCTTGGGCGGCGTTTCTCGATGATCGGGCGAGCCTGAAGGATTCTTCACGGGCTGGAATGGCCCTTTTGAATCCACGGTAGACGTCTGACAGCAAATCTGATGGCGACCTTGATAGTCCCAATGCCGAGGTTGACCTACTCTCTTGACTACGAAGCTGAGCAAGCTGGAGGTTGTCGAGACCCTGCCAGCTCTCTCTACGTCCTGTTGCGCCCCAAGTTAGTTCCGAGGTCGGCATGTCTGGTTCTGTATCCTGATAAAAATGTGCTTGATTCTGGTTTTCTGGTATGGGGGTTGGTGTAGGTTTCGGAACTGGCGTTGCCTCTGTGTCTCGACTGGGAGAATCAAGAACAGCAGCCGAATCGATAGAGTCGATAGAGGGTTTGAAGGAGAGTGACCTCAAGCCTTGGCCACGAGAGAGACACGGGTGTTCATAGGTAAGGGCAACTTCGTTTTTAACAGGAAACAATGAGGGCGTGTGGGGCTCCTAATCAAGAGACAAGCCGTTGTTCATACACGACACACGATATACCATGCTCCTCGGCCGCTGGGGCGGCCACGATATGGGGTCCTTGTCGCAACAAGGCGGATCGTATAGCCAGCCCCAGCATGGCAGACGGGCTCGGAAGAGGACCGATTCCCAATCCAAACATGGTATACAGTACGGTGCAGCCGATGATGACGATGGCGGGGATGCCAGGTGCCTGGTCTAGGCTAGGCGATGACTGAAATTGGACGCACGTACCTTTCTCTGTTTCGTTCGTATTTGCCCTTCCTACTATCGTCCAGTACCGTAGACAGGAAACGCGATGCGTCTGGACGGAGATCGGTACACGTGTATTATAGGGCAGGTATAGGCAGCGCAAGTCGTATATAGTATAATAGTATGGATGGAAGCAGGGAATTTAAAATTAGGTGGGTGCTGAAGCTGGGGGGAGTGTGTTCTTCTTCCCTGTCTCTTCGCCCTACACTACACGCAGGTAGGAAGAGAGGGGGGTTTTGCGTCGTGGTATTCTGACTTTCTCTTCCACTCTCTCTCGGCGGGGACACAAATGTCCGGCTGCGTGCCGAGTGAGCTAGAAGCAAGCCAGATGCGACGATGCGGGGAGCTGTGTCGGCAAGACGACAGTGGACAATTGGAGGTTCAACGAGAGACGAGAGGCTGGTGAGAGGCACGCAGACAGGTGAATGTCGACAGGTTCAGATGGCTCCTCCTGATGATTAGCCTGGCGGCAGTGGGGCCGTGAGATGGGGCCGTGAGAGCGCAGGGGACGTGCCGCCAAGCAATAGCCTACCTACCTACTTGTACACAGTAATCTACAGTATAAGTGCCTACACTGTACTGTAAGTGCTGGGTAACAAGGTGGATCTATCAGTAGAACTCACAGTGCAAATGAGCTAAATTTGTACCAAATCGTTGACTTGATACTGTATATAACATCCCGAGCCCCCTTTTCTCCCCTAATAGAGTGTCAGTGCAAGCTCCGTAAAGGTACCTGGGGATTCACGTGTGCGCATCTGTACGGAGGTCGGGGCCAAAAGTCTACATCATCCTTAACATTTATATACAGTACAATCTCATGGGGCCTACCGTACATATACTTCGACACCACTATACTTGGCCACTGTAATATAGCGGGCGTAGTTGAGAGGTGCGCTATAACTATAAGGGCTAGAGCTGCTAGAGCCACTATAAATATACTGGTCGTAGATAGACAAGTCTGCTAAAAAATTATAGCGGCTTAAAAGTATACTTACGGTAGGCCTCCTCGAGGCTGCACTGTATCTAATGTTAAGGATAACGCAGACTTTTGGCCCCAACCTCCGTACCTGCCTACATGTAGGTACACTTCTCTTCTACCTCGAATTGTAAAAAAAAGGACTCATATAAACGTCCCTATCTTTTAAGCCTGTTCTCATTTGTTGATATTAGTAGCAACGGGCTTAGCCCAGCTGCTAAAAGCAGACCACGTACGATTCACAAGCGGCCTTCGCGCGACGTTGGAGTCGGTACAGAAATAGTCTTGTGCCCGGATGCGTGCTATACTACACTTGATCAAAGTCGTCCGACATTCAACTCCACTGCATGGTGCCTGCATTCTGCGCAGTATATAATCCAGGTACCTACTTGAGTACATACTCGGGAGTCGAAATTGCTGCAGTTAGGGTACACACTTTCTACCCTCTATATTACGCGCCCTTACTAGATGTGTTCATGAAAGCAGTTAGGTAATTATTATCACTTCCATATCACCTAGTATAAAATAATAAATCAAAGCTGTGGAAAGAAGATAGTACTAGGTTTGCATCGAATCAGGAGCAAAATTACCAAAATGGCGTGCAGGTTTCAATAATATCTGTTTCGAGAACGACGAACCCCTTGGAGACCATCTCCCACGTGTATTGCAGGGGTTTAAGCCTCAAACTGGCATCCCGAAGCCCGATAGCTGCACCCCCATCCCTGCCAGTTGCGTATGACAGCAGTTAAGTAGGCACCAATTGATCAGGAGCGGCCAAGTACTACACTAAGTTTGAAGGTAGTGTGGATATCTCTATAGAAAGGTGATACCTAGCCATGTGGCTCTGGCCGACCAGTGTTTCGTAGTGCCTTGTATCGTGAAATCGAAAAAACTCCCCATCAACTTAGGAACTCACGATTCAACTCTCTAGTATGCGCGCCTCAATTCGTAGCGGTAGCTGCGTCTACTAGTAGACAGGTAGGCGCACGAGTATTGAAAAGGGTGTATTTTACACTGACGGTATGATGCACTGAGTGCCTAGGTACCCTGAGGTTGATAGCTAACTGGTTAAGTGTAGCTTCTTCTGATGCAGGGGGATGTTGATCAAAATCCTGGACTAGGAAGCCCGATGATCAGTCACCACTAGGGAGCGAACACCTCATCTAATTTTCAGATCGCCGTAATGCTGCAATCTCACGACCCCTTTCATAGTGGGCTGGTTACCAGGGATTGAAAATCTTATTAGTGCATATATTATTTGTTTACATTGTAGGGTAGAGACCGAGGGGCTGGGACAAGAAGCCCCTTATTTGTGTCAAGGTCAACCCCTAGAACGGACGTGACGATTACACAACGCAAGAGCTACCCGAGTATGTAGCACATTTCCGGTCCTACATGATCGATGTTCACCGCAAGCGACCACAACAATCCTCAGCGTAACGCAATCGGTGAGACAAGTATCGTGTTCTGCCGGTCTACCCTGGGGCAGTCACCAGATGCGATGCATGTCAGCGTGAATGATAAGGCTTCAAAGTTGGAATATAGGCGCTCTACTGCGAAGGTAGGGTAGTAAAGCGGAGATAGGGCTTCACGGTGCGGAATCCGGGGAAAAGCTCCTTGGCCTGGTCGTCCTTGACGGAGGGGGCGACAATGACATCGTCACCAGGCACCCAGTTGATGGGAGTGGTGACCTTGTGCTTGTCGCCAGTCTGGAGCGAGTCGACGATGCGCAGCACCTCTGCCGAGTTGCGGCCGGTGGAGGCAGGGTAGGACAGGATGGTGCGGATCTTCTTGTTCGGGTCGATGATGAAGACGGAACGGATGGTGAAAGCGATGCCCTTCTCGTCGACATTGGTAGTATCTTGGTAGTCGATCCTGTGAATCGGCTGGTCAGCCCGTTATTCCGCCCAAGAGAAGCGAAGCGCAGCAAATAGAGAAGCTTGGCTTACATGTCGTATAAGTAGGCGACCTTGCGCTCTTTATCAGCGATGATGGGGAACGAAACCTTGCCGCCAGTGACCTCATCGATATCCTTGATCCATCCTTCGTGGCTGCCGAGCGTGTTCGCAGACAGGCCAATCAGTTTCACGCCACGCTTGGTGAACTCGGGCTCGAGTTTGGCGAAGGCGCCGAGCTCGGTAGTGCAGACGGGGGTGAAGTCCTCGGGGTGAGAGAAGAAAACGACCCAGTTGTCGCCAACGAACTCGTGGAAGTCAATGGGGCCATTGGTGGTATCGGCCTTGAAGTTGGGGGCGACACTGCCGAGGCGCAGACTGAAAAAAACCAAAGCAAGGCGCGTTAGTCAACGGGACCCAGTAGTGTGTAAATGAGAGAGAGAAACCGGTGCAACGGATAGCAAGAGGACTTGCGACGTGCCGGGGCGGTGCGCAGAGAGTGTGCACGAAAAAGGAGACAGATATAGAAAGAGACTCACGGTGCGGGTCGAGATTCGTCAGCCATGGCGAGTAACTGTGTTGAGTCTGAGGGAGTTATTGAAGATACTAAGTGTCTATAGAAATGGAAGAAATAGGGTATCACAGAAGAATAGTAGTCGGTAGGAAGGAAGGAATAATGGTCTAAAGAACAGAGGACGGAAGCTAAAGGTGAAGAGGGGTAGACCCGGAAGATATATTTATCGACTATCTTTAGCTGAGTTCACGATGGCGCGATCTCCCTGTGGGATGATAGAAGGCGACCAGGGGGGTTACGTTCTCTTTGCTTCTTCCTTTCTTCCCTTTCTGTCTTGATCTACGGTGTGCCCTAAGCTATTGAGACAGAGGTGGTCAGCATTTCCACGTCTCCGGCGAACTATACACATGGCCCGTTCCCCATCATTTCTACTTGCCTAGGTATGTAGTGATTACCTAACAATACCATGACCCGGCTTTACAAAATACTGCCTCTACATGTATGCAAGGCGAGATAGGTGTACGCATTGTCGTACATGGTATCATACATGTAGGTAAGGTACGTAGGTGGACAGGGCAGAGGTAGCTGAGCTGACCTTACCTAGGTAGCTCTATGACACTTCAAGAAACACTTCTCAGCCCCTCAGCGGCAATCAACCCCCCCTTAAACCGACCCCGCAGCCCCTCACTAGCCCTTTTCCAGACAAACACTATTGTATTGCGTGCTGCGCACTGCCACTGATTGGTGTTATTCGGTAGCCCAGCCCCGCCCCCTCCAATATTGTCATTTCTGTCCGCTATAATGTCATCTGCCCGACTGCCCCGCTCCGGCACCCACTGCTTCGGTGCCGTCAGAAGTTATCCGGCGTCGCGGCTATCGGGGAACCCTTCCAAATTTCTTTATGCTGTTCAAATTTAGACCTGCACGGTTGTTAAGGTTTGTTTTGGGCTTGCGTTGCAAGTGGAGGCCCAATTCTGTGCTTGAAATTGTTGGCTGCCTTAGCCGTATTATTTCATCCTCACCACACACCAATGAATTCAAGGGCAAAGGACTCGTGGCAGATATCGAAACTCAAACCCGGCGAAATGGCTTATGTGACCCGCCTCACGATGATTGAAATCGAGGGAAGCGGCAGCCTGGGAAGAAATCTCAGCCGCAGCTTTATTTTCTCTCTCTCTCTCTCTCTCTCTCCTTCCCCTCCCCCTCATTGCTTTGGTAATGGTACAATTTTGTATCAAAGTACCCTAGTGAAGTGCCCACCTGCTTTGAAGAGACCGTGTTGGGCCAAGAGACGCGATATACTCAATCATAACCACGCTTCCCAGTTGACGTCGTAGCCAGATCTGTTTTGTGCCCCGTTCCCAATCTCCATCCTCTCCTAATTTTTTTGTGAAACACTAGGATTGCCAGTCTCACTCGGGATCCCAACCACTCAGGATACAGCAAGAGCTAAGAATGAGCTCAATCGAGGAATAGAGTCTCTCTTCTCCAGGCCGAATGTTCGTACCCTAGGGCTTCTAGTTCTCTGGGCTTGGGATTGCATTTGGACGCTGCCGTGTGAGCCACGAACAGATATACGTCCATAGCCCCGGGATGATAATGATGAGACGTGCCACACTAATCTCTCGCGTAGCGTACCGCGGCTTCCCTGGAGACGCGCCTCATTGGCACGACGATGACGCCGTCGCCGCCACTCCTATCCCTCGCGAGCTCGCGTACAGTCGTCACAGAGGCCATCAGCCTCCGATTCCTCGGTGGTGACGTTCCTCTCCTCGCACTCCCCCGTCGCGGCGAAGTCATCGCAGTCGCTGGTTTTGATCTCGTCACTTGTGTACCAGGCACCGCAGTCTTCGCAGTACCACTTTAGCAACATATATGTGCACATCTGTCCTCCCGCTGAACTGCTGCTAAAGCATCCAGGGTCTCCGGTAGAAAAGGGTAATTAGCGGGCGCGCTCGACGTAGGTGGAGGTGGGCAACACTGGGCCATCTTACTCACTAGAGCCTCGGTGTGGTCTCAAGAATGCATCTTCCGAATGGCTGATCATAAATCCAGCCACCCAGACAGACCCACGGGACCGGCCGCCTTGTATAACATATAACATGTGCAAGCCCATCTCCATCTCTATCCCGGGCATGCAGGCACGTCCACCTGTTGCACCACACTGGCACGATGGCCCCGGGAACGAGCATCTGCCGCGGGTGTAAGGCGAATCAGGCGCGCCAAATTGGACAGCTTTGTACCTGAGTTGCCAGGACACATGGAAATCGAAAATGAAGTAATAAAATCAAGGTTTATTGATTGGATGCATAGTAGGGGTGACATCCCGGCTGCAGATTGAATGCATCCCCGACTAGATGCGCATGGAGGAGTCCAATAGTAATTCGCTGTTCATTGGTCATCCAAAATGCCAGGTTACACTAAACTAAGGACCCTTGCCGTCGCTAGAAGAGCCTCGGAATACCCATCCCGAATCTACTGTGGCAGCCACATTCTTGGAAAATCTATACATCGGACGAATCCGGTACGATATAGTTACATTTGTCGGTCGGTATGGCCCGTTATAAGCACGTGAATTACTGCTTGTTTCATCACGGCGCACGTACCCGATAGTTCATTTGCCTCTAAACGGCTTAATGGGGTCCCTGCGTTTCTACAAGCTCGATGGCCAAGTAAAGAACCCCGCCGGATGAGGTATGCATAACTCTTCATCTTAGTTCGAGGCCGCCGCGTATGTGCCGCTGCACAACGTTAAATTTGTGTTTTCCTATAAACATTAGTAGCTGTTCAGGTTGCATCTCACATTCTGCTGGGGAGCATACCCAATCCCGCTCAGATTCTCGGTATCTAATCGGTTTCGCTTGTCGACACCGCCGGCTATAGGATTGGCCCGGTAGTTAAACAAGTAGTAATGAAGCTGACCGTCGCCGGGGCCAAACTTCTGGTCCTCGAGGAATAACCCGTTATGCATCAATGACAGAGCATTGTACACGTCAAATTTATATTGCTTGCAGTATACCAAGGAGTCCGAGACGAGCGCATTAAGCCGCGTCTTGAGCGCCTCCTTATCCAGGGGGTCGGTCAGACCGACCTCGGTTGCATAATAAAATAAGTATGCTGCTTTAATATTCGAGTGTTTGGGATGGTTGATGACCGATGACTCGAGGCAGTAGAACGAGATGAAGTCTGTTATATTTTTGTGTTCGTCCTTCCGGACAGTTAGCACACCAAAAAGGAAAAGGTTGTAGCGATCTCACCTCAACTACATAGGTCCATACAACCTGTTCTTCAGGTGCGTCTTTCTTATTGTGTAGCAGCCAGTGTTCGACCTCGTGCTTGTCGAACGTGGCAGCCATATCAAATTTGGCGAGGTAGCGTGTAAGCAGATCCTGGACGGCAGCAACGTCTTTCTTTTGCATCTCTCTTAAACCCCTCGTCGAGGTTCGCTCGGGTACGGCATACTTCCTTATCTGGAACTGAGGCTTGCTATTTGCAGGCAAAGGACTGAACCCGACATCGTACAGCTTTGGCCAATTAATAGCACGGTGGTAGTATCGGCAGGTGCTGACGGGCTTTGGAAGGACAATGCCGCCCGTGTAGATAGCCTGAAAGACGCCGGCCAAGTTGCACAGACGTGTTATCTCCTTGATGAGGACGGGCGCAAGGCGTTTGGAGCGGAGTTTCTTGTGTATGCAGAGAAAGTTGACCTCAGAGGCGTGGAGAATCTTGTCTCGAATGCGCAGTTCTACAGGGATGGCGGCGATGAAGGCTACAAGCTTCTTGGATTGAGACGCCCGGACTCCTCTATGCCACTCCTTCTTCCAGCCTGGCGGCATCATGGCCCTAGTTATTGGAATACATCAGCTCCTGTGCTCACTTACTGGGTGCTGCAAGGCGCAGAACTCACCATTTCAAGATACTGGCAGAATAGTTGAAGCGGAACATGGCCTCGTCATCCTCAACGTAGTGGCCATTCAACAGCTCCCAGACCTCCCGTAGCTGCGCGTCGTCGAGTAGGTCGAGCGTAGTCCACTCGAAGCCGTCGACCAAGGGCGGAGGGACCTTTGAGATCTCCTCGACGGATTGTATCTTGATGGGCCCCTCCTCAAACGGCTCGTTGGCGTTGTGCTCCTCGCCAAACTTGGGCACAGGCTGGGTGGCCCAAAACTTGTAAGCACCCATGTCCTTGACGTTCTTGCCGCTAGAGGCCAGGCCGGTCATGATGTCTTGTAGGTTGAGGCGACGGAGGGCTTCGGCAGCGGCATCGGGACTGTCGTCGGACCCGGTTGCGAGCTCTGTGGCCAGGGCCGGGTTGAGGTCAAGGAGCTGGCTGACCTGCTCGTTGGATAGACCCTCGACGGCCTTATGGAGCTTCTTGGCTGCCTTCTCCTTTTCCTTTCCCTTGCGATTCGACGGCTTGGATTCTTCAGCCATGGCGGACGAGTCGCTACTGTGAAGCTAGAGGCTGGGGTTTGTGGTTCTGGACTTGGGACTTGGGAGCTGGGAGATGACGAGAAGTCCGGCAGTCGAGAACAACACCAATGGGTACACCGGGTCCAGTCTACTCCAAGAAGCTGTTAGATGGCGCTGTCGTGGTTGGAAACGTGGCCGGAGAATGCTCGATAAGGTCAGTCAGGACTAGCTTGGAAATTTGGCCAGATCGCGGGGTTCCCAGGTAGTCCTAAAGGACCTGTAGCGGGGTACAGTCCCTACCTAGGTAGGTAAGACGGGAAAGTCGCCCGGATGACCGCATTGAAAGCAGCCGCACGTACCCGGAAGTTGCCTGTAACAAAGATAGCATCTAAGGTGTTTACTACTACAGCTACTTAGATGGAATTCATAACTCCTTCAGGCAGCCACGACAGTCTTGACTGGCTGAGAAGTGAACCTTAAACATAACGCATACAGGGATATGCATGCAACTTCCATATAATGAACCAACCAGGCTGAATTTAGGACTTTAGAGCCAGGGAATTTTCTGTGTTGATGGAACTACCTACTCAAAGTTAGGTGCACACCTGTACTGTCCATACCATAACCCGCGGGAGCGTATGTCATGCCGCATGGAGGGGAAGATTTTGTTGCGTCGCACGCCAACCGTATCCAGACTCAAACTTATATATATGTATAGAGGCCCTGAGAAATCAGGACGCGATTGAACCAAGTTGTCACATCATCCTGATTCATTTGAGTCCGAATAGAACGTTCTCATGACTGCAAGTGCAACGGCGGACGATAGCATGACCTTATTATGCCCTACATCATCTAATTTAGCCAGTCTGTCTCGTGGCTGCGCGCGTGTAATGGTAAGTTGGCATACCTCCATACGGTACCAGCTCTTGTCGGATGACGATATCTGGCTCGGCTGTGACAACAGTGATGAATGAGCCATCATCAAATCGAGTGCTTTTTTGATCTTTCCACGACAGAAATGCTTCGTCATCCAACTCTTGGTTCATCGTTGCAGTGGCGGCTGACCTGAAAAGCGCATCACTTTCGTGGCACGGGATTTCTAAATCGTTCTTGGCGTGGATGAACGTCAGACGCAGCCTCTTCCGGGTTAAGCGAACAACGTTTGCAAGTCGACCCGCGGAGTCCCACTTGTCTACAACGAAACTCTGAAAAAAGCGCAGCAATGGCGGTATCGGTCGTAGGGGAGAGAGAATCGGGATGAAGCCTGCACCACTGTAACTGCTGAGTAGAGAAGGTACATTGGAAAAGCCGGCAATCACTATAACACTCGGTGTCAGTAAGGCGGTTCTTGAGCACATACCAGAACTTTTGGAGGCATGAAATGCTTCCAAGACATGACGTGATTTTGCTTTCAAAGGAATATGTATACTCTCTAGGTCACAAACGGGAAAGGGGGAGGAGGAGACTCTAAACCCTGCAGCTCACAGATGACACCAGCAAACTCAATCCCCTTCAAAGCGAAATATTCGACAACACCACTTGTGACGGCAGTCCCTAGACTCTGAGCCACTAAAATGATGCGTTCGGCGGGCACGCCGGCAACGTTCATGGCCCAATCTACTGTACTAACACCATCTTGAATTAGGCCAGCTTCAGATGGAGTACCCTATCCGAGATAGAGTCAGCGTCGTCCCCAAGCAAAACAAGCCCAAGACCTCGGGGGGGAGGGGCGGAATCAGCAAGGTTCTCCAGGGCGTACTGTTGACCTCCCATAACCTCTATAATCAATACTAAGAACATGAAAGTTCGAAGTGTCTGTGAGAGTATGAAAATGCTCGGTCCTCACGCCTTGGGCAATATGTCCCGCGTTCTGCATTTCACAATTAGTTGGAACGAGCTTGACGAGTTTGAATAATTTAGCCTACTCCGTGGACTAAGAGGGATATCAATTAGCTCTACGCTTGGAAGAAGTAGGGCACCGGGCTTTGGAGATTGACTGCATGGCTCACATGAGATTACGAGCCGGGCATCAGGGTCGCTCTTGAGTATGTTGAATGACTCGCTTGTGGTGATATCACCAGAACATCCAGCAGGCGTAGCTTGTAGTCTATCTTCATGCTCCAGGACAGACCTTAGAGGGAGAATATGCCAAGCAAAAAGAGATTCGTTGCCGGACGTCAGGGTAAAGGGCGTGACCTGGTTCCCTTACAAGAAGATGCGTATAAGTCTTTGTAATGATGGAGTTAGGAATGTGAATTGTTAGCTCACTCGCAAAGCCCCAGTACTCCGGTTTGTCGAGATCGTGCCAGAATAATGTATTAAGGCGATGTGCATAGAAGAAGCTGATTGGTGGTGAGCTGACACGACATGCGAGCGGGATACGACAATGAAAACCTACTGTCTTTGGAAAAGAGAGAAACTGCCAAGAAACAAAAATGTAATATAGAGACCGACGGGAACACCAAGACTGGCACCCAGGGGAATAGCCCACCGAGAAGGGTGAGGAGTCATCACCGGGAAACAAAATATGTAGATTGGAGAAAAGAGGCGATAGGTAGCGTTCTAGAAGCTCATGGCCGAGGGCTTTGTGTCACTCTTTGCGAGCAAGTCTAAGAGCTTCTTGCTGTGGTGAACGAGCTATGGAGCTTCCTAGAGGTATATTTGCATATAACTATAAAGAAATACTAGCTTAGCTGCATACTATGGAAGTCATCATTATCTACACATACCTTCACCTACCTACGGATAGGTAGTAGGGCCATTGATCCACGTAGATCTTTATTACTTGCTATTGAAGATATCTGCCTAGAATTAGAAGCGTTCTGCAAGTCTGATATTTAGTTAGCCAGCCCGAAGTCATTCAGGTAGAATAGCGACTTTCCAGAACTCGAGCCTGCCTGCACATGGGAGGTAGCTAGGTACATAGTAGGTTGCAAAGCCTTCACAGCTCCCTAGATATACCTAGGTACAGTTAAAAGCCGCACCTTTAATGATTACCGGCTGTAAAAATCAAGGTTAAATATATAAGTAGCTTAAAGCCTTCTATGTTGTCAACATATCAGACAGGTTACTATTTAGTTATTGCAATTCTCAAGCAATACTTCCGCAGGCATATTCTCGGTAGTTAAATATTTTTAGTCAAGCACTAAAATGTTACGTACCTAAGGCTTGGCAGAGCCCCCTACCCCAGCTCGTACCTCCCTGCAGCAAATGCAACAGAACTTGAAGCTGCAGTAGGTCACCCAGGTACTTTGTCAGCACCTTCAAAAGCCATACAGCCTCAGCCAATCTTCTAGCCACCTAGCAACTCATAAAACTTTACCCACACAAGCCTCATTTGTAGGCGCCGATGCGTATGCCAATGCTGCTGTTGCATCACCATATCCCGTTACACCGACCGCGGCAGTTGGCTCTTCCCAGAAAGTCTATCGAGCAAGCAGACGCGCGCGCGCCCGTCGCAAGTAATCAGCGCGACTCGGGTTGTGTCGTTTGGACTCAAAAGTCTTGATTTAGCAGCGGCTCAACCTCGATGGAGAGGAAACGGAAGCTGCCCGCAAGGGCCGCTGCCCGGGTAGAGCATGTTTCCAAGAAACGGAATTCCACGCCGCCCGACATTTCTGCGGCGTCGACGCCCTCCTCCGCCTTGACCTCTCCTCAGCCTGCCGAGCCCGTCGCGCAAGAGCAGCAGCAGCAGCAGCCGCCGACGTCTGCGCCTTTGCCCAAGTCGCTTCAACCTGGCCATCCCTTGCCGACTGTCGAGAAGCCGCAGCCTGACGACCTCCCAGCAAAAGAATTCCAGTCCATACAAGAGAGGTAGGTGGAGTTTATGTTTCTTCGTCCGCCTCTGTGCCGAAATCGCAGTTCTAACCAACGTCTTTGTAGCGGTGTGATGGCCGAGTCGCTGTCGCGATCGCGCCAGAAATGGATAAACGATGGCGTGTTCGAGAAGTATTGGACGAAACCCACCAAGAAGAAAGGCGTTGTACAGGATGCCAATAACCCGGCCAAGGACACTATGACCAAGATCGGCCAGGTCACCATCACAATCGAGCCGCATGTGCTGGAGGCCACCATGTATGCCGTGAAAGACCCGAAGCCTGCACCGATGAGCAATGCGTCCGTCCGACCCGTCGTGCAGTACGGCCCTCCCAATGGCGCCATGCCTCCGCCTCCGCCTCCGCCTCCGCCTCCGAAACCCACCACCACACCCGCCGCCGCCGCTGCGGCTTCGCCCTCGCCGGCTACCCTGGCCTCCCCTTCCAAAGCCCAGGCGCCTGTCCAAGCCGCCCAACCGGCCCAGCCTGTACGGCCGTCGTTACAGTCCGCTGCGCAATCCAGAGACGACAGCAGGCTAGCCACACAGCAGCACCCGCCTGCGGCTGCGGCTCCGCCCTCAGCACTCCCGCCGTCCCAGCAAACCGATTTGCAACGGCCCCAGCTACCAAATTCTATCGACAACCCTGGTTCTGTCGTATCCCCGCGAGGCCTCGACTCGGTACTCGCAGCGCCTCAGCCTGCGCATGCCCCTGTGCCAGGAGCTGCACATTCTCGTCCACCACATCCTCCACTTTCTCAACCCACGGCGCCGTCCAGTCATTCACCACATGTCCCGGCTGCACCACCAACTTCCCTTGGTGCCGGCACCAGCCTTGCAGTGGGGCAACCGAGGGGTTCCAAGACCACTGCCCCTGCGCCCAAGCCGGCCCAGCCTCCTGCGTCGGGAGCGGATCCTATCATAGTGACCCTAGCTGAGAGAGCCTCCGAAGATCCCCATCTGCGAGATCTTATGAAGCGAGTTGCCGTTGGTGAGGCTGCAGCTCACGAACTAGCCCACTTCCAGAGAATCATTGACCAAATTACCTACGATTACAAGAAGAAGGGACTCGAGCAGGATCGATCTGCTGAACGACTTACCGTCAATAACAAAACCGTCAAGCACTATGCAGACGAAGTACGAGCCATCGTAGATATTATCTTGGCGTCTAATCCGAACCAGCGATCTAGTGACTTGCGGCCACCTCCTGGAATTGACCCTTTGATTATGCTTTTGCTCAAAGAAACACTGGACAAGCCGAATACAAAAGCCTTGGTCGACCGAATCGCGCAAGGGAAACCTAGATTTACAGATGGTGTCGAAATGAAGACTCTCCTTGAAAGGCTGCAGGGCTTAGTAAACCAAGACGTCAAAGTTCACGAGGTAGCCGCCACTACCAATGCGCAGACTACACCCCAGAGCACACCCACGCAGGCAAAGGGGGAAGATGCTCCGAAAAAGATGCCTACTTCTACCCCGACCCAGTCTCAGAGCACCTCGGCTTCACAACAAGCCCTGCGGTCAAAAGGCCCACCACCTTCGACGAAACCTGATATTACTGCTGTCGTCCTTGAATTTGCTGGTGGTACAGGAGACAGATATCTCTTCCCCAAATATAGCATCCTCGAGTTCTCTACCGATAACACCCAGGTGGTTGTTTCTTTCTTGATAGTTCGCCGAGGTAGTAGGCTAGAGTACGGAGGTGATCGCGCGCTGGACTACTATCAACCTGTCACACTTCGACTTCATTCGCATTCGCCCAAGGTCCTGGAGAACTTAGCCAGGGTGGTGGCACCGCAAGATGAAGTGCAACGGTACATGGATGATGTTATGGAGAATATGACTCGGGCCGAATACGTTTTGCTCGCCATGCGCCTTCCGAGGGCCGAAAGAGAGGATCCCACGGATGAACGTTCTGATACGCCCAAAACCTCTGAAGCGTCTCAACCTCCACACCTGCCAGGTGTGCTATGGGATAACAGATTAGCATCTGCGAGACCTGCGTCGGCAAACCCAGCCTCAGCGAAATCCTTCAACGAGGACGAACAATATCAAAACTTCATTGCGACGGTCACATGATCAGTTCCCATCTGATCGTACCATGTCCCGTTGCATACGAAAACCTATCAGTATTTTGGGAGCAACGCTATTGCGCGAAATGATCCAGACTTGAGAACCGTTGCAGAAGGCGTGTATTCAAATCAATATACTTTAACATTGGGAAAGGCTTGTAACATAGATACCACCAGGTAGGTGCCTTGGCGTTGTGGCTCATGAAGCGTAGAATATGTTTAGAATGATGGATCAACACGGTTTATATTATCGCCTAGTTACAAACAGCTGGGACGCCCCCAGGATTCTCTTTCGCCCTCAACTGCTCACCTGTAGCACACATAGCCGCAAGTAGCTCATTGAACCATTGGGCCTTCTCCACGATGGGAGCGTCTGGGCCAGTTTAAGTCACTATTTGTTCTCAAGATGGAATAGGGGCAACAATCTCTTGCGCGGGGGAGGAAAGGGGAAAGGGGGTGAAGCAGCCGAGCAAGTCCAAGAGCCAGGTTACTTACGACCCATTTCTTCCACCACAATGGCTTTAGCTGGTTGCAGATACTCAATCAGCTTCCTTCCGTGAGGAACAGAGATAATTCTATCGTCGGTGCCATGAAGCACTAGGATCCTCTCGCGGCCGACCTTGTCGCCAATCTCACGCAGCTGTCTCTCCGACTTATGGTGCCAGCCAGTAGCGATGACCTGCAATAGGAAGCCAGGTCTCGTGAAACCCTCCCGGTCGCGTTGCTTCGTGATCTCCTGTGCCGCGAAGCGGGCATAGTTGCTTTCGAAGCGGCGGTAGGGCCACCCACCTACGGGCATGCGGCACCGCGGCACGCTCTCGTCGGGCAGGACGGCGTCGTCGGGTTCCGCGAGCCACTTTGCGGGGAAGATGTTCTCTGCGGTGTAGGCGACTGTACGGTCGAGGCTGTGCCCGTGCTCTCAGGTCAGTGGGGAAGATACAAATGGGCCCAAAATCAATTCTCGTGGAAGATGACATGGGTAGCTGGACATGCCGAAGGTTGGAGAGACTACGGATATACCAACCTCTTGGGAAGGAGCATTGTGATACGGTTTATCATGTTTTCTGTAAAGCTAGTCGTATTCTCAATGGCAGCCGCTGTGGAGATTAGATTCAGACTGGCTATTCGATGTGGCACTGCGTAAGCAAGTTCTTGCGCGATCACTTCAAAATGTTCCAGTGTCAGCGATTCCATTCATCCTTTTGAAAAGTAATTCGGGTGGGCGCTATTAGATTATGTATCCGGGATGCCGGAGCTATCGAGAGAGGGGGGGCGGGGGGAAGGAATGAGGATGAGTTGATTGTACTTACTGCCTCCCACTGTAGTATAAAATGACGAGTTAGCGATTTCTCATGGCGCGTATCCGAGTTGAACAGACGTTGGGGAACGAGAAATTCCCCAATGCCCGCAAGCATTGAGCTGACTCCTGACATGTAGCATCTTGAAACGCAACGCATAGTTCTGGATGTCAGAAAACATACTACTGATGCCACATATGTGCAATTGGCGCACTGATGTCCAGGACAGATGATCCAATACCTCGAGGATATCAGCCGCCATATTCGACGTGCTATAGCGCATAAGAGGCTTATCAGAGCGCCCCATGCCCCGGTTATCCAAGATCAGCACCGAGTACTGGTGACCGTTGACGTGTCCGAAATGCATGGTTTGCCTCTGCCACGATGACTTGAGCACGCCTAAGCCTTGGATAAGCTGGTCCCCTCGTCAGCTGCTATTATCTTGCGCTGGGGCCGACTTTGGAGCATTTACCACCAACTTCACGGGACCGTCGCCGTGGATCTCCCAGTGGATCTTGAACGGCCCGCCTCTTCCCGCGGCGACGGGCAGCATTCCCTCGCGGTGCGGCTCTAGCTGCCATATGGCGGTGGGGAAGGCGTCTGTCTTGACGATGTCGTCGACAGACGGGAAAGTAGCCGCGGCCGTCCTATACGGGGGCTGTCAGTCACTATTGATGCTATCGGCGTGCATAGACAGTGCCCAGTACTACATAGTCAGGTGGGAGGGAGTGAGGCAGGTAAGGGAGGCACTGACATGTCGCTGTTACAATTATCTAGGGCAACGGTTTCTGGTAAGCCTCATGATAGAATGAAAGTACTTCTTCGTCGACAATGTTGCGCAGACTGGCGTCAGTAAACATTTATCATGTATGCGTTTGGCACCTAGGAACGTACCGAGGCACACAGAGACACATGTACATCATACACACTACTACCTGCATTACTGTAGATCCATACTGTGTGTACTGTGAATTGCATACGGTACGGGAGCTTTCATTAGGTATCTAGGTAGGTAAACAAGCTACTAGGTTGAAGGCGATGAGCGTCTTAGCATGTCAGTCTTTAACTCGTGGCTAAAGATAATATCAAAACATATGTCAGCTGTTTAGAGGCGTGACCTTTGCGTCGACGGCGCAGCGGACAATAACACGGGATGGATGGATGCTGGACAATATCGAGCTCCGATGGGTCCCGGAGCTAAGTGGATTCACACGCGTACTCACAACCTCCGGCCATGTTCGGCCGTGCTAAGGCAAAGTTGCTGCCTGGGCCAAGCGTAGCATATAAGACGAGGGTCAAAACCGCCCGGGTAGCTCAACATGGCTCCAGCATGTGAGGCCGTGTCCTGAAGACTCTCAAAGCGCCTACCGACACTAAGAAGCCTAGATATATAACCATCAATGTATATCTCACCATCATCGCCAACATCACCATCGTCAATATTACAGGCAGAGGCAATGGCAATCATGGACCCCCGAGGCCTTCTCTCGCCCCTCCATCTCCTCGCCTTCTCCACCTTGCTAGGCACGCAGCTCTATCAGACCTTCGTCGTCACCAAGATCTGTTACGTCAGCCTCCCGCGGCCGGCCTTCACCACGCTCCAGAAACGCCTGTTCCCCATCTATTTCCGCAGCCAGTCCCTGTTGCTGCTGCTGACCGTCGTCACCGTGCCGTCCCGGGGCGGCCCGCTCTCCGTGATTGCAAACAAGGCCGCCTGGATCCCCTTCGCCATTGCCGGGCTGACGGGGACCTTGAATTGCTGGGTATACGGGCCACGGACCCGGCAACTCATGATAGAGAGGATTCAACAAGGTGCGTCCAGCCCCTCTCTCTTTTCTCCTCTTCTGGCTCTCTCCTTACCTGCCTAACCCATACTTCATACCGGTGTGGAGGGTTACAGCTGCGCACGGGTTCGGTGGGCACAGCCATGCTGATTGTATTGTCATATTCGCAACAGAAACCCAAGATGGTTTGCAGAAACAGGCCGTGGGTGATCGTGGCGTCTCCGAGACACCTAGTCCCGAAATGCAGAGCATACGTCGAGCCTTTTCGCGCAACCATGCCATGAGCATTCACCTCAACCTCTTGAGTATTGGTGCCATGCTGTGGTGGGGGTACAAACTGGCTTCGAGCCTGAACCTGGAGTTGTAGTTGGATTTCTTATTACTGCGCACGGGGCCAGGTCACATGCTGCCGCTGAAACTGAGCATACCAGACTTTGGGCAATAACGGCTCGTCTGAGTGCGAGTTACGTAAACCATGCTGCATGGATAGTTTTCTATGTGCTGCCGGCGGTTATCTTGATCTTGCAGATCAACTGGCCCCGTGGGCCGTACGAAGCTGTGTACTAGTTGCACAGTCTCAATAGGATATTACCAATCTGTAACAGAGTATGTGTAAGAATAGCAAATAGAACACCAAATATATGGATTATTGTACCGTGGTATATGGTACCCAGGTCGAGATATGCATGCCCGGAGGTCCCAGCCCAGCTGGCTATCTTGATAACCTATGAGTGTTAAATGATATCAGGAAGGTATGCCATATGTGAGTATAGAGAGGAGTAAGCCATGTAGCATGCTCTTGGTGGCGATGCTCTTGAGAATTGAAGCTTCGATACCGATACGGCATGTCCCGTGTCGTGACACTGGCTCTGTTGTATTGACCCTTGGCTATCGGAATGGTCACCGGTACGCTACTGATATGTGGCTGTCGGTCATGTGACGTTCTCTTCCCAAAAGAATACCTAATTTCTTTGATCCGTAGTTAAGTTCTCTGCGGGTCGGAAGTTATTGCGCATATTTTGTGGCGTTTTTGACTCTTTAAATATCACTACCTAGGTAGTTATCCGCCTTTAGGGCAGTAGCGTACAGGTCTCTAGGATGATAATCCTGTGGCGCGGCGCTAAGACTTGTACCAACAGGGGCTTTTGGCAGAGAAATATTCTCTGTCTACTTCCCGGACAAGGGCCGTTGATTGGCAAGAATATTTCAAGACTAATCAACATCTCATTTTCTACATGTACTTAAATTTATATATCAGCCTTGCGATTAACAGTGCTCTTTCTCATTTAGTGCCTAGCGTCGCGCTACATGATTATCATCCTAGAGACCTATAGTAGGCATCGTAAGCTGCCCCCCAATCCCCCCATCCCCCACCCACATCCCGTACAAATTCCGTCGTAGTCACATATAAGTGTCTAGTTAGTATATTTTTGCTTAGGGCGGACCAGTTGCTAGAAAGGTGCTGCGTGATCGGTGCTGCGTACGAACTGTGCTTGTCTCCTACAGTACAGGGGCTAGCCTATTAAACCTAATCCGAGGCCACATTCTCGTCGGCGTAAATACCACACTTGGCCGAGCTGCTGCTCTTTTGGTCCGAAAGAGGCGGCGTGCTATACCGAATGAGTATCAGCCAGCACCCGATCCGATTTCTCACAGCCGGGTCAAGTACACGAAGTAATGCAAGGCGGTAATGTGGACCCGGAACTCGTATGCAAGAAGCTATCACATAAGTACGTATACTCAGTACGCAGATGACCTAAGTAGTCCCGCGGAGTGATGCCCTGAGAGGCTGGGCTAGACAGACCCTAGAGCTGCCGGGGCAAGCGGCGCGTTACCTAGCGTCGTGTAGGAGTTGTCAGATAAGGTGACCAGTTCAGGCAGCTAGAGAATACGCTACCTATGCAGTAAGCCCGTTCATCTGTGCGCACGGAAGAGCCAGGGGTATATCGACACTAGAATCTTCACGATGTCTCATATGCAGTACCTACTTAGCACCGGTCTGGGTAGTGCAGGTTCACCGGTATTACCTACAACTATCTAGTGTTCCATGTCCAGATATGTAGGTTAGGTCAACCGATGCTCATCCAAATAACTGCATACTCAGTTACGTACACTAGGTACGGCTCGGGAACTTGCTTGGTGCCAGGCTAATAACGAGTTAGGCTTGGGTTCGTTTTGCACTATCTGGGATCGTCCGCCCCTCCGTCAATGAGAGGCTTCCCGTCTTTCCTTTCCAGGCCGTCCCAAACGGAAAGGGAATGGAGCTACGGAGGGTGGTCTGGAACACTTAACCGTTACCGGTGTACTGACCGGTATACTGCAGACGCAAGCGCGAGGTTCCTGATGTGAAATGCCTAACCGCCTCCGGTTGGGTTGGTGGAATCAGCAAGCCATATCCCTGGTTTCGGTAGCTGGGAACGAATCCAACAGCGCGGAACTGGACTAGGTAGAGACGCAGAAGGAAGGCTAACCTGTCTTGGGGGCGTAGTACAGTAGAGGCTGCGACTGTAGCTGAGTAATGTAGTGTAGATAAGTAGTCTAATAACAACATAGTTAGGTATTTATTTTACTTCCGACAGATTTGCGAGCCGATGTGATCTCTCTTCACTCTACCACTTCCTCACCCGCTCAGCTCTGGCCTGCCTTCGCTTCGCTGCACAACATCTGTTATCTCTCGTCTCTCGTCACTTGTCCGTAGCCCGCTGCCATGAATCCTGCTGCCCATATCTGGATGGTTCGGCTAAAAGAAGGCCACAGCATAATCGAAGCTGCTTTCTCCGAAGAAAACAGGGAGTTACAGAGAACTGCTATCCCATACACAACGGGCTGCGGTGAGCACAACGCCATATTCCAATGTGAGGACGACCCGGATCTGTTGGCCGTGGTAGCGTACGGTAGACATCCGAAGGAAGATGGATCGGCGGAAGCGCGAGCCGCTCGTTTCTTAGAGTTCGTTGATCACCAAGAACTCTATGTCTTCAATATCGAAATTATCCAGTTTGCGCTGGATTCTGATAACATTGCTATTTTGTTCACCGAGTCGCAGCCGGTTGCATCAAACAGTCTCCCGGGCAGAGGAGATTGGGCTGTACCGAAAGTACCTTTACCCTTACAACAAGGCGATCAAGCGAGCGATCCACTGAAGAAGACGTGGGTTCAGGTGGTATCATCCGAAGACGCTGATAGATTGAGCCAGGTGGGCTCTGTTAGGCGTTTCAACAAATTCATGGAAACTCGTATGGTTCCAGAAGATACCGAGTAGAAGAGAGAAGCAAGCACTTCAGCCCGCAGCCTTGGCATCGATCGCATTCAGCCCTACGACTGCATGCTTAGTCGTCCGCTTTGCATATGGTATCGACTGTAATTGTCTGCCCGTAGGTCCCAGCCAGTGCATGATACCCGCGCAGCGCCATCTTGGACAGAGAGGAGTGGAAGAGCTAAGCCATTGTTAATCCCCTCATATGAAGCCATGAGGAATCCCGTCTTTGAGGCTTTGACGGGAGTTCTTGGCTGATGTGTCCTGTATTGAGCTTGAGATATGCTGGCGGCAAAATCGCTCTACTCAAGTTAAGCATAATAAGCAGGAGCTCTCTGTCGGGTATTGAGCGCTGTGTATGGTATTTTCGATCGAGAATGCCTTATGTGTGGGGTGCCAGGGTTTCTCGGCCAGAGGCACCGGGGAACGGGCGAAAGGTTTTAGAGAGTTCAGAGGTTACGGCTTTATTCCTCAGTTGGCAGAGGTGCAGCACACGGCAAGGCAGGCCGAGCTCTGTGTTATATCCGATGTTGCTGCGTGGTAGATGAAGCATTGCGGTGTCGTCTTCTTGGTAGGCTACAGGAAAACGTCTGAGTGAGATAATGCTGTGCTGTTGGAGATTGACTAGAAGACGTCGTCTTCATGGAAACTATCTATACCCGGGAGGCCTTCCTCAGGAAGGCTCCTTCCACATCTCCTAGTTGCAAGATAGGGAAAAATCTATACACCGACTAATCAGTTCGGCTTCTCACCATTCTGTTGGTTCTATACAGACTGCTCTAGGTACATTTGTAGGAAGATGAGCCAAGGTCCAGAATGGATGTTGACTTGGCTGAAACACTGTAACCCCCTGGGTGGCACTTTACTCCCATCGCATTCACCTCGGCGCAGGCGATGTTCGATCATATGGGAGACTTATAAGACTGAGCCGCTACGCCACAAATAGTCTCGCGGATCTCTTGTCGTTGCCATTGTTGCCAGATTTCTGCCCTTGCGATTTGCCAGCAGCAGCAGTCTGCGTCGGAGCCGCAGAGCTTACAACGGAGATCTGGAGCAGCTTAGAAACAGTGGCGGCGTTCTGCAACTGTTCCTCAGTTCCGGCCGCCTGGATCGCCGCGAGAGCAGCTGGCAAATCCTTGACATCTTGAGCGACCTGTGCATTCACTTTCTCGAGGGTTAGGTTGGTGTTGACGTCGGATGGCTTAAGCGATACGGCTGCCGTGTCAACTTGCTGGACAGGAAAGCAGCCGCCGAAAGGACCAGCCAGAGCATTGTTTCTGCAACGAACCGTGCAAACGTTACCAGCAGAGGCTAGATGAGTCCTAGTATTAGCTAAAGTGAGATCCTAGCGCATCACGAGATTACTCACAGCCTGTGCAATTGAGGTTGGTCGGCATCGTCACTTTGATGGTGAAATCTTCCTCCTTGGCTTGACTGAAACCATTCACGCCCGGGACGTTATCCGCGACCGTAACATTTGGGAAGGTGATGACCCCATTATTTCCTTGTGCGATCTGTTTTCTGTGTTAGACAAGTGACAGGCGAATAGCTAGATAGAAAGAGAGCGGCCTACGACATCGCAAGTATAAGGACCAGCGCCATCTGCATTGACCTGGTCTACTTTCTAGTTAGACCGTCGGCATCCGCCATGTTTAAGTCGGATGGGTGCTTACGGATAGTCACGTCGACCGTAGAACCCGCCTTTACTTGGGTGACGGCCCCGGCGGCCAAAGCATTCTCTGTGTTCTCACCAATATCGATATTCCCATCGAGCTCAGTACGACCACATTCATTCACGATGTTCGCACTGATCTCGGCGTCTCTGATAAGGGTGGTATCTTGTTGGCATGGGCTGATTGATGTGCAATTCCTTGGGATCTGTGAGTTGACTGTGACAAGAGCATCTGTTAGTGCCTGTTGGTACTATGATGCCGTTCAGAACCCCCCTTACCTTTGAAGCCGACACTAGCAGGAGATCCCTTGAGACCTTGGGCACCTAATATGACTCCATGTGCATCCACCGACGCCAACAGGGTTGCCAAGGACAGGAGAATAGAAGACTGCATTTCGACTGAATTTAAGTTTATAAACAGCACCAGGCCGGACGGAAATGATAAATGCGTAAGCTAACGACACAACAAGAATGGAAAATAAGACAGATCCGCAGGATCGCCAAAAACGAATATAAACAGAGTGATAGAATAATTAAAAAGATCTGTGCTAGAAACACAACTGACTCCAAGGTTAGGATTCTTCACTAGATATACATGTCTTATAACGGCTGCGAAAGGGGTAATATTCAAACAACATTATCATCACAGCTCGGCATTGTGGGCCTTGACGTTTGTATGTGATGGAGAACGAAAATACAGTCGGCAGATGGAAGCGGTGCGTAATTGGGTTTGCTTGAGAGTCTCTAACGAAGTTCGTGTCATAGAGGTGGGTTCTATGAAGCTTTACAGACAACATTCTCCCCTGTTCTACATACTCTATTTACGCATGCTCATGGAAGGTAGCAAGCATCTGGTGTCGACACTAGATATGTCAAGTTCGTGCGGGCGCCTAATTGGGTACGTACCTATCTACTCCGAATCATGAGCAAGCGAATAAGAAAGGTTGGTCGACGATAAATTGTGGTGCAGTCAGGTTGCCTGCTTGGCTTAGGTGGATTTTGGAAACGATATCTGAATCTGCCAAGAGTAGCAGTGGATGACGACGACAGGCTCACTCCCCGTTATCTAACCGATGGTTTCGGTGCCAAAGAATGGGCCGACGGCATGGGCTGGGTAGGAATAATTATGGATTCTGGGCAGATACAAGTTGTTAGATAGTTCTCGACGTTCACGATGGAATGGTGAGACGGTATCGGTCGGATGGATTAAGCATTATAAAACATAACGAGATCAATGCTATCGGTTTTTGATAAAACGCCTCGGCATTGAATCCATGGCAGAAAAAGCTTGTATAAGAAACATTCGCGTGAGAATATGTATACATAGAAGTTCTTGTTTTACAGCTGACAACCACCAACGTATAGTGCCACAATGAATAGAGTGCACGACGTTCAGAACACAAGGTGATCACCGACCTAGCCGAGGTGATCCTCATGATCTTTGCTGATCTTCCACGAAACAACGGGATCGTATGCCAAGCCCTCCCAGAAACACTGGAAATGTGGGTTACGGGGATCCGAGTTGCCAAGCACTTCATAGTGTAGACTGAGTTGCAGAATGAAAGAAAACCCACATGTGTCCCCTCCCACCTAACTGTCAGTTTCACTGACTAGTGACTTTCTAACACGCTACGTCGCATAGTCTGACCATTTTTGAGCCTCGATCTTACGACTGACCTCGACAGAATCCAGGACTTAGCGCCATTTCGAACGGCGCTCCAGGATTGCCTAGTTGAGTTTCCCGCATGCCATGATTCATTCGACTGTATACCTCTCTATCTGAATTCTGGCAACTTTTGCCATGATATTGTTTGGGATAAAAATAACAGCGCTTGGACGAAGCCACACTGCTCGTGTAAATACCTACCAAATAAGACCGATCCAGGGGCCCTGGCAAAAAGAGCCCTGCTTCACCAGGCTCACGAAGTGTTCAGGGGTTTTTGACCCGACCAAAAATGCATCATCCCGCTGAGGTAGAATTCGGTCAGTGTGCATTTTGTGAGGGCTTGTCCCAAACGGCAATGGCCGTCGCGACGCGCTGGCAGTTGATGAATGACAATACATACTAGGCATGGACATTTGGGTCTCTCATGGCGTTGCGACACCTTGCAAAGAATACCTCTATCTCCTGAGGTTGCCAGCCCAGCATGGGCAGTTGTATGGCGCCCACTGCGTTGTTAAAGTCAATGAATCTCCCGCGCTATCTTCTCACCGGTGCCATGCTTGCATGCTGAGAACGAGGGGATACTGACTGGCCGGTAAGAACTGCTCCGCGGCAGTCCGGTAGTATAGCCCAATGAGCCTCATTCTCCTATGTCTTCGATCAGCCCTCATGCGTACTATACAGCGCGCTATAAACACGTCCGAATCCATGACTTTTGGCATGCATGCAGACTCTCGTGGGCGACCTGGATACATACTCATCTCTGGGCCATGTCCCGTATGGGAGCTTGATTGTATTGTGTTGTATGTTCACAAAGCCACACTCGGCCAGGTATTGCCCACCAAATACAGCCGCGTGCGATTTTGTACCGAGCCGGGCGAAAGCTTCCACCATGAGATTGGTGAATACGAGGATTGGCCAATCGGGCGGTAAGCTGCCATCATCACAGTGAACCACTACAGCATTCGGGGTCAGCAATTGCTAATTGGAGCGGATCAGCATGTGTTATGAAGGCGTGAGAGACTTCTTAGCTATTTATGAAGAAGACTATTCAGACTCCCAAACTCGCCAAGCTAAGCAGCGAATGACACGAATGACTACTCACTGCCGTCGACGTCCTGAAGCTCGACCCACGCTCCTGGCCGCAAGTTTCTAGCCGATCGCGAGTCAGTATGACCGTTCGTGTTGCCAGCATAGATAGGGATCGTTACTCATAAACGTTCTTTAGAACTTGAACTGGATCTCTACAAAGACACCTCTAGTCAGCATTAGAGCTCGGATCGACCGTGTTAGTTACAGTCAATACCTAAGGATCGGAATCATGTTTCGCATGTGGATGAAGTCCCAATCCTGACCGTTCTCCCAGGTATCCTCGACCTGAAATCTAACGTCAGTGCCCCATCTATCAATCCAAATCTGCATGCAGTGTATACACATCTGCAGAAGTTATCTGCTTACATCATCGACTAGGAACTTGCAATTGGAAGGGATCCCTCCATTACTCGACGTCAGTAACCGGGAGAAGTGCAATAGCTTTTGAGAGAGGACGACAGGCTCCCGAAGCGATGCGCAAGCTATGTTTGACCGAATCGGAGATAATTACACTTGGCATCAGTACTTACAAACTGGTTGTATTGGGCTCAGATCTGCGATGCCGCTCGGCGTGAGCAACACGTCCAAACAGGCGCAAGTGTTGATCATAGGGATCACATACCTAGCCCCAGAACCTCCGCTGACGGGTACCTATCGGCCATCTCGATGGCCCAAATGCCAGTGCCGGTGCCGAGATCGAGTATCTTCTGCGGATACTGTGGGATAGGGGCGAAGAACAGCTGCCCATTGGTGGCCTCTAGCATCATGGCATGCAACATATCCTCTCTATTCTGTTCGCGCTCATCGTTCGGAATAGGATACCGACCGTGTCTGGCACGCACTAATCAGCCAATGCGTTGAACATGTTGGTAAGCCTGCTATGCGATCCCGGTTCGCGCCAGTGCGATGACGCACCTGAACTTATGATACCGTCGTCCATTGTGGAAACTGTGCTCATAAATGCTCGAGCCAATACTGGAAGCAGAATCTGCAATTGATGCTTCGTCGTAGTCGCTAGGCACGAACTCGCTCTCGTCGTCTGTGCCACCGGCTTCGATCAGGGCCGCAGTGTGCTCCGAGTCCATCTCGACGTCGATAGGGGTGGATGGATCAGCCCTCATGCCGCTTGTGTCCGAAGGGTCATAATCTGAAGAATGCACCCGCTCAGCGTGGTTAGATGCGCCTCTCCACGGTGGGAATGGAGAAAACTGGGATGGAGTGTCATTCGGTCTCACCATGCATTTCACCTTCCATGATTCCAAGTCGCTTGCCTCTTACTGGCACTGAGCTCTATGCCACATGTGTCGATGGTTCTTGAATCTTGGTTGTAGCCGAAGGTGTACGGAGAGGAGAAGTGGAACGGCATGTGCTTCGTCGTGATACGCGTCTATAATACAGTCAATAGATTAGAAAGCTCTATACTGACAGGCTGCTGACTAGGATCGCAAGATGTAGCAGGTATCTCTGATGTTGACTTAAAACGTTCGGGTACTTGTGAAGATCATAAGCTCTGTTGGCGATGATCACGTCGTAAACGGGATGGGACAAGGTCTTCCAAATTTTGCATTGGGGCCTTCTCACAGAATGAAAGATTGTCTCAGCGTGCCACTTAGGACCGCCACGGCTCTTGTACGCTCAACTTTACGCAGAACTCTGTCCTCCCTACCCCCTGTTCCCTGTACGGTGCCGCAGCGCATGGTACACGGGCGGCGTGCGTTACATGTCTCCTTTTTGTGTGTGTGTGTGTTTGCTTTTTGTTCTCTAGAACTTATGACGGGCTGTCCGACTCGGATCCAATAATCTGGACGTTTTGAAATCATGTCTCATACAATGACTCTCTTACGTATGCCGGACCGCCACGATAAAAGCAAGCGCGGCAGTCCTTATACGCTCAATAGCTCAATAGCCCAGCGCCAACATCAGTTCAAGTTTGGATTGCCGCCGGCTAGTGAAAGCGCATGTAATACGGTGGATGATAGTACAATGTCTCACCGTGACCGGCCAGCCGGTTATCGGGCACCGGCTTATGAATGCATAGGGCCTGGTCAGACCTGGTGAAGGGTCCAGGCAACGCCACCTCGACTATGCCCACTACGTATGCTCATTCTTCCACCGCCCACCCAGCCGTGGTTCTGCGATGACGCATTTCGCTTTTACGACAGAGCTTTGTCTGCATATGACCCTGTCCTGGCGTCCAAGCGTCTAGACCCCATTATCCAATGGCGAGGAAAGACGGGACGCCATTTTGGGGTGACGACAAGATGCCGGCACCACAGCGTGCATGACCGCCGTTGATGCCTGAACCACGCTGACAGCATGATGCTAACCTAACTTGGGTAGCTAGGCAGTATACTGAGTTAGGTTAGGTGATGCTCGACGCTCCTACTCCTGGGTAATAGATACAGCACATACTAGTACATAAAAGATCGACTGTGGTGGATTCGAGAGCTATGGAGCATAACGCCAAGATGAGCATCCCGGGAGCTCGTTGTAGATATCCAGGAATCTAGACAGGCCAGCCTCCCCAGCCAGTAACCTGGAACTCCTTAAACGCTGTGCTTAAGCCAGGTCGGTTCTCCCATACCTCTCAGGAATTTCATTATAAGAGCTGAAAAAGTGTAGATGCTCTTCACTAAAGTGGCGAGCTACAGGAGGCTTGCCTATTGAGTTAGCTGAGAATTACTTCACACAATAATTCGGTGCACCAGACGCTTGGTTCTGTCGCCTCTATACTTTTATATATAGACAGCTAAGCACCCTGGCAAACCTGACGGGCCGCGACTTTGGTCACGGCTATACATGGCAGTACTTATTGTGGTCGTGCGCCCAGTATTACGGAAATCCGCAGAACGAGATTGACACTACGGGTATCACTGCGTCGTAACACCAAGCCACCGAGCCAGTCGTCGCCTACAGTATGGGTATAATTGGAGGTCTTACAGCTTCCTTCCATGCGCTCTACCCTATGACACTACTGCTGTATGGTGCCGGTCTGTGTCTAGCCGTTGTCGTTGCCCGTAGCTTCTGGTCGTGGCAGCGCCTGCGGCACATACCCGGCCCATCTCTAGCCTCTGTCTCTTCACTCTGGATGGTGAAGAGATCACTTACCGGGGCATTCCATCAACACTTGCACCATGTTGCGGAGACTTACGGTACAGCTGTCCGGACTCGTCAGTACATTGGGCAACAGAAAGTGACGGCTGACCTGGTCAACAGGCCCGCTCGCTCGCATCGGTCCTAATGAGCTTCTCTCGACCGATCCCGATGTGCTGCGGAGGATGTCCGCTGTTCGCTCACTCTATACAAAGGGCATTTTCTACGAGACGGGCCGCGTTACACCCGACGATGACACGGTCGTCTCGCTTCGCGACGAGGAACAGCATCGGGCACTACGAGCCAAGATGGGAACTGCGGTAAGTTCGTTCACTCCTGTTGCTTGTACACTATGATATCTTTATAAACTTTCAACGTATCAGTCGCTGAATAAGAATTAAATTGAAGTTTGGCGGCAAGGAGAACGAGGGGTTTGGATTCGGTGCAGGCATCGACCGCCAGATCCTAGGACTAGTTAATCTAATTGATGCCAAATATCTATCCACCACAACCGAGTACCGCCCAGTACAATTCTTCCGAAAAGTATCGTTCTTTACACTGGACGTTATAGGTGATATTTGTGAGTTAACCTCAGGCTCATGCTGTCATTGATTGTAGCCAGAACAAGAGTGCATATATTAGCCCTCATCACATCCTTTATAGTTCGAAGCCTCCCGTAACACTCAATGTGCCCATAGCTAACTAAGATTATGGCAGCGTTTGGGAGGCCCTTTGGCTTTCTTAGCCAGGATACTGATCTGTATCAATACCACCAAATCACTGACGACACATTACCATTGATGAATATCGTGTCAACGATGCCGTGGCTCGCTAGTGTTCTCCACAAGTGGCCGTTTAGCATGATGTTACCTACAGAAGGAGACAGAGTAGGTTTTGGTTGTTTGATGGGGTAAGAACTAGGATTTTCATTGTCTTATGAGGTAAAAGTCTAGTGTAGCAGACTTCGTTAGCTGATGACTCCCAGGCTCGTGAAATCCGTAGTAGACGGACGGCTGGCGCCCGGTGCAGCACCACAAAGAGACATGATGCAGGCCTTCATCAATAGCGGGATGACTCGGAGCGAATTAACGCAGCAGGTATTTGTTCAAATGTAAGGGAACCCTTTACCTGCCTATAGATGATACTTATGATGACGAAGCTGAGCATATAAAAATGTTAGTATCGCTGGCTCTGTATCGACAACGACGGCAATCTGTATGACCCTACTCTGCCTTCTCACGAATCCCTCAGCCTATTCGGCACTACAAAGAGAGATCGATGATGCGCTCTCCGCAGGAAAGCTCAGTAGCCCGGTAACCGAACGCGAAGCGAAGAGCATGGCGTATCTGCAGGCCGTGATCAAGGAAGGTCTTCGCTTCTACCCTCCCGTGGTCGGACTTGGGAGCAAGCAGGTCCCCGAGGGCGGCGATATCATCAATGGCTATTACGTTCCTGAAGGGACCCAGATTGGCATGAACTTCTTCGGCCTCATGCGTTCCAAAGACATCTGGGGCCCCGACGCTGATGCGTTTCGGCCCGAGCGATGGCTCGACGCTGACGCCGACCAGACCCGGCGGATGAATATGGTGGTGGACCTTGACTTCGGCTTTGGAAAGTACCAATGCCTTGGAAAGCCTATTGCCATGATGGAACTGAACAAGATTTTCGTCGAATTATTACGACGATATGACTTTGCCATTGTGAATCCGCAAAACCCCATCAAGGCTAGGAGTGCTATCTTTTGGGCGGTCGATGACTTCTGGCTCCGGATCACGGAGAGGGATAATACATTCCAGAAATAGTTGGAGACTTAGCACCAGGTCGCGACATACGAGCCCCTCGATTCAACGCTGTGCATTTGCCTGGTTCGGCATGGTTCGATGCAGCATCTTTGCCGTTACGGTGATAATGCATTTTGTACATGCTGTCGCTTGTATATAGTATATACAATTCCAACTAGGATGATTCCAGAGATGGCGATAGCATTTGACTAGCCCTGAGTCATGCTATGCAACTTCTTCTCTTATTGCACGACTCGACCTCAGCCTTTATTTACAGCTCAACAGCCGTGAACCGCCTGCGAGGAAGGCCGACGGCATGCTGTTGATTGATCAGATCTCATTTACTTATTATGGGTTGGGCGGCACATGGGAAAGGATAACAAAACAATGAAGGATAACACCCTTTCGAGCAAGTAAATCGAACTCTTCTATGGAAAAGGTAAAATGAATACTTTCAATTCCATGCACAAAACTCGGGACTCGGGATTCCGGGTACGGGTGACTCAGAGCGATCTACCATATGTGCGAAACCAAGAAACCAAGTCGCAACTCATCTGGCAAATGGGCTAGAGTTCATAAGCTTCACCGCGAACCTAGTTGGCCCCCTCCGTGTCCGATATTCTGAAGACATATTTCACAGCATTCGCCTTCCCATTCATCAGATTCTCCAAGGCTTGCTGAACACCGCTCAGCCCACCTGGCACAACCTCCTGGGGCTGTGGCCGGAACCAGCCCTCAGCGAGCCCACGGGCCATGTAGCGGAAGTAAACATATCCGAAATCCTTCGCATTGTCATGCACAGACCCCACACTGGTCATGGAATGTTCGATATACGGCGGTATAACCTCAAAATCCTGCCCAGGCAAGACGAGAGTCATCTTGGCGCCCTCGCTAAGAACCTTGCTGAGGTTGACGTAGCTTCCCTTCTCCGAGACGGCATCGAAAGCGTGAAGCAAGGGCTTACCATCTGCTGCCTTTTTCAAATTCTCCACGAGTGCGTCATCGCCTTCGCGGTAATCGAGAATCACGTCGCCCTTGCTGCGATCGATAAGCTTTTCGACATGTCCGATCGAGCGCCCCGCGACACATATCAGCGGGTGAATGTTGCTCTGCTGCGCGAGCTGGATCGCGTAGGATCCCACAGCGGATGCGGCACCATAGATGACGAGCGGGATAGGTTCGGAAGCCCGTACCCAGGGCTGCGGCAGTCCGAGACGGAGATACAAGCCGACGGCCGATGTCATCGCAGCCAAAGGGATGGCAGCAGCCTCTGCTAATGTATTAGCCAGTACAGTTCGCATGGGCGGCCAGCCCTGTCGCTCCTCTCTGCTCTTCCTCGGGCAGTTGTCTCTCTCTTACCTTCGAAGCTAGTATGCTTGGGGATATGGAAGGTCGTGTGCTGCCAAGCCACAGCATATTCAGCATAGGAGCCGCCGGGCGTCCTCATCTCGTGGAAGGCGCCGACGCGATCGCCGGGCTTGAATTCGTAGACGTTCTCGCCCACCTCGTGCACGATGCCGGCGATGTCGTCCCCCTCGTTCATCGTCGTGTTCATCCAATGGGGGAGTTTCCAGTCCTTGGGATTGGAGCCGCTCACGACGACCTTGATAACGACCTGCTCGGGCCCCGGTTTCGGGACTGGCGAGTCGATAATCTCGACCTTGGGCCCTAGCACGAAATTAGCCTTGCCAGATGTGGAACGCTTGATGTTGATGCGAATGGGGTGATACCTTTGCTAACTACTGCTTCTTTCATGCTGACAATCGGGCGTGTTATGTATATGTCGGTACGTTGATGTTGCGAGGAAAGACGGAAGAACGTTGCGCTTGTAGATGAGGGGCGATCTGGTGCTGAAGTACACTTATGCGAACGAAAACTGGGTAAAAGGAAGCTGGTTAATTTACCTAGGTAAATACCCTGGAGAGTATGGGGACGTTACTTGCAGTCAAGAACTCTCGCGGCATTTCTAAGCATTCCCATCATCGCGTCATTACGACATGCGGGGACCTGCCCCTTGTCGCATTGTCGTCGCATTTCAGCGCAAAAAAAATGTGTATCCACTGTTACGTTAGCAACCTGAGTGGTACGCTTTAGTGTCTGTAGATATATGTGTCATCACAAGTTATGTCAATGAAGTAACCGGGTCAACCTCATCCCGGTGCCACACAGCCTTCATCGACCCAAACCGGTGCATTCGATTCATTTAGAGCGTTGAGAAGCTTTGAATTCAACTATTACCGCTATTTAGACGATACGCAGAATTAATCCTGAACGTTCGCCAGAGCCATATACACGTGATGTATACTATACATAATCCGCCCACCAGCCTACGCTTCCTTCGAGCAGAGGGCGGGACGGTTTGACGAAATCTGCTGGTAACTGCCGGCTATGAATTTGACGAGCTTACGCACCGAGGGACCAATTAGTTGTCATCCTACGATGGAATGCAGAAGTCGATCCAGCTACCCAGGTAAGCTAGGCGGTTTTTCAACCCGTCCTGAAATTCGTGTTCCCTATATATCTCTTCGAATTCGGCGTAGCTGAGTCGACCCCAACCGCCTCGCTCTCTTGCCTCTTGCTCGGCTTCGTCAAGCAGCTTCCACGCTGCTAGTGTCGAACGCGGGATGCGACGCGGCGTGTCTGCTGTCGTGACATGCGCCTCGGGGACTGATGGCGTGTTCTGATCGTTTGCGAGTGCTCGAGATGTCTTAGATCCCGAGGTCAAACTCTCATTCTTATTGTTGTCTGAATTGCGCGTGGTAATGCTGTGAGCCGCGCTTGGTGTGCTATTAGGCATAAATTGAGGCATTGTAGGATCGCGATATTCGGACATAGCCGAAGTTGAATCGCCCGGCGAAGACGTTGCTGCCGGATGACCGCTTTCTGTCGGAACATTGTGTAACTCGTGCTGACTGTTTCGGCTTTGATGGGTAGTCGCCCCATGAGGGCAGGTCTCGCTGGTAACAGCTGGACCGGTAACAGTGTAGCCGCTAGTGGAGAGTAACTCTTCGAGACTTTGCTGTTGAATTGGCCGTCTATCGACTAATTTCGGTTCTGAAGATCCTTTCGTAGGTTCGTCCTCCTCCTCACCATCCTCTTCCTCCTCCCCCTCCTCATCCTCATCCTGTAAGTCAAAACTATCGAGAAGCTGGCGGTGTTTCTCTCGCTGCTCCTTAGTCTCGGCTGCATGAACTGCGATGTCTTCCTTTTTCTTGAATAGCGCATCTAAGAGCTCATTAAATGCCTGCTGAGTGATCTGGTAGAGAATCTCCTTTCCCGCATCTCGCTCCGCGTCTGGGATTTCCATACCACCCCAACGTTCCGGCACGCTACGCGAAGACGTAGAAGGGTTCGATCTGGTTTCGAAGTCGTCGGTGTCTTCGGCAAAGCGCACTTTCGACGATGATCGCGATCTTGGTGACAGAAACGCCGGGGCTGGCTTCGAGGGTTCCGCAATGTCATTGACATTGGCTAGAATGTCTTGCTCTTCACGCCAACCCTGGGGAGGCATGCCTCCTTCTTCCTCGTCTAGGTAAAACTGGCGTCGCTTCCATCGCTCGTAGAGTTGCTTGCGCGCAATAACTCGCTTCCGCTTGTCAAAATTTAACTGCTGCGGAGTGACGAATGCCTCGTGTTGAGGTTCTAGTTGTATTTCTGTTGGCAATGCATTGACGAATTCCCTGGCATCTGGTAACCCTGGAGATATGGCGTAGTTTCCACTGTCGTCGACAGAGGGGTGACTCACTTCGCCTTCGTCATCCACACGATCGTCAGGCGTACTTTGGTAGTCTTCATCAGAAGAGGCAGTGTCGCCATCATCAGCCAAGAAAACCCTCGGTTCTTGCTGACGGATCGAATCCAAAATTTCGTCCAGCTGGGCGTGATCGCCCGAGAGTAATGAAGCGAGATCGACAGTACTACGAGGTGGGTTGAGAATGCCCGACCAATAGTGAGTGTCTCTCGCCGGGGATTGAGGCCTACGAGAGGAGGACCCGAAAGACTCGGTGAAGAGGCTTTGGTTGCTATTTCGAGCGAACAGATCCCGGAGTATATCCTCACGACTGGATGCGTCGGGCTTGTCTTCGCTCACAGCACCTTTGCCGTCTGGAACATCGACCTCGCCTCCAGACCGGAATATTTTACCCTCCATCGGTCGGCCGCCCTCAGCATCCGGGATCCTCTGATCTCTGCCGAACAGACTACTGATAGGTTGCCTGCTGTTGACAAGTTGCTGAACCTCGACATTGGTCAACATATAGTCGTCCAAGCCTTCCACTGTGTCCCTATGCATCTGCTTGTAAGACACGTAGTAGGCCCGGAACATGCGCAAGAAGTCGCGACGGCTGACATAACCGTCACCATCGACATCGTATCCATCAAAAGTCCTCTTTAATTTATCCTTCCGTCTCTTATATGACACACCGTGCAGATACTCCTCAAAGCCGATGAGGTCGTCGTGATTGGTGTCGTAGAATGCAAACATGCGATCGTGAATAAGATTCGGGGCAGGGTGGCGATAACCGGCCGAGGGCACCAAGCAACGCTCGAAGGTCTTGCGGTCCATGGCGAGGCACAGGTGATTGGGGTCCTCTCTCCACTCGGTGTTCGCCATGAAGGTCCATTGCTCCCAGAGCGCATCTAGCTCGACACGCTCAAAGCCAGTCTCGTGAGACCACTTGGCAAGCAGATGTCTTGGCAAGTTCTGTGGGACGTTGTTCGGATCGCCGGGATACCACGGAGGTTGCACGTGCCGCGCAGCCGACGATGGCACGGGAACCTTTACTTTGTAGAAGACGTGTGCTTTGTTGTGGGAGCCTTGGGACTCGCACATCTCACACAGATCGAAGTCGGGGCAGTTGGCGCAACGATAGCGGATGCCGCGAATCGGCAGCATACCACATCCATTGCACAAACAGCCACGGTGGACGTAGGCGTTGCGACGCGCGTTGTCTTCGGATACCCTAAATAGCAAGGTGACTATATTTTCGCCAGTACGCTGGCGTGGGGCGGGCGGGGTGTCATTGTACCATTCGTCAGATTGCTCGGCCTGTTGGAGATCGGAGTCAGGGCCAGGGAGAGGGACAGGCGCAGAAGCAGAGGCAGAGACACGGTCGGCGGCAGCCTCGTCTAGGGGTGGCGCGAAGGAGAAAGCAGGAGACTCGGCAGGATCGTCGCCGTGGGATTCCGAGCCTGACGAGTCGTCTTGTGGCTGATTGGGATGGCGGCGGCGTCGCAACGCGTTTCGACGGCGTAGACGTGAGCCGGCACCTTGACCCGAACCAAGCGTGTTATTGAGGCCTACCTGCTCAGCCGATGAGTGTCGATAGTAGTAATACCCCAGCGAGACAGCAGCGATAGTCGAGGCCAAGGCAATAGCTATTCTAGGGCGAGTGAGCGTCGATGCGACTACTGTGGACGACGACGACGTGGCCATGCCGACGGCTCCAAGGTCATCGCGGCGGACGACCAGACCGCGAACCAGCGAGCTAACAGTACGACGATGACGACGACGAGAGGGCTCTTTCAATCAAGTATGTGAAACGGCATGGGCGGAAGCGGAAATTAGCTTCTCCAGTATTCTGCGAAGATGCTGTCGTGGTGTACCTAGGGGCTCTCTTATCCTTATGCCCTCTTCTTGGCTTCCTTCTTTCTGTTTCCTTTTTCTTTTGCAGCCGTAACCGTTATACAGATGTCCCCTTTATATCATATCTCGTTGCAGTGAAAGACTGGGTTAGTGGTCTCGCCACTGGTCTTGTTGCTGACTGGCATGGAGGTAGGGACCGGGCTGCAATAGTTAAGTATCTACTTAATACCTAGGTAGAAGGCACGCCTAGGGAAGGCGTAAATTTAGGCGGTGAATGGTGGCAAGATCTAGGTTTAGCTATGTATTTTAAAGCAAACACTACCTAAGGTACCTGCCTCGCCTGCATACATATGTATAGCCGCTACATACCTGAATCCTATATTATGCCTACTTAGTATGTTTAGTATACTAATAGCCTCTCCACCAGAATATCAAGTTGGAACTTTCTCATGATAGATAATTATAGAGAAAATACTTGTTTCATGGCCTAATTGCCGAATAAGTATTTGTTCACTGGAAATCTTATGGGCCATCTCGGTTTGATTTGTTCGCGTTGATGAACTGAATCTACCATATCTATTGCACATTAGGTAGTTCTAATTAATGAGGGCGAGTCTAAAGGCAATCTACCATGAGTATTTCTACACCTGGTGCCAAGTTGCCAAAAGATTTTATCCTCTCCGCGATAGTCTAGTAGCCATACCGTGATGAGGTACTATCAAGTTATGACATGGCTACACTTACTGTCTAAGCAATTAGCGAGATTAGTTCGATTCCTTTCCCTCAGATTAGTCAAGTGGAGTTTCAACCCAACAACCGGACCTCTATTCACATGCTCCATAGTAGTGGCTCCTACCCCCATCTGGAAAGGGAATCAAGTCTTTCGTGAAGAGTCAAGGTTAACAACGATAATGCTCCCTGGTGGACAACATAGGCGAGATGCCACGCCTGCTGCCACAAGCGAGTGAGCATACCACACCCGGCTAAATGCAGCCCAATCTCCACCCGAGTTAGGGTGCACGATGACAGGCTATCTAGCTTCATTATGCAGACTCGAGCAACAAGAGAGTGTGGATGAAAGCTGTGGAACCCAATGTCCTCTACGATTCACTTGAGAGAGGCAAGATTCACCTTCTGAACTTAGACTATCCGTCTCAGGCTGATCAGATGAAGCACCTCTCATCCGCTGCTAACCAGAGGTCGTAACCCTAACTGATTTCCAACTAGAGCCGCAAGACGAGCTCCGCCATATCAGTGATTACTACAATCTACCGCACTCACTTTCGCAGATATATCGCCCATTCTTACGCATAGGGTTGTGTTGACATCCAGCGTAAAATTCCCATAGTAGATTCGGTGTCTTGTTCTCTTGCTGTCCCCCTTTGCCGCACAAATCTTGTGAGCATTCAATCACCTGGTAGTTGGTTTTATAATAATTCACTCTATTCTTCCAGACCTCTATAGCCCTGTCATGGAATAAGCTATGATAGCCAGGCGTTCTGGTCTATGAACATTTTCTACGTCATTTGCACATTTAAAGGAAAGTCCAGCAGAGCTTCCATGACGCAAAAAGGACGAGCAAGACGAATCATTCTATGCTATTCATATAAACTGAAAGAGTGATGCATCTATACCTTCAAGAAGCAGAATGAGCTAGCTCTCAACCGTACCCATCAATCCCAACGCTGCTTTGCATCCTGTAAAGTTTATTCGATGGAATCACCGCCTATGCCTGCTTTACACCAGTGACAGGACACACACCCGAGATGTCGCTCACCTTGGGATGAACAACTACTTTATCCTTGTGATGGCCGATCTTTGCTTTTGTGACAGGACATTCGGCATCGTCTGCCTTGCCCTGCGTGCTGGGATGATCGGGAGGGAGGACAGCTGTAACTGGTCCGGCAACTGGACAGACCACGTCGTCCATCTCCTTGCTCTTTTCCTCGTTGACGACGCTCTTCAAAACGGGGCAGGCTTGCGCATCTGGTGAGCCTGTCCACTGGGTTTTAGGGTTGTCGAGCACGGAAGGATGTTTGTGCAGGTTTCCGTGGTGCTCTGTTTTCGCTCCCACGACAGGGCAGGTCTGACCAGCCTTTGATAGATCGACGTCAGGGTGAGAGGGAGGCAGGGTGTTATTGGTAGTGCCAACGACGGGACAGGCTTGGACTGACGACATATTGACGGTAGGGAAAAGACAGCTCTTAAGAGATGGATTAGTATTGCAGCCTAAGAAGATTCTCTTGTATTTTGCGGCTAGTGTTCGGTATTGAAAATAATTAGATGTATGGATAGGCTTGTGGCAACGTGTTGGGTGTTGAGAGCGGCGTTATGTTTTCGGACGGGAAGAGAGGAATGATATTGATGGGGAGGTTGGCGATCTTTAAGACAACCTACATCCGGCGTAGACCATTTTCTTTGGTACTTCTCGCAACAATTGCAAGCCCAGCTCAGAGACATTACATCATTGCTCGCCCTGTTGGAGGGACAAGCTTAGCATGCATGGGTGGGGTTGGTAATCACAACAACAATGATTGGGCACAGTAGGTACCAGGAATAATCTGGGGTAACCCAAAACAAAAACAAAGATCAGATGAAGTGATGGAACACCTTCAGTATCCTGCAAAGTGCGTAACCCTTGCCCAGTACATAAGATTAGTGACATGGTAGGTACCTACCTTACTTTAGGTACATAGGGCACTATTAACTGATCAGTGCCTTAGGCACACTACCGACTAGAGGTACCTGATGCTTCATGCACATACATCACGGATACAGTACCTCTAGTACCATAACTAATGTAAGTTCTGAGGTAGTACCTCTTGGTGGGGTTGTTTCCCCAACTATCTGTGTGTAGTGCGTACAATACCTGCGGGCGGATGCAGGTTGCCCCCACACTAATACGACAATTGCCAGCACCTAACCAATCTAGGAATTTAGCCCACTATCACCGCCCGGCAGAATACGCTCTCCACTAAAATTTTGGTTGAAGCTGTTGTAAACCGAGTTGTCGCAAGTCCAGAGCTATAAGGTCGCGCCTCGTCACAGACACCAGCCTGCGACACTCCGGTAAGGAGACATTATCGCCACAATGCCACAGAAAGAGGTGTAAGTCAACGCATGGAGCCAGCCATATCAAGACCCCGCCAAATATACTGCACCGGATTGTTCCAGGTTCTGACCTCTTCTTGTCTAGGGACTCGCGCATTCAGACCTTGATCAACAATTGCATTCAAACAAACCAGCGAGGGCTTTTTGTCCTCGTCGGCGACGAGAGCAAGGATGTTATATCTAAGCTCTACTTCGTCTTGACGACGCTCAATTTGAAATGCAACAGAAGCGTGCTGTGGGCCTATTCCAAGAAGCTTATAGGTAGGCGTCCAGCTTCATACTCGCATCTTCTCTAATGTCTAACGCCGCCGTTGAACATAGGCTTTACGAGCCACCGGGCAAAGAGAGAGAAAAAAATACAGAAGGAGATCAAGAGAGGCCTTCGCGAACCGAATACCGAGGACCCTTTTGAGCTATTCGTTTCCGTGTCCGACATACGCTACACCTATTACAAAGAGACGGACAAGATTCTGGGAAATACGTATGGAATGGCGATTCTGCAGGACTTTGAGGGAATCACGCCCAATGTGCTGGCCAGAACCATCGAGACTGTCCAAGGCGGCGGATTGTGTATCCTCCTGCTCCGGGGAATCAAAAGTCTGAAACAACTTTACACGCTCTCCATGAGCGTCCACTCCAGGTTCCGCACCGAAGCCCATCAAGACGTCGTCGCCCGGTTCAACGAACGTTTTCTCCTTTCTCTTGGAAGTTGCCAAAACTGCCTCGTCATTGACGATGAACTGAATGTGCTTCCTATTAGTGGCGGTAAAGGTGTAACACCGCTGCCTCCTCCAGACCTGGACGAGCCGAAAACCGAGGCGCAAAGGGAGCTTGATTCGATCAAGGAATCTCTCCAGGAGACCGAAATTGTTGGGTCACTTGTTGGAGTTGCGCGCACTGTCGACCAAGCGAAAGCAATTCTAACTTTTGTCGACTCCATTACAGAGAAAAAGCTGAGAGGGACAGCTACCTTAACGGCCGCCCGTGGTCGCGGAAAGTCAGCGTGTCTCGGAGTGGCCATTGCGGCAGCTGTAGCGCTAGGCTATTCAAACATCTTCGTTACATCCCCTTCGCCGTGAGTACTTTTTCAATCATCCTGCATCGTTAGCGGTCGACAAGAATTGAGTCTTCGGGCCTTAATACTCTAACAACCTGCGATTCGCTGGGCACTTTATTATAGACGGTATTTACTGACCCTTAGTGTTCAAGTGAGAACTTAAAAACGCTATTTCAGTTCGTTTTCAAGGGGTTCGACGCACTTAAGTACCAAGACCACGCGGATTACCAGATTGTTCAATCCACCAATCCTGATTTCCAGAAAGCTATCGTTAGAGTCAATGTTACCAGGACTCACCGCCAGACCATCCAATATATCCGGCCGGAAGATGCACATGTCTTAGGACAATGCGAGCTACTGGTTATCGACGAAGCTGCTGCGATTCCGCTACCTTTAGTGAAGAATCTTATCGGTAACTATCTGGTTTTTATGGCCTCGACAGTCAATGGATATGAGGGCACTGGCAGATCTCTCTCATTAAAACTTATAAAGCAGTTAAGAGAACAGTCAAGAGCAGGTGCGGTGACCAGCGAGACTGAAACTGTTGATCGAGTAACAGGCAAAGCTTCCAAACTTTCAACAGACGATCATCTTCCTGGGACCCGCTCTCTACGGGAGATCACGCTCGAAGAGCCCATCAGGTATTCACAGGGGGATGCGGTAGAGAAGTGGCTTAACAATCTCCTTGTATTGGACGTACCACAAACTAGAACGCTCTCCAACGGCTGTCCTGATCCAGAAAGTTGCCAGCTTTTGAAAATAAACCGAGACACACTTTTTAGCTTCCACCCAGTTGCAGAGAAGTTTCTTCAACAGCTTGTGCAGCTTTTTGTTGCTAGTCACTATAAGAACACACCCGATGACCTACAGTTACTCAGCGATGCTCCGTCGCATGAACTTTATGTTCTATGTGCACCTCTTGACCCTAATTCAAGCCGCCTTCCGGAGCCTCTCTGCGCAATTCAGATAGCACTCGAAGGACAAATCTCCCGCCAAAGTGTGCTCAATAGCCTCAGCCGTGGTTCGAGACCTGCAGGCGATCTAATCCCCTGGTTGGTGAGCCAACAATTTCAGGACGACGAATTTGCGTCATTGAGCGGTGCTCGCGTTGTTCGAATCGCAACTTCCCCGGAATTCACATCGATGGGCTACGGAGCAAAAGCTCTCTCGGATCTGATCTCATTTTATGAAGGAAAATTCGCAAGCCTATCCGAGGCTGAACTCGAGACTGAAAAAAATATAGTCCGAGTGACCGATGAAGAATTGGAGAATGGTACCTTAAAAGATGAAATCAGTGTTCGCGACATTGCTACTCTTCCGCCCCTCTTTTCTAGGCTTTCGGAATGTCGACCCAGCGCTATAGAATATATTGGAGTCAGCTATGGCCTCACTCAGCCTTTACACAAGTTTTGGCGGAAAAGTAGGTCCCTCGCATTAGGCTTCAAATTGCGACTTAAATTTTACTGACTTCTACTGTAATAGATGGCTTTTCTCCAGTCTACCTCAGACAGACAGCAAATGATCGTGAGTAATCTTCCATGCTGTCTCCCTTTGGCGAACTTTCGAAGAGTACCATTGCCAAGATTATGAGGCGCGACTATTTTTAATTTCTATTGGAGTCCTATAAGCCTCCTGATACCTTATCGGCTTTTAGTTGGGACAATGGCCACTAACTTCGTCTATAGTTACGGGTGAACATACATGCGTTATGATACGACCCCTTGAATCAAGCGACAAGACTTGGCTAGGATCATTCGCCAATGATTTTCACAGCCGGTTCCTCTCACTCCTGTCCTACCGATTCCGAGCCTTCGATTCCATAACGGCTCTGAGTATTAACGAAAGCGCCAGTTCTGGAGCTCGGTTAGACCCGTCATACAACCCCACTCCGTTTACAAAAGAGTCTCTAGATCAAATTCTCACACCGTTCGATCTGAAGCGTTTGGCAGGATACGCTAACAACCTTCTGGATTATCACGTTATACGTAAGTAAACGTATCATTCTTTTTGTCGACCTATTTCAGTATCTGGAATTCCTGTTCAAAGTCGATACACGCTTTACAATTTCCACAAGTCGTCAAAGGGCCTAGTTGAGATCGTCCGAAAGGAAAATTTGCTGACTGGATTGTAGTGGATTTGATGCCCCGTATAGCGGAACCTTACTTCCGAGGCCGCTTGAACGCCATTCAGTTGAATAGCCTTCAGCGAGCTATGCTCCTGGCGGTGTCATTACAACGAAAAGACCTGGATGCTTTTGCAGCAGAACGCTCAGTGTCTACTTCTCAGACTCTAGCTATGTTCATCAAAATCGTGAAGAAATTCGTTATATACTTCGAAGGACTAGTGTCGGGTGCCCACGAAGCATCTCTTCCCAAGGACAATATTGGTGTCAGCGTAGCTAACGCAAGCGGCATACATGACGACGAGATTGTGGATACGCGGTTCAACCCGCTTGAGAAGTCCTTAGAAGAGGAACTTGAAGAAGGAGGCGACGAGGCCTTGAGAGAGATACGGCAAAAGCAGCGGCAATTAATCGACTCGTTACCGCTGGACCAGTTGGTTCCCCATTCTCCCACATGTCCAGTTATGAACTTGATACTGATAAGAAGCCAGGTATGAGGTGGAAGGTGACGCACCCGCATGGGACGATGCCGAGAAACAAGTGCGGAATGCCGCCAAGCGAGGACACGCAAACCCAGTTGTCAGTATCAAAAGTAGCAAGGCCAAAAGAAAAGTTGGCGCTACAGCCGCAGAAGTTTATGAAGAAGCATTTGGGGATAAGCCACATAAGAAAGCAAAGAAGTCTAAAAAGGGCCACTAAAGCCGGGTCTCTAGGGAGTATAAAAAATGCATGTTATGGTGTTAAGGCGTCATAAAATGGAAGCTATAGCTTCTATTCAGCATATCCAATAATGTCAAGTTCAACGATATATACTACCTCTACCGGAAATCTGCCGTCTCTGCGTCTGACGGTGTCAAAACATCTGTACTTAGACTCAAGCCCAGAGGCCAGAGCTTGTCTTATATAAGCCATGAGGATTATCGACTCAGAAGGGAATGAAGGAAAAGAAGAGACGAACTACCGAAAAGTCACGTGAATCATATGAGGCGTACTATCCAGCAATTGGGCATCCAGCTTCTAGAGTTCCCTTCAACGTGGATGAATTCGCGGTGTTGGGCAGGCGAGCGGCCAAAACTCGAATAACTTTATTCAACCTACAGCAAATTAACTTACTTATAAACACTGATGATGTTACACTCCTCAGAGCGTTGCGGAGCATCTCGCTCTTCCCTCAAGCCGGTGTGAATTTGGTGACAACGCGGGTTATTAGGTCCGGCTACGGTTGTAAGATAAAGCTTAACTGGAGATCCAGGACATGAAGGTGGTAAATCTTTTTAGCCCATATTCCTGTGGCCACTAAACTGGATCGAACACTATGACAACCAAAAGCATGGAAATATCCCACGTGTTGCCAGGCAATTTTGGTGTGGCCCAAGATAAGTTCTATGCCTCCTCGAAGAGATTCCTCGAGGAACTCGTGATTGAAACAGAACCCTTCGAGTACCTCTAACGACAGTGACCAATGCAATGCTCAATGTCTAGCCACTTGCAGCAGTCTTTGAATGTTTGTCGGAAGTCGTGATTAACGTGGCATTTCTTCCTACGGGTCAGTGATATTACTGGGAGAAGAGGTTCAGAGACTGCGGACCAGATTGGATGTCTTGAGGCCCATATCCGTACAACAGGTGGACGTAGGGTCCTTCACTACGCCCAAGGTTAGCGAGACGCTCCTCTCCGAACATGTGCTTTCTTATGGCGGAAGTGTGGCATGTTTGCCGATATTATGACAGAGCAGAAGCCAACAAGACCTAGCAACGTAATACATACTGATCGCGCCATTCATGCTGTTCATGCAGATACAATCGTCAGGTGCTAAAGACCATGTGCAGACATCACTTTGTCTTTCAAAAATATTAAGTCCGTCAACAATGCCGAGGAGCAGGCTGGTATGGACAAGGCAAAGGAGCTTCATACTAGCTGAATAACCACACTGGGGAGAGGGTGAGCAAGGACAACTGACGTAGACTACGCTTCGGAAGAGAGAACACTCAGTCATCGATTACATAGCCCTGGTAGCTTTTATAGCTACCTACAATGCAGATTGTCTTGATACCAAAGGCTTTTACAGCAGTCAAAATCTGGAAGCGAGGCATTTCGATATGCATCATTATCCGGCATGGCGCAGCTCGTAACCGAGTGAGCTACGAAACGACGATGGATACAAAGACGCTTCCAGGCGCTTGAGTCCTATTAGCATTGTATCGCGTATTATGTTTCTGTGGTCCAGACTTTCCTCTACCCTGGATTCCGTGAGTGGAGATTTCATGGTCCCGAGGGGCTTTTTGGTATAACCGACGCATCTACGGTGCACTGCCTAAATAGGCTGATACTTTCCTTCTCTAATCATATGCGCCGATAGGAGCATAGGAGGCGTGTCTAAAAAAAGGTGTCGTATACGAAGCAGAGTGGTAGACCACTAACAGAATGTGACGCTGCTATGAAACCTCGGTTCAGAACTTCACAAGTTGTGCGTCGAAGACGGTGTCGCAACATCAAGGTTTTGTTTATGCGAAGAAGGATATACCGAGGTACCACTTAGCCTAGACGTTGCGGACCAGTTAAACAGAGAATGTTGTCATGCTCGAGTCGCCTACTCCAGAAATATCGATGTATCTGTAGTAGATATGAAGACTTAGGAAGCATTTCAGATCGTTAAGATACAACAATAACGTTTATTATGTGTTCATCTTCTTCACATCCTCAGGCAAGCCGAGATATGTAATGAAAAAAAGTGAGAGTGTTTGTTTCGCCATCTGGAGGCAGTGTAATACCAGATGACGGGACAGTAGCCCCTTAAGAACAAAAAATTTGATAGTGGTTGTATTGACCTGCAATTGAAATTGCCATGGAAAAAAATAGAATATGGCCTGCGAGAAGTTAGCGTAGTTCGCATTAGCTGTGTCTTTGGAGAAACAATTTCAAATGACGCGAATCCAAAGGGGAGCCGGGGAAAGGGGAGAAAGAAAGGCTTGGGATTGGAGTTGGAGTTGGGGTTGGTTTGCATAAGCAGAAAAGAAGGAAAACCGAGGAACATGAAAGCAATAGAACAGAGAAAGTAGACGCAAGTCAAAAACAAAAACAAAAGCAAGCGTAAGTAGAGGAGGGCGCAAAGGACAAAAACAAGAAGCGAACACCACATTTCAACCTCAGAAACTTAACCGTCCACCGCGTAGAATCGGGCAAAGCCAAATCGGTGATCTCGACCCGATCGATTCACTGCAGGCCCGACCGACTCTCATCCGGAGGAAGATCCCATCAGCAGACATGTCCGGTCCCCAGTCAGCACACTATCCCAGTACGAGGACACAAGTTCCAAGTAACTGGCAACTGTAGATCTCCTGTTCAAAACCAGCCTGGGGTGCAGGTAAGGTTCAATAGAACAGGAAGAGAACAGTCCGTCCCGTAGGCGGCTGCCGAGGTATCAACGTCTGAAAGACGGAATCCGAGCCAAACCAACCGAACCGAGCGTACTCTACAGCAACTAAGTGGCGGTCCTTTCGGCCGAGAGTCCACTTAGCCGCATCGTTCATATACATCCAGAAGGACCTTCTGTATATGCTGAACGCGCATCGGCGGCCACCACATTGTGCCGAGCGATAATCCTCGGAAGAAGATATCGCCCAAGAATATAATTCTCATCGGCGTGATGGATACTGCTGTTGGCCTCACACACAGGCAACCTCACTCCTGTGCTGACTCCGAGTCAAGCCAAGGGCACTCATCAACGAGCTTATCTCCTGTTGCGGGGGGTCACAACAGGGTCCAGGGGGAATAGCGGAATATCTCGACGGCCGACACTGAGGCGTGAACGAGGGAAGAAACAGACGGCGGCATGCTTGGGCTCGATTGTGGAAGGCAACAGAATCTGAGGAAGAAAAGGGTTTGGATAGAGAAGTCAGGTATTGTAGTGTTGTCGTCCCGGTAGATCCGTGTCGTTTTCGTGTCCCATGGTTGTGTATCCCGAGCCAATCCTATACCAAGATCTTTCCACCTGCGTTATCCCGAGAAAAGTCAGTATCGCCCATGCAAGTGCGGGAATATTATACAACTTACCTCTTTCTTCCTCCTCTTGCTTCCTCCTCTTGCTTCCTTCTCTTGCTTCCTTCTCTTGCTTCCTCCTCTTATTCATACGCGTTGCCAGTTCCGATTCCAATCCATTCGTTATTTCCACATAATCATTTTCGTACAGGTCGAACATAATTTCTGGCGAGAAAAGACGACGTCGGACCACAAGTAGTTGTCGAAATCATTCCCTTTTCGTATAGTAGGCCGAGTTGTTTTGCGTTCTAAAAATGTTAGTCAACAATGCTGATCGAGAGCAGTAATGGAAGGATGATGAGAGTCAAGTAGGAAGTATTAGCATATCTTGAGGCACAATGGGTGCGAAACTGCCCGAGGTTGAGATGAAATGACACCACTGCTACCAACGCAAAAAGGTATACGAGGTAAGTTGCAAGGTTTAAGGAGGGTCTGGGGCAATGAAGGCAGGTGGGAGCTTCCACTTGCAAAAAAGCATTGGACACAGAAGACAAGAAAACAATATAGCAGAAGGGTTGGGTTGTGCTGGGACTTGGTGTATCAACGAGACAGGCTAGTGTGGGTGACGTTTGCTCGCAAGGCGGCACAAAGTGAAATATGAATGGAGGTTTGTAGCGGTTGATGGTGGGAATGAATGCGAAGGTAGAAGTGGGATTTCAGAGATCTCGGTGTGTTGGGAGGGTCAAGATTGGTGCAAATGGCCATTTGCGTGAGGGAAGGGCAGGAAATCTGTGCCATAAAGGCTTGTGCAACATACCTTTTCATTGATGATTGACATTTCGATATGAACGTTACATAATGCTGATGTCTTCATCATGTTGATGATTCTGAAAAGTCGGGTGCTGTGCAGGTGTGGACGATGTTGGTGTTGGTGTTGGTGTTGATGCTGGTTTTGCTGTGCGAGTGGCTGCAGAAAAAAGTTGTAGGGTGGTTGGAGGAGGCAGGAATAGGAGGAAGGAGGTCATGATTAAATAGACAGATAGAGTTACATAATGAGATTAGCACAATCAAGCAGGGAAACTGCGTCAAGGCTGCCTGGAGCGCCTTCCTCTCATAGTGTGGCTCAAGGTAAACAACATAGAGTTTACCCTGTAACCCCGGGAACCAACTTTGAAGTTATCACAAGCAGGTCAGGCACAGGTACCAAGTCTGTAAGGTTACAAGCACTTTAGGTGTAAAACACCTATCTAAGGTACCTAGATAAGGCAAAGCACTTCTTGGGAGCAGAAGACCAAGAGCAACTATAGGGACTACTTCCTAGGTCACTATCTACTACCCAGTACACTATATGGAAGCTGTGCATGAAAGTTAATTTTGCACATCTATTGTGCAAGTCAACTGCACCGCTATTGGACTTGTTCTATATGTGTCTAGTCTAGAATGGTCAGTAACAATACAAATTTAGCCTCCAGGAAAGCTGGTAGACATTATATATTAGATCCAAGTTTACAGCTGCATGTTACCGCAGAATACCAAATGAAGTGAACAGAAAAGTGCCTTCTCTATATAATGGTGCTCGTTAACCAAAGTGTCAGTATGTATGTTGGGATTAGCAATACTTTAAGTAAGCCTTTTTATGAATAATTCTAGAATATTGGTTTTTGGCTCAGGACAACAAACCTCCCATTTTCCGTGGCGTGATAAGTTGACTCAAACGCCATGAATCTTTATACCTAGGAGCACCTCCATCATCACATGTCTAGAGCCCGGCGTGAGTAGTCCAGATGTTAAGCAGGCATTGAGGTCAACGCTCTTTATATATCTACATATTCAAACTTATTAGCTGCTTCCTTGCAACCAAATTCATTGCCTACCTAATGCTGCCGCTCTTGTTCAAACCTTGTATTGGTTAGTGTTTGTGTACTCACTTGATAACTTGCAGAGACAGGCCAGGTGTTGTAGTACATGTGCTACAGACCGACACAATTTATAACGTTAAAATGACTTCGATTAGAGCAGACCTATTATAATATGGTACAGACGGTATCCATAGAACAGAGAACTCCACCAACTGAGACGATTTATCGCAAGACCGTTCATATTCGTAGCCATATTCCTATCTACCATGACTCAGTTGACCTGCTACAACCAGAATGCAGAACACCAAGACCCAAGCTACATGTATGAAATGAGCTTGAACAGTAGTTGAGCCTTGGGGTCCCAACAAGTCCTGATGTATCGCCCGCTGTGGCCGATGCTAGGAAACATCCAATTGCAATATGAATTTCTGATAGCTTAGACGTGTCCGGGTGCAGTGGGAGAGGCTGCGGGATGGCCAGCGCCCGCAGTAGTACCGCTGACGTTAGAAGCGGCGGCCTCGCTTGCGCCGTCGAATTTCTCCGCGGCCTGATCGGGCTCGCGGATATTGCGGCCCAGGGCACGAGGTGAGATTTTGCGGTGGCCCCAAAGTAGGAGGCCGGTGAATACAATCTTAGACATTACATCGAGGATGCCATAGAATATGGCCTCAGAGTCTGGGTGGATGACGTTGCCTCCCTCGCACAAACCCCAGGCGACCGGGTATAGAAACCAGAGTAGCAACAACCACTGCAACATATAGGGTCAGCAGTTGGCATTCAAGTATCAAACATGGCTTTAGGGATCATGAAGTTATTGGAATGTCAGAGAGAAACGGCACAAAGGACATAGTTCTAAACCGAGTGCCTCAACGCTGAAGGTGGTTATGACAATTCAATATAACTTTTGAGGATGACTCACAACGCCGCAAATCCAGAAGGTCTTCTTGGGGTCGCCGCCCAATGCGTTGGCATGACGACGTGCATCGAACAGTATCTCGTAGGCAATGAAGAATAGCGCAGCCATGCCAAATGTCCAGAAACCCCATTTATACCTCGTCTGCGTGAGGGCACCTATGAGGCCGCACACGATCATGAAAACATCTGCCAGGAGAGTACCTAATATCGTAGGCGTAGGAACACCCGCGGTAAGCAGCAGATCAAGGAGGAGAAGTGGGGTGGTGATGGCCCAGTCGATATACCGCGCGTAGAAGACCTCTCGGGTGCCTGCGGCGCGAACCCAACGGCTCCCTGGTCGGATGAACTCAGCCAGGATGGGAACTTGGCCGAGGTTAGAACCCATGGCGAAATAGGCGACGGCGGCCACAGCAGTAATCCCGGCGGATATATAATGGAACAATCGATGAGTTTGAGGCTTTCTGAAGGCCAGGGCCATAACGACGAGGGTAGTCGTACCCATCATGGCGCAAACAGTGTAGTACCAGTCAGAGCCATGATTCGTGATTTGTAAGTTGGCATGTTGACCGACATATCTGTTAGAATTGATAGCCTGGTTTCCCGACATCGTTACTGGCCGGAACTGAGAAGAGTATAACTGTAGAGGATGGTTTGCCGATCTAGTAGAAGCGTCTATTATGATAGGTAAATCTTGCGAAACGGGCAGAGGCAACAAAGCTGTGGTTTGAAGGAAGAAACACCGGTATTTGAAAGGATATTATCAAGCGTTCATATCAAGCACGTAAGTATCTCTCTATATCGGTAGATGACTTCATCTTCATCTATGGCAAAGACAACGGCGTCAAACTCTAAACGGCGACCTTAATGGCCATCTCCATGAACGGTATTTCATACATGTTCATTGTGTCATCGCCATATTAGATTCGACTCAAATTTTAGCCCAAGTCGTCTCCGACAAGGATTCGTAGTAACAACTCGTGATTTCTCTCATCAAATGGTCTCTTAATGGGGTTTTCATGTAGATGGGATGCAATTGGGTTCATTGAGCAATTCCATAATTGCGAAACGATAGACGGTCTCAACGGCCCTCCTCAGAGATGTCCAGATGCCCGGCTGAACTGTAGTCACAACAGACAATATTGGGTCACGGGGGAGTATGATGGTTGCAATCAGGTAAAATTATCAGCCAAAGGACTGGCAGAAGCTCGTCGACCGCCGTTGATATAGTTATGATATCATCTGCTCTACCATTCGCGAATAGCCTACTTTCACAGACCCTAAACACTCAATTGGGTGTGATCATGGCGAACTAGATCTAATTGATCCTAAGTTGAGCGGGGAAGGGTGGTATCTGCTCTCTGATGACGGATAATGTAACTTTGTTGATATCTTGCCAAGGACGATGACGCAGGAGGTCATGATCATAGAATCGTTGTGCTATTTGAGTTTAAGGCAGACTAATTGTGATGTCAAGTACTTGAGACCTTAGCTGCTGTGCTCTACCAGTGCTATGCTACGCATATAATCTCGCGCCATAGTAATTATAGCGTCATGTTTCGCGCGCGTGGGACAATGTGAAAGAGATACGATTGGAATCTCAAAAGAGCACTAGGAAGGCGGATATCTTGCTTCTGGTGCCTCAGCCGCGATTTCTTAGAAGGTATTTAGGGAAGCATGAGGCACGGTGCATATTAGAACACACTTACGGTGGTTACCAGCCACTCGTCTTCGTCTTTGCTACAATTTAGTATCGTGCAATCAATCGCCGTGATAAAAGAACACTCTGCTTAAAACGCCTGACGTTTGTTGGATATACGAAGCCCGCAATTACCGGGATAATCTTTAACATAATATTTGTTCGTGGGTGCGCTCTTGGCTCCTATTGACGAGCAGGTGATATCGGCGAATGGAAAAAGACCAGGCTACATTATCACATCCGTAAGGGGGCCACATTTCTAACAGGATATGCAATTTCTGACGATGGCTTAAAGCTATTTATCAGGAAATTTTGCTCCTATCAAGCGTACGCGGCCGCTGACATGGTGCACACATGCCGGTACTATACCTACGGAGCTGGCAGGAGGCCAGTATATTCGAAATGGAGCGAACCCTCTAGTTAATGAGGATCTTGCACGACATGCGCATTGGTTCGACGGCGATGGAATGCTTAGCGGCGTACTGTTTCATCGGACAAGCACGGGGGATCAGGGGATCGAGCCGTACTTTGTGAATCAGTACGTTTTGACAGACGTGTACCTGAACGCAAAGGGCAGCTGTAATTTGCGACGACCATTGCTTCCGAGTATTTCAGTGCTTATTAGTGCATCACTGTTCACCGTTGTTTGGGCTGTAACAAGAGCAATTCTCCTCGTTGTTCTGTCATGGTTCCCGGGCTCTCGTAGACCTATTAAAAAGATAAGTGTGGCGAATACTGGAGTGATTTATCATGATGGCAGAGCTTTGGCGACATGCGAAAGCGGACCGCCAATGAGGTTTCAGTTGCCTAGCTTGGAAACGGTCGGGTGGTATAATGGTCGAAAAGCGGAAAATGAGCCTTACAACGATAAACGGGAAGGGTTCGGCGGCAAGGGCTTCGCAGGTTTCATGAAGGAATGGACGACGGGGCATCCACGAGTCGACCCAGTTACGAAAGAGCTCATCTCTATTCATGTGGTGCTCACCAAACCGTACGTGTACTATTCAATCGTACCACCGGGTAGCCAAGAGACATCCCAGAAAGAACATCTACAAGGTCCCACATTCGGGGCACCTATTCCTGGTGTTCGCTCACCCAAGATGATGCATGATTTCGGGGTGGCCGCACGCTATACTGTCATACTCGACCTCCCATTGTCAATGAATCCTATGCACTGCGTTTCGGGGAAGTCGGTGATCACATTTGATCCTACTGGGCGCTCGCGCTACGGGGTATTTCCGCGCTACGAACCACACAAGGTCCAGTGGTTTGAGACGAACCCGTGCGTCATATTCCATACGGCGAACTGTTGGGAGACGAGTGAGGTCAAACCGGTCCCCCAGACGTGCGTCCATCTCGTGGCCTGTCGGCTGACGTCGGCGTCAGTGTTGTATAGCGCGGGCGCAGTCCCGCAGCCGACCCCAAAGCCAGTGGCGCCGGAGCACGCGGAGGAGGAGCAATGCCGGCTCTACTACTACAGCTTCCCCCTCTTGGCAGATGGGTCGGACGAGTGCCCGAGAATCCGTAACCAGTGGGCGTTATCGGCCATTCCGCTGGAATTCCCAACTGTGTCGCCACAGTACGCCATGTCGGCAGCACGATTCGTCTACGGCTGCAGCATGGGCTCGCCGCCGCAGTACTCGGCGGCCCTGGGAAAAGCGGCCAAGATCGACTACCTGGCCAAGGTGGACGTAGAGAGGCTCATCGCGCGGGGCACGGCGAACCCGCCTCAGCAGATTAAAGGGTGTGTGGACACGCGTACCATCGACGAGGTGATGCAAAGCGTCGATGCCAACGACGCGATCAAGCTGTTCCGCATGCCGGCGGGCTGGTACGCGCAAGAAGCGCGGTTCGTGGCACGTCGAGAGGCGGCGTCGGAAGACGACGGCTGGCTGCTGACGTACGTGTTCGACGAATCGCAGCTGGACGCGCGGGGCGAGTGCGCAGAAGACGCCGTCAGCGAGCTCTGGGTCATCGACGCCACGACCATGAGAGATGTCGTGGCTCGCGTCCGTCTGCCGCAGCGCGTGCCATACGGCCTTCACGGCGCCTGGTTTTCCGAAGACGACATTCTCCGCCAGAGGGCCGTCGAGTCACTCCGACGTGAGGTCACCGACGAGGAGCTAGACCTGTCGAGCCCGCTATCACGGATGCGGGACTTGATCGAAAAGTCTCTCGGCTGACCCACGAGGACATGGCCATGACGATGCGAGGCAGGCAAGCAAGCAAGCAGGCAGGGAGGCTGGATAGCACCGTGATCGTGATGATACAGTATCTAGGTAGCTACTATTGGTGAATCGGGCTAATACTTGATACTTATTTACAACTTGTGATCCGATGTATAAGTGAGGCTATTGCAAGTCCAGCATATATACTACATGGTGTGTTGTTGGGTAGCTGTTTGCTCAGTTCGATTATGTAATAAGTCGCTGTAGTGCCAGGGCAAGCTGTTACTTAAATGAAAAGCTTTCGCCGTTATAGGCTCAGCCATTATTTTAAATATAGTGAAAATTAAAGTGCCCCGGTGGTCTTGTTAGCTTGATCGTTGACCTCGTTGGCCCTGTTGACCTCGTTGACGCTAGTGCTGTACAGTTATTAGCACAGTTAGCTACTGTTACACGTCGTATTTATATTCAGATATAGTGGCCGTTAGTGACCATGATCGCTATTATACTACGCAAGCTATACGGTAGAGTTCAATGCGAATATGTTGTTGTTGATGCTTTGAAATAGACTCTGACTAATAGCAGCGTTGCAGAGTCGATATGGAGGAATTAGAACGTTGCAGAGAAATGTATACTTTTGGGGTTTACCGTTAGAATTTCTCAAGCTACGCTTTCCAATAAACCTCTCGGTAGTTATTCAAACTGTGAGGCTGCGAGCTGTTACTGTAAGCTGAATTTAGCGGGCCGAAGCACGCTTAATTTGTGCTACCTATGAGTACCTTAGCGTGGTGCGGAACTTGGTACAGAACTACATATGTATGTATGTACCTCTTAGGTAGCTTATACTAAGAGGACGTACTTCAAGGTTCATGCATCGCTAGATGTGCGCTTGCATACATACATACACCTTGTCCTGTGTTACTTCGGTCAAGAAAGGGCTTCCCTTCCACAACATTACAAGCGGGCTTGGACATATCGGACAAAGCCCTGGTGGCATACTTCTATTTTTATCGCCATCGCCTCGAGGTTTGCGCCAGATGATTGATTGCATTCTCGCATTTATCATCGCCATCGCAGGGCATGATCTGACATATGCGCACCCACCCGTACAACGATGACGGAGAGCACCCCGAAACTGCCCCTCTCGAGCTCTGCCATCCGCCATTTCAGACATCGTCATCGAACAAGCAAGTAAGCAAGTATTGGGAGGCGGGAGATACCGCCCACTATGGAATTGATACCCTATTCATCGAGGGAGGGTCAAATAGTTCTGTACGTGCTTTCTTTCTTCGTTGCTCACTGCTGTCATTCTCCATTTTCAATACTCCCACAAATTCCTGCACCTTTCGAGACTTCTGTCACATGAGCCAGCTGGTAGTATAGTACTACGATGAAGGAGTGCAAGAGACGAAAAGCAAAAAAAAAAGAGGGACAGAAGAAGAGAAAGAAAGCAAAAGAAAAAAAAAAGGGAAGGAGAAAAAGCTCGACAGCGACGTCTGCGATTATGGTAACAAGGAAGAATGGTAGTGATGGCTGACTACTGAGCCCTCCCGCCCGTGGATTAGTCGCCACCGCGATGCCCTCGTCGTCCGTGACCACACCTCGCAGCGCCTCGAGATCCGAGGTGCAACTCCTGTCGCCGAATGCCCCACTTGTAAACGGCCGCTGCGGTCCTCGTCGCCCGAGCGCCACTTCGAAGCGCCCCCGCCGCATCGCGAGTCCTGGGTTGACCCCCAGTACTTCCGCATGTTACAAGCCGGCCACGACGAACAAGAGGACCTCCACAACCCCCGAACTTCGCGCAGCCCCGTGCGCCGTTTGACCCAGCCCGCTCTGCCCGGTGGTGATGCCACGATTGGCCCTGTGGACGATGCTGAGTTTGTCTCGAGCGCCTCGGCGCCCCAGGAAGGCGCCCGCATCCGCCGAGACGCCTTTAGCCCCAACTACTTCGCCACCTTCTTCGTCGAGGAGCGCGAGCTCGGCCGCGGCGGCAAGGGAGTCGTGTTGTTGGTCCGCCATGAGATCGATGGCTGTCCCCTTGGCCACTTCGCCTGCAAGAGAGTGCCCGTCGGAGATGATCATGCTTGGTTGGAAAAGGTCCTCGTCGAAGTCAAGCTTCTTGCCGCCCTGTCTCACCCCAACCTCGTTTCGTACCGCCACGTCTGGCTTGAAGACGTCCATATCCATCGCTTCGGTCCGAGCGTGGCCTGCGCTTTCATCCTTCAACAATATTGCAACAGCGGTGATCTCCTGCGCTACGTCATCGGCGACCAGCCCGCACAGACTACCAAGGAGCAGTTGAAGGCCCAGATACGTCGCCGCTCCAAGGGCCATGGAGAGCGGCCGCCTGAGGTAACGCCCTCACAACGTCGCTTGTCTCTCGAGGAGATTTACTCGCTCTTCAAAGACATCACCTCTGGACTTGCTTATCTTCATAGTGCGAACTACATTCACCGTGACTTAAAGCCAAGCAACTGCCTACTGCATCATGAAAATGGGAAACTCATATGTCTAATCAGCGACTTTGGCGAGGTACAGCCGAGAAATGCTGTTCGCAACTCGACAGGTACCACCGGTACTATATCCTACTGCGCCCCTGAGGTCTTAAAAATGGACGCCCGCGGCCAATTTGGAAACTTTACCGTCAAATCGGATGTATTCTCTCTTGGCATGATCCTATATTTCCTCTGCTTTGGCCGGCTTCCCTATAGGAACGCCAACGTCGTCCAGGAGGAATTAGAAGATATCGATGAGCTCCGGGCTGAGATTGCCGGCTGGAAAGGTTTTCTGGACGAGAGAAGAGAGCGACCCGATCTACCGTCAAAGCTTTACCAGTTGCTTAAGAAGATGCTGGCGTTGGACCCTGATGAGCGGCCAAGTGCGACGGAGGTTTTGGGGATTCTGAATCACGAATCGAACCAAGGCGGCCTGCGCGGAGCACGTCCTACGAGCCCTCCGGTCGGCATACCAGGCCGCAGGATACAGAACCTGGACTCCCCTATGCCTCCCAGCACACCCCAATCCGACCCCCCGAAACAGCAGACGTACACCAACGGAGACTCTGCGCACGGTTTTGCGCCTTCCCGCAACCTAGTTCCCTCTCCGCTTGAACACTCCCCACAACCAACATCAGCAACTGGCATCCTGAAATACCGAGCTCCCAGCAGCCCCCGTCGTCAGTCCCATAGCATGATTCTCACTCGAAGCCAGGAGATACATCCATCACCAGACCGCTCGTCCATCTCCAGATCCCCCAGCCCGCAACCTTCGCCAACGGTTCATGCTCCACTTTTGATGCCAGCCCCAGCCGGGCCGTTGGCTACCTTTGGCCACAAAGCCGTCCTCTACCAACACCAGATCACCGCCTTTTCTCGTGCTCATTCTGCCTCGATACTACTGTTCTTCAGATTCTTCTTGTTTTTCGTTAAGGTTATCTCGCTCACCAGAGCTTGTTGGCCGTTTATGATTAGCTTAAGTCTGGGCTTACCGTTGGTGTGTGCTGCAGGACTAGACCTAGCAGTAGCCTCTGAAGCCAGCAATGGCTCCACAGACAGCGGACGGGCCAGATATGCTACGCGCGCCTCATCCAGATGGCACTGGGGTTGGAAAGGCAGTTTAATGTTACTTGCTCTTCACTTCTCAGCATTGTGGGCTACCTCACGCTGGGGAAACCTTTGCGTTGCTGCACGAGAGGACTGGGTCGACTGGTGATGCTTAGCGCTTCAAAATATGTAGCATCGGCCTGTGTGACATTACGTGTACCCCCCCCCATTCACTGTATCAAACACGTACATAGGTAGAGTGACAGTATCCCACAATGTATACTATATTTTGCCAACAAACGTCATCATTATTCTGGGCAGCGAAGATACTGGCGTAATACCGGCATGGCTGGTATTTGATCCCTAAATGCGACGGAAAATCGGCTTGTAATAGTAAACTGAAGTTGGGAACTCCCATTGCCGCACTTTATTCAGTTTTCCCGATCTTTACACCCGCGGCTACCCACCCAGCAACGCGATCCTGAATCCTCGTCACCCCAGCATCACCCGCTCTAGCGGCGGCTTCATAAGCCTGGCGATACACGGACAAATTCTCCGAGAATAGTGGCTTCTTGTCTGTCCACCCAGTCAACTTCCTGATCTTGGTGCTATCAACCCACTGCGAATACCCGAGGATGGGCTCAAGGAGGTGCATTTCCGGGCGTTTTACTTCGGCCAGCGGTGTGATGTTGATTCCGCCCCGGATGCCGTACTCGGCACTTACGGCAGCCATGATATCAGATACGGTTTCGTACCGATAGGCCGAGACATTGAAGCATTCGCCACTGACCTCGGCGCGCACAGGGTGCGTCGCCAGAGCGACGTACGCCTCGGCACAGTCGTCCACGTGGCAGCCGTGGTAGATCGTATCCGGGTGTCCAGGGACATTGATAGGGTTGCTGCCGTCGTCCGCGCTGCGGAACGCTTCGAAGATCACGCCGTAGTAGCTCCCGCCGTACCCGTAGAGCGGCGTGGGCCGCAGCACGGCGCCGTCGAAGAGATCCGCGTGCTCGAAGACCTTGAGCGTGCAGAACGTGCGCCCCTCGAGGATCTCGACGGGCCGCAGCGGCGAGGCCTCCGTGTGCGGTGCCAGTCCCGGGTCGCCGTGACGCCCCGTCATGCCGTAGTCTTTGCATCCCGAGGACATGAGCACGAGGGGCTTGGCGGCGCCGTGCTGGCGCGCGTGGGATGCGACTTTGACGAGGAGGGCGAGGATGTGCTCCCAGTGCTCGCGGAAGGGGATCTGCTCGGTGCTCGAGACCACGACGTCGAAGGGGCGCGTCGAGGGCCGGGCGAGAAATTCGTCGGCGAAGGCCAGGTCCGCTGAGATGGCGCCGATGATGGGCTTGATCTCTTCGGCGCGGAGCGTGTCGGCTGCTTCTGCACGACGCACGAGGCCGTAGACGTCCCACCCGGCGCGCGCGAAGGCGCGGCTTACTGCGAAGCCGATGAAGCCGTTGGCCCCCGTGACGAGGACTGTCTTCTTGGGCGGGCGCGCCTCGGCGGCGGTTGCTTTGGCATATGACATGGTTTAAGAGCTGCTCTTGGTGATGCTGGATGTCTGACGGCGAGTCACGCGGGATGCTGGCGGTCTAGTTTTGAACCCATTCATTCTCTAGCCATCGCCATCAAGGTGCCCTATTCCGCCCTTTTAAATCTCTGCCATGGGACCTCATCTTTGTCAAAGGACGTTGATGCAACGGCAGTAGCCACCTTATGGAAATCCGGGTTTGTCAGCGACCGGTTGGACTAGTTGCTCCGGCTCTGGCTGTCTATGGAGCCTGCTAAGACCGGCGTTGGGGGTTCACACGGAGGGATCTTGTCCGGCTGATGAATCAAAGTTGTGGAGACTGGTCTGGGTGCCTGTTATATTATCATACTCATGCTCCAATCTGGACTTGGAGCAAACTGACCAAGTAGATCATGTATAAACACTATACTATTAAACGGGTATCCAAGAAGACAGCATGTGTCTTATCTAAAAGGAGTTGTAGTAAATTGTATACGTGAGTTTCGTATGGCCTAGGAGTTAGCACCAGCTCATTTTTTCAAGATTGCTTTCAATCATCAACCCGGTAAGTAAGTTTGGCATTGAAGTTGAACATTATGGAATGATGCCCGCAAACGCCAAGAACGTTGTAAGAACTGCTACGGAACGTGGCACACTCTCTGCGGGTAGTGATCAAGGATAAATCAATGCTTGTGATGCGGTTTTGTCCAAAGGCTGACTCATGCTATAGAATATGGTTTTGTTTACAAATAGCAACATAAGCCTATGCCATATATTCGCACAAACGCCTATGCTGATGCTGATACCGATGCCCATAGCATGTGCTCCGAAATTCCAGTAGTATATCCATAACGAAACGGATTTCAAAATAACCACATCTCTATGCGCCGAAAATCGTTCGTCGCCGCAACGCCTGTAACCGTGAACAACGCCTCCGCAGCCAACCAGTCATTCCATAAGTGAGAGAAGGAAAAGTACCATCCCACGCGTTGTCAACCCATCCCAGCTCATCATTGATCATCCTCCAACAGCATAGCCTCTACTCATAATAATGGACCTAGCAGAGCCAGCTACTTATGCCTCCAGTCCAGGAAGCTGTAGACCTAGCGCCACTCCCAGATCTCGATAGTGTCCCAGCGCAGTCTAGGCATCTTCGTTGCGCGCCGACATTGGTGATTGAGCAGTGTGAGCAGACGTGCTTCCCACAAGCGCCGCAGCTCGTCGTTTGTGTGCTGTCATCGACATCCATCATCATATGTTCGTCATCAGCATAAAGGTCCTGTCCACAGTCCTCACACTCAGTCGGCTGGTCCATTGTCACCGGTGGTAGGCATGCGTCCGTGAGAGCAGACGGACGGGAAGGGAGATTCCAGAAGCTGTGAAGACTTGTTTGATGAGTGGACGAGGAGGATGTCTCCGGCTGCACGGCTATTGGGACATGGTGCTGTTGATGGGTTGCCGGGCCTGTTCTCTGTGTCTGTTGCCGTTGCGCGGCGTAGAGCATGTCGAGGGTGTGGCGATGGACTTCATGTTCCGAGGGGCGATTGTCTCGCAGGCGTTTCATTGTGCGCCCTGGGTTATGCGACAGACCGAGGTCCTTGTTGTCGAGATGCACCCGCGGTGAGACGGGGAAATGGGCAGTGAAGCTGGAGATGCCAGTGTCCATGAATATGTCGGTAGATTGGGGAGGAAAGAAATTCATTCGAGGTGGTGAATTGAATGTGCTTGTCGTGGACGTCGACAACTCGGACTCGGATCGCTTACGTTTCAATTGCATGATGACAAAGAGAGAGGATGATGAGTGGTTGATTGAGACGAAGATGGAGATATCAAAATGTCACTTCCTAACTTCTAGCGAGTTAAGTGTCTATAAAATAAATCACAATGAATAGTTGTTGAACAGGAAAAGCTATGTTCTGGCTGGGGTGCATAAGATTATAAGATATTGCATGGGAGAAGAGAGGGAGGCAGAATATATGGATTAGTAGGGGGCGGGCTGGTGCTAGTGTATCGCGACAAGGACGTGACAGGGACGCGATCTGCCCCGCCAACACGCGTTAAGAGGTTTGTCAATCAACCGTCAGGTCAGTGCCCAGGTGAATTACTTAAGTATCCCACTATCAATCCTTCAGGTATGCTAAGATACATTGATTGGGTAGGTAGTTACACGGCCTCATTCAAAATTCACTTGCGTGCAGTTTGCTTTAGAAAGCCATTAAATTGCTTATTAAGAGGTACTGGCCTAGCACCACGAGTTCATCTTCTCGAGTTTCTGAACTTATTGGAACGATAAGTACGAATAGCGCCGTCAGTTCTTTTTCTTGCGAGCAGCTTTTAATGCTAGAATCATACAGTATGACGTCTAGGTATATTTTGAGGAGCGCGTTGAAGGTTTCCGTTTTTGGTAACGCTCTAATCTACCTGGGCAGTTATACCGGCTGTCGCGCCTTCGTTCCCTCGCAACTCTCGGGGCACAGGACGCATCTAGCTTAATGTTCTCAGATAAGATCTAAACCTGGGTCTTTAGAGCGACACAAATAGTTCACCTACTTAAACGTTAGTATAAGCCTCCCGTAGGGAGTTTACCGCCTTGGGGATTAATAACCCAAAAGACAAGGTTATGTAAAATCACGAGCTATCCAGACAGCAGCATAGGAACCTCAACCAAATTTCGGAACAATCTCGTACTGGCCGTTGCGGGGAAACATGGCCTAAAGCCAATGAATAATAACTACAGGTGATGTGTTAGTCTTAAAATCGTCTTGTTCTTGATTGTCCCTAATATGCCAATACCTATATTTCATCAAAATAAGATCTTCTTCTTGGTCTTATTGCTGTCTGCCTTTGTATAGTAACTGTCACAAGCTGTTATAAAGTGAATGATTTGTGGTTTACATCAAGCCCGGTAGGTAGGTAGTAGTAATTGGTTAAATTGAAGCAACAAAACTGGTTTTATAGAAAAGTTGAATGTCTCTTTATTTCTTTATTATGCAACTCATATGGCTTGATTGAGTAGGAGGTAGGCTAAAAGCGGCGTTTGGCTGGGTGATAACAGGCTTGCCTCAGGTACGCAGGTACTTTTGGATACCTATATGTAAGTACATGCCGGCAAAACCAGCCTACCAACATGTACCTAACTACATGTATGTAAGCGGGTACATGCGCGTATACTATGGGGTAGGTACGTCGGTACAATAGTCCACTGCTCCGTCCCAGCCCGACTTTATTCTAACGCCGCAAACAGCCCGATAGAGGTAAGGTGTAGATGTACCTCTTCACTGGCGCATCTGGCTAATTGCTTGCCCAAGGCTGTTATCCTCATCCACCAACTTTCTGACCTGTCGATATTTGGTTCTTCTCATCTTCTCTCAACCACTGACCAGTTCCGGTGGCTTCCTTGAACCTACCTACGTAGGCGTCTTGGTAACTGCCTCGGGTCTTAGGTCTGTAGGTCTGTAGGTCCGCTACCTCAGCCAAAAAGAACAAACCCGGCGCAAGCAAGCTCACGGCCAAACCACTCCACCACCTTCCCTCTCAGACACCGATCGTCGACTTTGTCGCTATCGCTGCCGCCGCCGTCGCATAGCAATTACCGCTTGTTACTACGATCGCCTGTTGCCCAGCCCGATCCTCCTGGAAATTGGATGCGCATACGAAGAAGACTGCAGAGCATCCAGCCAATATAGTTCCTTACCCTTTGCATCTGTGTTGCGCTGTACTCGCACCTCTTGCCCACCTACCCCGACGATACCCAGTGATCCTCTTTTCGCACCGCACGCAACCTTACAATGTCGTCCCAGCAACGAGAACTCGAGAGCCGTATAAAGGCCCTCCACAAGGCTCAGAGTGAGAAGGCCCCTGCTGCTTCTATCATTTCGCTTCTTGAAGGCCTCAAGAAGGATGTCCGTCCCACCGAGGAGATGTTGCGTGTACGTATTTATCCAGATCTCTCTTGACATGTTTTCTTTCGACACTCGGCGAGCCGGTACGACCGCAACCAGTATCCCGCTGCTGCGCAGAGCTTTCACTTACACACCAACCGCCTTCCGTACCATGCACCCACGTCCAGCCATCGACTGATGACGTATACAGACTACCAAAGCTGGACTTGTTGTAGGGAAACTCCGGGGCCACACGAACAAGGACATCGGCAAGGCCGCCAACGACGTTGTGTCCAAGTGGAGAAAGATCGTCGAGGAAGAGAAGAAAGCCAAGGGCCTGCATGCGCCTGGTGGACGACCCCGCGATTCCGCCTCTCCCGCCAGCAAGGGCGCATCTCCGGCCCCGAAGCCCGTCCCTACCGGCGGTAGTAAGAAGGCATATGAGGGAAACACTGAGACCCGCAAGTTCACGACCGATAATGTCGACGTCAAGCGTACCGACTCTCAGATTCGCAATAACTGTATCGGCGTTTTGTACAATGGCTTAGCCTACCGGTCGACCGAACCCGAGGACACGGTGCTTATCAAGGCGATGGCTGTCGAGGCTGCGGCATTCAAGGCGTACAAGGGTGAGACTCAGGCCTACAAGGAGAAGGTCCGGTCCCTGTTCCAGAATCTCAAGGTGAAGAACAACTTGGATCTGGGTCGTAACGTCATGTCTGGTGCCATCTCGCCCGATAAGTTCGTTGTCATGACATCCAAGCAGCTTCAATCCGCCGAGCAGCGGAAGCTCGATGCAGAACTTGAAGAAGAGAACATGAAAAAGGCTCAAGTGCCAATGGTAGAGAAGAGCATCAGTGACAGCCTCGAGTGCAGTTCCTGCAAGAAGAGGATGGTGAGCTATTTCCAGGCACAGACCCGAAGTGCTGATGAGCCGATGACCACTTTCTGTGAATGTCTAAACTGCGGAAAGCATTGGAAGGTATGTTTCGCGTAATCGTTCTCATTCTGCTACGAGGTCTTTACTAACTATCTATGTGCAGTTCTCTTGATCTGCCACTGTTCTACTGGTTCTCCCTCTGCAGGACCATTGACCACCACTCTTTTGCTACGAATTCATGGAGTTCTCGTCAGGAAGCCCGTTAGAGACGACCGGCGTTCTGCTTTCTTGTGAGGAGTGCAAGAAGCAATGTCTTCTCCAGGTTGGAAGGTTTTTCTTCTGCGGGGCATTTGAGGCCTTCTCTGGAAATAGATCGAGAGGATATAATGGCATATTCAGGGCGTAGCTTGAGCTCGCCGGGACGATATCCCCTGTTGCCTTCCTCGACTTCCGGACATAGTCCTATAATTGTAGATTATTTCATGAGATAGGCGTTTTGTGATGCCTTTCAATCGAGGCAATCAGACAGCTGGAACTCTGAATACATTTGATCACGTGGTCAATCTGCGTGCTAGTCTTGAGTGATAATCTTCATTTCGGCTGCTCGATGGCGAGGAGAGTGAACAAATCGTCAGGCTTTGGCTCATCCTCCAGTCCCATATGCGCAATCTTCTTCCATAGTTTGCTTAGGTGTCTCGTACCCGAGTCGCATAATATGGTGACGACACGGCTGCCTTTGGGTAGGCTCATAGCCGCCTCGACCGCTGCAACACAATTCACGGCGCTACTGCTCCCCACGAAGATGCCGTCGTGTTCGACGAGCCAGCGTGCCATTTTGCAGGCCTGCTCATCCGATACTTTGACTGCGTCGTCGACCAGGTCGCGACCGGCTTCGAAGTTATCCGTCACCCGGTTGATTCCGACGCCCTCGACGATCGAATCGACCTGTTGCCGCCGGCGCGTGCCCTCCTTCTCCGTCGCGCTGTACATGACGCCATGGCGTACCTTATTGTAGAGGCCGCTGCCCTGTGGGTCGGCTAGGAAGACGCGGACGCCGGGCAGTTTGGCGTCTTGCTTTAGATATCGCGCAACGCCAGAGATCGTGCCGCCCGTACCCGCGCCGGCCACGAATGCGTCGACACGCCCGTCCGTCTGCGCTACGATCTCCGGGCCCGTCGTGGTCTGGTGCGCCTGGTAGTTCGCGGGATTCTCGAACTGGTCCGCGAAGAAGCCCCTGCTCTCGTCGTCTTGCGAGGCCGTGTGCTCGGCGGCTCGGCGGCGCGCCAGGTTGACGAAGTGGTCGGGCGACGCGATGGGGGCCACGGGCACGCGCTCGACGGTGGCGCCGAGGTGATGCAGCAGGTCCGACTTCTCGAGGCTCTGATCGTCAGGCATGCAGATGTGTGCGCGGTACCCCTTGGCCCGGGCCAGCACCGCGATCGAGATGCCCGTGCTGCCGACGGTGCCTTCGTAAATGGTGTCGCCCCTGCCGGGCACTAACAAGCCTGCGGCCTCGGCCACCTCGATCATGTGTAGCGCCACGCGATCCTTGGGGCTATTGCCGGCGCCGTTCAGAAACTCGGCCTTGGCGAGGATGGTGCGCCCCGTGGCTTCCGAGAGGCTGTGGATTTCAAGCAGCGGCGTCCCGCCGATACAGCCCTCGATGCCGGACACGATGCCGGGACACCGCAGGTTCAGCGCGTCCACGGCCGTCTCGTGGTCTTCCAGTGACACGGGACCCCAGAAGACGCTCGATCTGCGCCGTCTTGCATCATTTGCCGTGGCACGCCCAGACGCATTTGAATTTGCTTTTCTGTAGTTCCGTATCCAGCTGCGCTTTTGCTGGTATCGGCTTTCCAGGTCCGGATATAAATCTTTAAATCCAAGCGTTATGAGCACACCGGCGGCGAAGGCAATGGCTACGGCCGCTGAGCCGTAGGCACGTGGATGGTCGCTCAATGACATGGTTGTAATTTGTGATGGGATTGAGAGAAAATCATATTTTCTCGTGTTCCGGTAGATATTAGCCCTACTCAATAAAAAGGGTCTCAAACAAACTTCATACTTCCTATAAATAAATTGCAGCTCTGGTGCTGCAGTGCCCACGATAAGTTTCAATGACATAGGGTCCCGCCATATTATTCATTAAAAGGTAATACTCCAATATTCAATAACTGCGAACTCTTTAGGCAAACTACCCGGGTATAGGCCTAACCATGGTCCCTGCCTCCAGCTCGGGAAAAAGAATAAGAGAGCTCGATCCGTTGTCGCAAGATCACGAGACCCTGGCGTAGACCTATTCATACATGCCATGGGCTGTGGGATGGATTCTCCCATAGTCACGCAACTCTTCCGGCAGCTGTTTCGGCACCCGGCCTGTCAATCGAGGAGAAATCTGTGCACTGCCAACACCACCACGACTGCTCCTGCGTTTGGCGCATCTCGTCAACATAGTCGCCATGCATACCAGCACCAGCACAAGCACTCACGCCAGTGCCAGTGCCAGCGACAACAGCACAGCCATGAGCAACAGAGGAGGGCGATGGCCACTCGAAACATGGTCCGTGGAGAGAAGACGTCCCAGAAGAACAACGAGTCCAATTGGCAGCAACGGACCGAGATGTTCTCCCTCGATATGTCGGAGGAGTACAAGAAGTACCCTACCGTGACAGCCTACGACTTGCGGTCGCGCATCGAGCGGCCTAGGAGAGTCAAGATGTTGATGCGGGACTTCATAGAAGGTGTGTCCGGCCTTCGTTTCTTGCCCGAGATAGCGAAATGAAAAAGAAGAAAAGAACAAGACAGAAAGAAAAGAAAGGGCGAATTGACGGTGGACTACCCAACCAGCTGACACGGCCGTGGTCTGTAGACAGTCTATATAACCCGCACTACGGCTACTTCTCCAAACAAGTCGTCATCTTCAGCCCCGGGGAGCCCTTCGATTTCAATGCCCTGCCCGACGAGCCGACCTTCTACGCCCAAGTCGGGCAGAGGTACACAGAGTTCGAAGATGCTCTCGATGCCAAGGAGCACGACGACACGCGCCAGCTCTGGCACACGCCGACAGAGCTGTTCCGGCCGTACTACGGCGAGTCCATCGCGCGCTACCTGATGTCTAACTACATCATGTCCACATATCCGTACCACGATCTCATAATCTACGAGATGGGCGCTGGGAGAGGCACCCTCATGCTGAACATTCTGGACTACATTAGGGACGTCGAGCCTTCTGTGTACGACCGGACAAAGTACAGAATCATCGAGATCTCTCCGTCGCTGGCCGCTCTGCAAACCTCCCAGATGATGGGCGATGCCGCCAGTCGGGGTCACGCATCGAAAGTGGAGATCATCAACAAGTCCATCTTTGACTGGGACTCCCGCGTGCCCTCGCCGTGCTTTTTTCTCGCCATGGAGGTCTTCGACAACTTTGCCCACGACATCGTGCGATATGACCTGACTACCGAGGAGCCCCTTCAGGGCACCGTGCTGATAGACGAGCTGGGCGACTTCTATGAGTTCTACGAGCCCGTGCTCGATCCCATCGCAGCCCGGTACATGCGCGTCCGCTACGCTGCCACGGGCGGCCGCTATCCAGCACCATATAGCTCGAACCGCCTGCTGCGCTTGCTCAAGAGAAACCTGCCTTTCTCGCCTAATCTCAGCGAGCCTGAGTACATCCCCACGCGGCTCATGCAGTTCTTTGATATCCTCGAGAAATATTTTCCCGCGCACCGTCTCCTAACTAGCGACTTCCACACTCTTCCTGATGCCATCAAAGGTCTAAATAGCCCCGTAGTGCAGACGAGGTACCAAAGGCGTATGGTACCCGTGACTACGCCCCTGGTTCGTATCCCCCTCACATAAATTTGCCCGTAAAAATAGCCCTAACCACCATGTATAGGTTCACCAGGGGTATTTCGACATCCTCTTCCCCACCGATTTCCGCATCATGGAGGCCGTGTACCGAGCTATCACCGGGAAGCTAACGCGTACGATGTCTCATGAGGAATTCATGCGCTCCTGGGCTTACGTCGAGGACACGCAGACTCAGAGCGGCGAAAACCCCTTACTGAGTTGGTATAAGAACGCCAGTATGATGGTCACCGTATAAAAGCTGCTCGATTGTCGTTCGGATTTATGTACGAACATACTAGCTATAGACCTTCTGTACCAAAAGCAAAATTTCCAAGCCGCTTTCCAGTGTCACATTGTGGGACTGGCATATTCTCTGGAGAGAAAGTGACGACCCCATCATTAACCACGAATAAAAGAGAAGGCGCTGGGATGGTGTGGGAAGATGGCCGCGGGTTTGTCATCTCCGGAATCGTATTAAGCATACATAAAGCAACATCAGTTACCTATCTAGGTAGCTCACAGTATATACCAAGAAGGTATTTCATATAGGTACCTGGCTGATCTTCTCCAACTTACGCGCGTATCAATTGTGTGAATATAATTACCACGGTACAAGCGATACACGTATATTGATAATTCAACAACAAAAAGTTCTCAAGACGTCATTTCTCATCCATATTTACGTACATCATGCCTAATCAATACGACGCTAAAGAATCATACTTAATGGATTGGGCAATGAAATGTTTAGGATACTGCGCATATCGATTTTATTCAATAAGCGCTTAGTTGAGCATTACTAGGTAATCACCCTCTGCTGGTTTTACCCCCTTGTAGCCTTGATGAAAAGCTTACAGTACTGATGTTTTCACACGCAAAAAGCTGGGGGGATGATTGAGTAGCCGTAGCGAGCAAAAGAGCGCAAGCTCTTAGATTCGAGTAAGGTCTTTTGGAAAAACACACGGCGACGGTTGAACCTACAGTATCGACATGTTCGCCGTGAATTACAGTACCTTTTCCTGCCTGGCTACACCAGAGATATATATCGTCCTCTCCTTATCCATGCCCTTGAAGTATATCATATTATCAGCAACAGCTTTCGATAAGCAAGCAATGGAGTGCTTAATGTCCGTGTTCTACTCCTTGACGATGTAGCCAGTCACCGCGCTGGGCGCAATTTTAGACTCAAGCGTTTTGTGGCTTTATTTGACAACTTGGCGAACAGTGTCTTTAACTCCTCCTTTCGTAGTGTGGGTATAACTTGACTCTAAGCCTTCTTATGGCAGAGCATCAATACTATCAAGTTTCTAGGAAAATTCGGTTCCTTTGATTGAACACGATGAGCTGCTTCACCAGTGTAAGCGACGATACGATGGATTCTCTTAGCAATTCCGCTCTTCTTAACATATCCAAACATGGATGGCACCAGTCTTAGCTACGTGAGTCCCGCTACAACATTTAATCGCGAATTTACGGAGTTCTGAATTTCGGCAGTCCTGAGAAGCGTGTCGACATTGACACCAATTGACTCTACGCGCGCAAGATTAAGGTATGTCTTTCTAAGGGTGGCACGGAGACTCTCCTGAGTACCGACGGCGTGCATCAATTTGGCTAGATCATTAGTGTTTGCAATAATTCCTAGGAAGATAGGCTCGAACATTCATGCTTGCGTTCGTGAAGACATGGGGAAATAGTCTGCCTTTGCGCATAGCTGCGACTTGCTACTGGTAACTCATGTGACGTGTGCTCATTACGAGGAACAAACGGACGATGAGAGTACAACGGTGCGGCTCCTTTTGATAATGAAGCCTATAAAAGGTGTCGCGAACCTACACGCCCGTCTATTCGAATTAGACCATGGTGGACAGCGTCCTCTGCGGACTCGGCGTCGCATGCAGGTTACCGCGGGGGACTAACGGTGGCCGGAGGTTGTGTCCTCGAGGCACGGGCGGTGATTAAGCTGTGAGGAGGGAGGGGTGGGGAAAGAATGTCGGAGGCGGTTCTGTTAGTGTCGAGAATGGTCGCTGGTGCGGGGCATTTGGACGCGGTAAGGGAGGGGCAACATCAGCGCAGGCCGCCGTGGAGGGGTTCTGGAGCTGCTGCTGCTGCAGGGACCAGTAGGTGGGTCACCGAAGACATAGAATGTTCTACTCAAACAACTCCGGCAGCTTATAATTGGCGCGTGTCCATCCCTTCCTCGACTTTAGTACAGCCGCATTTGCACTTCCTTTTAGCTAACCTCTCGCAACTTCCTCACTTCCTCGAATCCTTCTTGGGCCCAAACTCATACAGCTGCGCAATAGAACCTTTTTTAGGATCGCTTTGCCATTAATATCCACCTGCTCGACTAGGTCGCTTTCCGCGGTGTCCGAGAAGTCAGGCGAAGCTGGATTTATAATTCGCAGCTGTAGCGACGAAGCCGTTCAATCGATCGCTCGCAACGCGCACGTGCGGTTCAACTTTCGTGCGGAAGTGGAAAGAGCGAGGTGACTTGATTTGCTGGCCATCCACAGACGACGGGTAAAAGAGGCCCCCGGTTTACGGTGCAGCAGGCTAGGGGCCCAGGTAGCCTGTCCTTTGTAGCCTACCCTAGCCCACAGTAGACAGCATTACAACGGTACAGCACACACACACACAGCATCACCCACCACCACCTACATAGGCCAACTGGGAGATGGCAAGCATGGAGGTGCAGCTTGGGCCGGCATCTGGGCCAACCAATAGAGTGGATTCATCTGCTGATCCACGCTATCACGATCCCTACGACTTGCATCATTCCCACAACCTCCGTCACCGTCATTTGGACCGCCATTACTATGGCCAAGCCGCGTCCCCGCAGACGTCCCGGACGCGCAAGAGGAAAGCCGAATCGCAAGACAATGAACGACTATCGAAAAGGCTGAGTTTGCTCAATCTTGGTAGGTGTCCATGTATGCCTCTATATACCTCGGCACATTTACATGCAGATAAAACTGGTCATATCCTCATCCCATCTCATCAGCCAATACTCTTCGTCCCCTTCATCGGCTTGTCCTCCCTTCACACCGTTGCGTCGTCAACTCATACACCAGAGGTAATGGCAAAACGACGACTAACTGCTATGCTTCTCATATATAGAGAAAAATGGCCAAAAACTATATGTTCCCGTCGAGGCTCCAAGTTTAAGTACCGTCACCGAGAACCATGGGTCAGATGACCTTACTCAGTCGTCGCTGTCATCATCACCATCATCAGGAGCCATCACCGTCGACGACGGTATGCAGCTGGACGATACCAAACATAAGGTATATATTTATGATTTAGACGCTGAGCTCTCATCTGCCGATGAGAACAGCGAAAACGAGTCTTCGTTGCCTGGGTCACCCACATCCGGCCGCAGCCGTCTCATCTTTTTGCCGGACATCGAAAAACATCTCGCCCGGTCACGGATCCCACCTTCCGTCCTGGCCAACAGTGAGGGTGAGCTCGCAGGCCACAATATAAAGGATATGCAGATGGTGTTGTACAGCGAGCCGTCTTCGTTGACGGTGCCTCCCGAGCATGACTCGGTGCGCAAAGCCATACTGGAAGCCCGAGCCCGCGCGAGGCAAAGGCATAGTGAAGATCAGGCTCAAGCGAGGCGAGAGCCACCGCAGCAGCTGGACATGACCGTTCCTACGATCCACTCGCCTGCCACCAGCCAGCAAAACTTCGGCTTTCCCAACGGCGTCGATATGACCATGGACGCTCAAAACGCCTCACCTTGGCGCGATTCTGTAGACGATGTGGATGCAATGGATATGGATTAAGCCCCATCAGTACGAGAAACGACTGACTCCTTATCCGCCTCATCGCTGGCTCCATGCTCGCAGAGCACCAATAGTATACAAGCATTCCCATTTACATATAGGTTAGGCGCAAACAAGGCGTAAGATTTTGTAGCCAGTGATTTCTAGTGAGGCGTGGGCTGGTATTGGATAGCCTGCTTTACTTCGTCCTTTATTATGGGCATCTTACCATTACCAAGATGGTAAATGATAAGGCGAGACAGTCTCGGCGATGCAGAGAATTGAAACTCGTGTTCGATCGTTCGTCGTTCTTTCTGTTCAATTGTTCGTGTGTGTCTATTTTAACTAGGTGAATGAGCAAAACACCAGGCTCACTGTCTCTTTCCTGCCAAATACAAGATACTAAACCGTTTGGTGATGCACAGTTAGCTACCCATGAACGAGCCAACGAGACACGAGTATAATAACTCATATCCGACGGTATTGAAGATCACCGACTAAGCCAGTAATCCCTTTATCCACGTATTACCGATGCCGGCCATGATGACCGCAACAGTGCTCTTGCTTTCCACCCTCCACTCCTGATTGCATTCTGCCCGGCTTACTCACGTCGTCACAATACAATCATTACCACCTGAAAACAAACAGCGTCCAATAGGGAATATAGCCATTCGCAATTCCACTCATCCCAATCTCAATTTCACCGAGCTGCAGCGCCAGGAGGTGGGCCAGCCGGTGGCGCATAGTCTTCCGCTCCTGTTTGCGTCTGCCCCTGTCCCTGCCTCTCCTGAACAGGATCGACTTTCGACCCGACTGGCGGGCCATCGTACACGGGCGGTCGGGTAGGGTCATACACAGGCGGCGGCATCGGGTGCATGCCGTAGTAGTCTGCGCCGCCACCGCCGGCGGGGTTGTTTCCGTATACCGGGCGGTAGACGCCGTAGACGGGTTGCGGGTAGGCGTAAGTGGGATCGACTTGTGCGCGTTCGTAACGGGAGAGGAGCCACTGAAGGGATCAGTTAACGATGCATGTAGAGATGGATACTTCATGGTAAACCATGGTAGATGTAGATAAGGGAGGGCGAAGGGGATGGTGGATGGTGGATGGTGAATAAAATGGATAGAACGTACGGCGTGGTATCTCAGTGGTTTCAATCCTTTCCTCAATCTCCGTTTGGCATGCACCCGGCCACCGACGACCCATCCGACGAGAAGCAGCAGGAGGGCGAAGAAGATGGTGTACTTGATGATGAGGCCGGGCTATTTGGAGAATGTTAGTTAACGTAATTCATCCGTTACCATTAGTACGAGGACGACGAGAACCATGGTAATGATGACGATGGATTGATAGATAGGAGAGCGGCCGGATAAGGCCCGTCATCAAAGGGTAGTACGCACCGTCGTGTACCAGAACCACACATAGTCGCCGTCATCCCGCTCGATGTACTGTCGTCGCGCCAGCGCTGAAGACGATGATAGTGAGTCGCTGCCACTGCCGGTTCTGGGCTGCATTGGGATGCCGATATGTAAGGGTAGTGTCGCTCTCATCGTGTCTCTCGGCCTCACTGTGGCCCCTATCTCGTATGTCGTTCTGCTATTTGAGGTATGCGGTGGAAGCAGAAAAGGGTGTAAGAGCTCAGGTTTCAGGCTTCAATCTTTTAGAGCCTCAGTTGTAGGTTGAGTGGCGGCACCCTGCGCGAAGCCCCGAGGACTTAGGTAGGTGTCAGTTGGTTTGGCCTCCTCGTATAGGGTGTACATGTATATGTATATATCAGGGGGCCAAGTCGACCGAGCAACCAGTACCTTAGTATCCTGTACCGCCTGTAGCGTGGCCAGTACACCCTGTAATTGATTAACAGATTGATTGAGACAGGGCCGCGCGTTCAACGCAATACAACACAAAGAAGGAATGAGAAAAATCAAGAGCCGAAGCAAAAGAAAAGTAAGTGCAGCACCATTTTCCGATTGAAACTCGAATAAGAAACCCTGACGCTGGTTCTGTTGGATGTGGCCAGAGGCGGCAGCACCTATTGTACTACAATACAACATCGGGTTGAGATCGTCGGACCAATCAGATACACTGGGTCAGGGGCTGTGCCACTGAATATAGGTAGTAGTCTAGATAGTACACAGGCTGATACAGGTAATAATAAAACAATGATGATACTCTAGGACCAGAGGTATAACTGATTGCGAGCGCGATAGTAAACCCTCTAGTACCTACCATGGGGATGGACACACAAGTAGGTATCCACTGCCTAAATGTTGCCAGATTAGTTGTGCAGAGGAGGCACAAACAAGTGGAAGTACTTTAGGTAGAATGAACCTTGAACAGATGCGAATCAACTACAGTCAAAGCATCACGCGTATGCTGCATCATCGAGTCAGATCTACCCCGATACCTAGGTAAGCAAAGGTCGTCTCGAACACACGGCGCTTGGTCCCGTGGATTTCAGATCATAAGCCAAGCGAGCAAAAGAGCGTAGACCTGCGGCAAACGTGTAACATACCCACATCTTCTCCTGTTTCAAAAGGAGATGCGCTTGTTGCACGACGACAGTTTAAAGACGTCGGCACAAACAACACTAAACACTGCTACTACAACTATTATGGCAGAGTACACTCGACACAACAGATCAATAAGAAAATGAGTTGCCACCTGCAATCACACTCTAGCGTGCTCTCTATAACTCCCGGGAAATGCCTAGGTCAGAATCGCTATCTATGTACAGAATCTCCCATCATTAGTGACGAGGGGGCAATCTTTTTTTATCAGAACCCGACACCGCCAACTCCCCACTGAGCGAAGTTCGGGTCCCCCATAGGAGGGAACGGCGGCCCTCGGGGCTGTTGTTGCTGTACCGGAGGCACGCCGTTCTGTGGCGGAGGCATCGCCGCCGCCCCTTGTTGTCGCGCAGCATTTTCCTGCGCCTGTCTATGTGCCTGTTGTCTCTGCGTCCGGTACCACATCAGGAACATGATGGACGCCACGAGCGACAGGATCAGGAAGCTCTCGAATATACCATCAAGTTCATCATCCAACTCATCGCCCATCGGCTCACCGTCGCTGCCCGTAATCGTCTCATCGTACAATTGTTCGTAGGGATCGTCATAATATACATCCTCGTCCTGTAGGAAGTTTTGTATCCACTCCTTCAAAGACCAATCTTTCTTCGGCGCTAAGCACCTTGTTAGTGTGGCTCACAGACCAAGGTTGCGACATAAACGGTATCAAGACCTACCAGGCTCATCTTGTATAGAATTAATTCGGCCACGAGTAAACGTGTTCCACGCGCTCCGCACTCGCAACTTCAACAGGCTGAGGGTAACTGGGAGGTAAGCCTCTTCGTTTGTCTCCAATGCTTGATCGTAGTATCGTTTGGCTAGATGGAAATCTTGCGTGAGACCCACGCCATTCTCATGCATCCAACCTAGATTGTAGAGAGCCTGGGCACTCTGGTAATATTCCGAAGCTCCTGTATAACACTGGGCTGCTTTGTCCAAAGCAACTTCCGTCCCAATACCACCAAGATAATAGTCCCCCATCTTGACCATAGAATCGATGTTAGATTGAATCGCTGATCTCGTCCAGTATATGAGTGCGAGTGCCGCGTTTTGAAGAAGACGTGGCTTTGGAGCCTGCCGTTTCAGCCAGTCTGGGAGAGGCAACATAGAGTGCGTCGGATCCAGAAGGAAGGCAACATTGTTCTGAGCTTTCTCATAGCCTTGTTCGGCAGCCATCACGTAATCTAGGAAGGCAAGCTCCAGGTCACCCTCCTCGTACGCTTGATTAGCCTCTGTCCATGAGGAGACCAGTGGTTCGGAGCGCTCGGCAACATTCTTGTAATATTGCATGGCCACTCCACATGTTTTGTCCCGCCCAACGCCGTGATGAATCATTTCGGCCAGGTAGTACTGCGCCTCGAGGTTGTGCCAGCGAGCAGCGGCTTCGAAATACAAGTTCGCTACTTTCAGGTCTTCCGGCTGGCCTTGGTCCAAGTGAAGGGCGCCGAGAGCCACATGAGCTAGACTGAAATCCTGGTCCGCGGCGGCTTTGAACAGCTCCGAAGCTTTTGGGACGTTTTTTCGCACTCCATAGCCATGAAGATACATGAGCCCTAATCCCCACTGTGACTGCGCGTCTCCATGCTTGATACCCCGTTCGAACCATTTCTGGGCCGTCTTGAAATCCTGAGCGATGCCCTCTCCGCGCAGCCACATGCGCCCGATATATCCAGCTGCCTTGCTCGCGGTTTTTTCCAGCTGCGGTTTTGCCCCATCGATAGTACGGCCGTCCTTAGAACGCCAATACTTGGTGGTAACACTTAGGAAGTATCTTCGAGCTAGGTCTACGTTTCTTTCTAGTCCTCGCTGCCCTTCATAATAGAGTCTTCCTAGATTAAAGGAAGCCTTGAAGTCTCCCTTCTGAGACATCAAGTCGAGGTACTCAATGACGTCGTCGATTGATGCGTAAACATCGGAATTGGGACTCGCCTTGAGGGCATTAATTCCAGAACTGACAAAACTAGCTCCTTCGCCATAGACGCCGCCTACTTCGTCGGAAAGTCGATATGCTTCGGGAATAATAGTCATCCCACCAGGGGGCCCAGACCGAAACCAGGCCATGGCCTTGTCAGCTACCCTCTTGTAGTATTTGCATGCCACCTCGCAATTCTTCGGCACCCCAATCCCGTTCATGTGGCGGGCGGCGACGGTCATTTCCGAGCGCGTATGCCCCTGATTGGCAGCGAAGGTATGGTAAAGGAGCGCCTTAGCCTGATCTCGTTCTACCGCATCGCCGAGGCCGGTGGCATACATCAGGCCAACCATATATTGTGCCGAACTGTTCCCATACTGCGATGCCAGTCTATAATAATGATCGAAGGCGGTCTTGAAATTTCTCGGGTGGGAATAGTTTCCGTAGAAGTTGAATTGGCCTAACAGATAGATGGCATCGGTATTGTTCTGGTCAGCTGCCTGTTGGAGCAGCTTTACACCTTCGAGAAGAGGACCGGTTATGACAGGCGGCGCATGTTCGTGGGTAGGCGGAGGAGTGGCGCGCAAACTTGGAAGGGCTTTTAGGGCATACTGCAACAGGACAGTGAAAAAGCCAGATTGTTTCTTTGAGCGTCGATGGGTAGGTGATCGAATCTTTCGCAGTTCTACCATGGCCTCGCTCACGAGCTCCCACCCTGATCTCGTCAGTCCAATGCGCTCCTATCGCCCAGCTCCCTGAATCGCCCTCAACTTACCACTTTGGTATGGGTTCCAGGCATTTTGTTCGGTTAGCCCGATGCCGGTTTCGGCGGCAGGCTCGGGCTGTGTAGTTCGCTCCTTATCATAGTCTGCCGTTAGGACTCTTTGATCGGCAGCGCCGGCGAGTGCTGCAGCCTGCAAGAACACTAGATAATAGAAAATAAAATCAGTATTTATGCATTCTGTCGCAGCCCTTTCTGTAAAAACTTACGGAGTGTCACGAGGAACCACCGCCTCATGTTACCAAAATCTGCTATGAGCAAGATATGAATAGCTGTAGAGATACCATGGTACCCTAGGGAGAAGCGGAAGAGGCCGAGGGGAGGCGAATGGTGGAATAGAAAATATCGAAAGAGGAGTGTCGTTGGCGGATGACCGGGGCCCTTTGTAAATGAACAGGCATATGTGTAAAGAAGCGGCAGTAGGTATCATAAGCTGTAGTACTGCCGATACGACACTAAATGTAAGCTGTCCAGATCGACAAGCTAGACGTCAACTAAATGCTGGCACTTTATTGCTTGATTTGGCATTATGTGGGGCATGTACATACCAACTCCCTAGGTACAGAGCGTACCTCCCGGTTACATCTCAGGCGGCGGGGCACCCAAGATACCTAATTAAGTATCTAACAAAACCTTTTAACTGGTTTTATCGAACACCACCAATAAATACCGAAGATTTATATAAAAAGATATCTAACAGGCACCCAAAGGCACTGCCAACAATAACTTTCAGAGGTTTCGGGGGAAATCAAACAGCAAGTTGAGCCCAGACGGATACCACTGCTAGGTCTCCCCATAGGTGAGTGGACGAGCATCCTAGTCTTCACATCTGCAAATCCCGCTAAAAGGCTCTTCTTTCACCATATAAAAAGAAATTATGTATCCCCTCGATTGCATAGACGAGTACAGAATACCCACTAGAGAAGAAGTCTATGTATTAGACATTATTCCCTTCGCCTCGGGCCCTGCCACGATATCGTCGGATCAGAAGCTATCACTCTTCAATCCATTGAGCCTCAAAACTGGACCATTAGTAAACCTTGTCACGAATCATGGGAACATCACCTGCGCCAGAGCTTTCGATGTCAACAACTCTGTCGTATGCACGGCGGGTGAAAACGGCACCATCTCCATGTGGGACCTGAGGCAAGATCCGCACCAAGCTAGAGTCACTCAATTTACAACAGGTAAGCGAAACATGTCGGAGTATTATGCTCGTAAAAAGCTTTTCTAAGCCGCCATAGAAGGTCAGGTGCCTGTTCTATCAGTAGCATGTTCAAATACAGGGTTTTCGGTGGCCGCTGGAACCGAGCTGCAAAATCATCAAGCGTCCATTTTCATATGGTCAGTTACTCCGAGAATGTGTCGGGAAATATCGTCTCATATAGTCTAGGGATGTCCGTTCGCCATCAGTCCCGAAACTTCACTATAAGGAGGTCCATAGCGACGACGTCACCGAGGTCTGTATTCCTATATAGGCCTTATGGCTTGTGGGCTGACATAGGGCAGTTAAATTTTCACCCTAGTGATCAGAATATCTTATTATCAGGGTCGACAGATGGTCTCGTGAACATCTGTGATACTCGGATCACCGACGAGGATGAGGTCATAATCCAGACTTTCAACCATGATTCCTCCATACATCACGCGGCCTTTTTGAATGATACCGAGGTATTTGCAATCTCGCATGACGAGAGATTGGCATTGTATGACATGGCCGAGGGGTATGAGAAGGGGGCAGCCAAAGTTGACTATGGAGACATGAGAGCTGTCCTCGGCTGTCAGTACGTTGCCAACATCGTCGCGAAAGCAAATGGCGCTGGTGCTGTAATTGGTGCAGGTGCTCACGAGTGAGTACAAGGAGCGTTATCCGACTAGTAACCGTTACTAATTCGATCCAGGCAACAAGCATTCGAGTTGATCCACCTCACGAAGGGTGATACTTGGACCTTGGACCGAGGCAATAGTGTTGGGTTGCCAGGAGCACATTCCGAAGAGATTGTCCGAAGCTTCTGCTTCTATGATGAAGCGCAGATGGTTTTCAGTGCTGGCGAGGATGGATATATCAAGGCTTGGAGAGCAAAGGCATAATATCACCAATTGCGATACTACTGTGTTCATCATCCCTTCAACCGTATTTGTCGTGTTTATTCTTGGATTTCAAGTCCAAGAGTTGCTCGTGATAATCGCCCTCTCGTCTGGCCTTCTTCAGCCTCTTAACCTCTTCCTCGTCGAGGCGCCTCCCGACAGCATCTTCCAATTCCTTGCGGCTCACTTTAGCTTTTTCTTTCAGTTCTTTGGATGCTTTCAGTCTGGGCTTGAATCGTGCTTGCATGCGAATCCTCAAGGTCGACTCAAAGCTAATCTCGGTGGCATCTCCGCGGACTTCGGGCGCACCATTTGGTTTCTTGGATTTGACTGCTGTCAAAAATGTTTCTTGTAGCGTCTGTAATTGGAAGGTTCCCGGCGTATCAGGCGTCGGGATGACAGTCCACGTCTCGGGCGGCGCGATAGCCTCGGAAGTTGCGGAGAGGATGCCATGCTTATCACAGGCCAAGTATCTAGAATGCATATTAGCTTCTTAGAGGTCTATAACTCTAGACGACGACGTCACTTGAGACCACGTACTTCCCATATCGGCCCTTGAACCTGAAGTTTTCTGTGCCGTAGATTTTGTTCGCAACCCAAACCTGGCGTACATTGTGAGGCTCGGCGCTTGCAGGGTTCGCATCGATGATGTTCTCAATGGGATCGGTAAACACTTTGCCATTCGCATCGCAAGCGAGACAAGTAGGGGGCTCGGTAGGTAAAACGAGCATCACAGGTCCCACTACATCGGCCACGACTTCAGCAGATACCCAGCTATCATCATCCCCTTCATCCTCTGCCGGCCGTGCAACTGCAAGCTCGCTTGGACCGACGTCTCCAGGTGCCGATTCAGCCTCGGTGCGCTTTCTCTTCTTTGGCTTCTTGTCGCCTTTGAAAGTAAGTGGCTTTACCATTGAGCCGAAAGATGCGCGGAACGGTTTCGCTGCAAGAATTCTCGGTTCGGTTGCTTGACAAGCAGTTTGGTTTGAGGACTTTGTTGTTTCTGTTTCGGGACTTTAACGGAGCTTCGATAGCTCAGGTAAATGTAGGTCCGATGCTTAATATGCTTATGCAATCTCGGGATTATCTTTCCAGCTACATATATACCCGTTAATTACCTAGATCCACCAAACTGTACCTAAGAGTACTTGCCTAGGCTTCTCCACTCCCTGAAGGGGCCCCCTCCTTCCCTGAATACTACCCCGCCAAATAGTTACGGTAGAAATTGAAAGACGATACACGATGGTTGAATCTACTAGGCCAAGAATTGTCCCTAAGCAATTGGCAACGGTGATTGGTTCCAGTAACAAAACCATAGCCACTTTAGGTAGGTACCTAGGTAGAAGAAAAGGTCTAAGTACGGGAATCTCCTACGGTAGAGTACGGTATACTCCGATATCTTTGGTGTTGTGATGTTTCAGCAAGAAATAAAGCCGACGGTTTCCTGAGGTTCGGTCCACGTTGGTCACATTTCAGCCGGCCATGATTTTGAAGTCCCAGCCTCGTCCATAGGTCTCGCTCGAATCATCGCCATTGGATATCTTCAGGTCGTAAATCATTCAAATATCATCTCCCTCCACCATGGCTACAGCGCAACCTGTCGTCGTGTCCTTGATAGATCTTCAGAATGGTAAGAAGAGATCTCCTGATTCTCCGATAACTTTTATCATATCTGACGGAGAAAGGCAATGTCTCTATGGAAACGTTACAGGAAGCTTTTGGTCCAGAGTCCCTAGGCATACTTGTTGTGAAAGATGTACCCGCCGAATTCCCCGCGCTAAGGCATCAGCTCCTCTCTTACGCTTCGTGGATGGGCAATCTATCCGAGAAGGATTTTGGTAGAAGCCCCATACCCATACGCTTCGATATGCGCGAAGCACTAACCAGGCGCAGAAACATTTACAAATGAAGCCGCCAAGTATCTAGTAGGATGGTCGAAGGGCAAAGAGAAGCTAAAGGACGGCAGCGCAGATGAGTATAAAGGGTCGTTCTATGCGAATTGTGCATTCTACGTGGATCCCTCGCTGGAATCAGCCAAGCCGACAAAACAGTTCACATTAGACGAGTTCCCAGAGTACCTGGCACCGAACTCATGGCCGCCGAAGGAGATGCTGCCCGGGTTCAGGCCCATTATGGAGCAGATGTGTACCCTGATCATCGACACGGCTGTCCTCGTCGCCCGAGCCTGTGACAAGTTCGCCGAAAAGGAAATCCCCGGGTACCCTGCTGCGTATCTGGAGAGCGTGGTCAAGTCCTCGTCGACGACTAAGGCCAGGCTCCTGCATTATTATCCAATGCCAGACGAGGCCTTGGGGAAGGGCATGGAAGAGGACAACTGGTGTGCCGTGCATAAAGATCACGGATGCCTGACTGGCCTGACCTCGGCCATGTTCGTAGACGAGTCGAAGACAAATGTCAAGTTGCCGAGTTTTGAGGGTAAAGAGTTGCCAGAGACGCTCCCTACACTGGAAGAGCTGTCGGCATCTCCTGATCCGCAATCCGGTTTGTGGATTAAGGACAGGAAGGGCATCCCCGTCCAGGTCAAAATACCCAGGGACTGCATCGCATTTCAGACGGGCGAGGCACTGGAACGAATCACCAATGGCAAGTTCAAGGCCGTTGAGCATTCGGTCAGAGGTGCCTATGCGAAGGGGATTGCGCGGAATACATTGGCCGTCTTCACGCAGCCCAACTTGGAAGATGAGGTCGACCTTGATCAGCACATCAACTTTGGCGAATTTGCCAGGGGCATCATAGCTAGAAATACGGTCGGATGAAACAAAGGGCTCTAAATACAAATATAGTGTCAGAGTGTTGTGTATATCTGTTAAGGGAATGGAAAATAGCATGCTGTCACTGACAAATACCTTCAGATTTCTAATTCTTCTCTCGTAGTGTGCCTGCAATGCTGACCGCCCACTCCCGCCAGTCCTATATTATATGTATATGTATTTTTCCCACTTGTCGATTAGAAGTATAGAGCGCGCCGTAGGAATCCGAGTCACAGAGCCGGGCAAAGGACCCACCCCGTGTATCTACTGTATTCATGCGGCCCGTCTGCGGCTGCAGATGTCAAATCACCTGCAGATGGCCCAGATGGCGTCACCAGAGTTTCATATGTGCCTACAAGCTGCAATTTGAATTTGGATTATCTATCATGCCTGCCTGCGGTTTGTCGCGCGGGGCTCCGGCACCTAAGCAGACACCCCTCACGCTCCTCCTCACCGTAGCAGCTAAACGAATTTAAAATACTCATTCATCCCACCTCAAACGAAAGCTCAAGCTCTACCTAGCTCCGCATACCCGAAGACCTTGAAGAATTAAGTGTCTTTCACCCATCATCCGACCACTTTTTATATCCAATTCTCCCATCTTCGTATTAAAACATGGCCCTCGCCCCGAAATTCGCCGGTCAGAAGCTAGCCTTCTCGCAGCCCGCCGTCACCGGCGCCGTCGCCCCAGCCGTGCACACTCTTGAGCTCTTCCTCGACTACGTCTGTCCCTTCTCGGCCAAACAGTTCAACACCATCTACAATGTCGTGGCGCCCCTGATCCGCTCAAACCCGAAATGGGCGTCCAACGTCCAATTCATATTCCGCCAGCAAATCCAGCCTTGGCACCCGTCCTCGACGCTAACCCACGAGGCGGCGCTGGCAGTCTTGCAGCTGGCACCCGAGAAGTTTTGGGCCTTCAGCGACGCCCTGTTCAAGGACCAGCAATCCTACTTCGACGTCAACGTCGTCAATGAGACCCGCAACCAAACCTATCGTCGCCTCGCCAAACTTGCTTCCAGTGTGGGTGTGGACGAGGCGGCTGTCTACGACCGCCTGGCTATTCCCGACAAGCCCGCCGCCGACGGAAGCCTGAATGTCGGGAACAAGGTCACCACTGACCTGAAGGTCCTGGTGAAGACGGCTAGGCTTGTGGGCGTCCACGTGAGTCCTACCGTCATCTTTGACGGCGTGGTTGCCAATGATATAAGCTCTGGCTGGACCAAGGAGCAGTGGGAAGAATGGTTGACCAAAAACATCGTCTAAGTGGGGTGGCCGAGTCTCAAGCGGCATAGGTAGAGAAATTGATGTCGTTAAATGTATTGGCTCATTTACCTATCTTGTTGATGCAATGGTGTGTTAACCGGGGATACGAGGTACTTCATCAATTGGATTTGAGCCTTGCAAGTAGCCCCCAACAATATTTAACTGATGTAGCACTGCTGCTCAGTCTAATTTTGGGATAAAAGGGCCTCTTCGTGACTTGAGTTGTATGCACGGTATTACTATGAAATTATAGCAATGATTTAGTACCAAACCAGATCACGGCCAGCCGGTCAGCTGCTACCAGCTGGAAGACGTAGATATCCAGCTCTTCATTTTACAAGGAATTGGGACTAGCTAACTTGGTGAGCGATTGATGAGCTCAACTGAGAAACGACATCTTATGCTAATTCAGTGAGATGGCCTGAAGATGATATTTATCAAACCATCCAATTTAATTCGGCTCCATGCTATAACGCGTCGTCAAGTGGTTGCATCATGGACCACTCCACTCCGTTCGTTCCTCAGAGTCAACAGACAGCCGCTACGCTCATTACGATTTAAAACGACGTCGGCGAAGACAGCCGGTGCTGAGGCTACGCAGAGAAACCGTACGACAGCCATATTTCTCAATTACATTCGTTCATATTGCTCACTAATTTCTAGTATTGCGCCCGAGGTACTGCGTCTACCATGCCGGTACAATCAAAATCATTTTCTTAGCATGGATGAAGCTGTCCACTTTGTTCATCTTTGCCTTCTTTGGCTTTGTCGTCACGCCAGCCTATTATAAGAAGGAAGGGTTGTCACCAACCGTGGCACGCAGTGAGTTCATAGTTTCCATTGCAACTCAGTTCACCAATGTTATCTTCCTTGTCGTCCCATATCCAGATGATTACCAAACCCGGACGTCCCTATAGCCTCAGACACACATTTAATGCTCACACACATATGTTAGCCGCCCTCTGTGCCGTAGCACCATTAGCATTCGTGGCATACATCACCTCGCCTTTCGTCACCTTCATCCACGTGCGTCTGCCCCCCTTCGCGCGGCAGTCCGCGGCCACGGTGCAGCGATATCTCGCCAACATTCCCCTAGACGCCGAGTTGGAGATCACGACGATGAGTTTCATCGCCAAGCCACGGACCAGCGTCGTCAAGCTTTCCGAGCTGAGGCCGGTGAACAGACGTTTCGGCCTCGTGAACGTTGCCAGGGACACGGCGGCCGAGAACGCGGCGAGGAAATGGTACATGTTCCGCGCTGTTGGCGACTTTTACGTCCCGAAGGCCAATGGGTCGTCCAGTGATAGGGGGTGGGACTTACTCTGGAATAAGGCTATGAGTCAACGGCAGTAGCTCTATTGGGCAGCAGAGTCGGGTTGTCGGTTACCAGCAGAAATAGTGCGGCATCGATAATTCAAAGGTATCTCTGTGTCCCTCAATCATGAAAAGTGAATGCGCTGCTTGGCCATATGTTGTAATTACTTTGGCGGCGTCGAATTACCAAGATAGCCACCAGCTTTACCGAGGATACGGGTAGATTTATATCAGCTATGCTAAATTAGCTATTGTATATGAAGTTGGTGTTCTACGACGACGAAGCCAGAGGAGGATGTTTTTAAATATATATGGAGGATTTACCAGGCCCGTGGGGGTGGTGGCTGTGGCATATGTGTATGTATATTACTACCACAAGGGTGAGGGTGGACGAGTCTCTTGCTCTGCTATTCTACTGGTCGCTCTACATTGATTCTACAGTAGTTTCTCCTGGTCTTACGGATCCTATGCATTGTGCTAATCATACCAATGCTACTTTCACTTCTAAAAAATCTGTTATGGAAAACGTCAAGCAAAGAAAGTGAAGGAGGATCTGCGTCCTGGATAAAGGGCCTAGAGAAATGACTCGATATGAGACTAACATTCTATGATCGCATGGTCCCTCGACCACCCAGAAGTCCCTCACAAGTTTCTGAGGTCAGTCAGTATATCTATCTATACACATCATTCTCCTTTGACCCTAAGCCTTGACTTCCGCCGTTAGCCAATGCCTCGAAAGTCTAAATAGCTTCATTCAACTCGAGCCGGAAGCCTATGTGATACGGCTTCATTCCTATGATATTGTGATACAAATACGAAGGGCCATTGCAGTTACAGGGCCTGGCGTAGGTGATCTGAGCAACGCGACCCCTACAGAAGAGGAGCGGGAGAATTACCAGCACAAGAAGGACGGCCTTGCTCAGATGGAAACAGGCCCTACTTGCTCAGTATGTGATGAGCCACTGAATTATGAGTCCCTGATGAATGGGCTGACCTGCGAGGCCTGTCACGGTCACCCGTATGTGTGCGGACTCCCATACAATCTTTTTCACTTCGCTGTCCGCTTCTGACGCATACACCTGTTTTACACTTGCACTTCGCTTGAGCAGATGCCTGATTATTTTGGGCTCCATAAGCTCGATGGCAGCATGGAGAGGCGAAATCACGTTACGCGTAACAGGTGCGGTTGTCGGACTGGCTGGTGGGGAATCTGCTGGCATTTTGCTTGGAAACCTAGAGTTCAGAAAACGTCTGGCTCAAGCCCGTGACGAATGCATCAGGCTTCATCGAAGTCTAGTATACGTCTGATATAGTGCGTATCATGGTATTCAAAAATGGCGTCAATGATCAATGGTTGCAAGTCGTCTTCCGTACTTGGAGCAGTTAGTAGTATGCCCACGAGTCAACCAGTATCTGCACCATCCTGCACTGTTTCGAGAACGACAGCCTCCCTGCGAGCTCTGCGGCCTTATGTTCGACCAACGGATGGTTATGACCATTTTGATCCAGCTGTCTTCGAGGATATTCATAGGAGGCGCTTGTTCTGGAATGTAAGAGACTGGCGACCAAACCCGGCCTTACGAAGTCTCCTTCAAATCCTCGGGCGCAAGAGATGGGGGTTGGACTGCCCTTTACACAAAAGCCCATCTTGATCGGCATATTCGAGAAGTACACAATGGAGAGCGCCCATATTCCTGCGAGTTCTGCGAATGGACTTTTCAACACAAGCATCATCTTGACCGGCATATTCACGCAGTACACAAGGGAGAGCGCCCGCATAGTCAGCAACTTTGTGATTCTTCAGCGCAACAGGTCTAAGCTTCTCCAACGAGTTCGGATCCCGTACATGCGGTAGCGATATCGAAGGTATCGAAGGCGGTGGCAGTGTCGGCAATGCCGCTGGTAATGATAATAATAATGACGATGCTGTCAGTAGTTTTGGCCTTCTTGGAGCCAGCTCGACACCACAGCCCTCAAAGACTCACCCTACATCACCAAAGAAACGCAAATACACAAATGTGGCCACGTCGACGAGAGATGAGGACGGTCAAGAGGCGTTCGCAGTAGAAATCAGCACAGAAATGAGGTCATGGAACAGTCGAGGAAAGAAGAAGACGAAACAAGAAAAGGCGAAGCAGAAGCAGCTCGCTAAAAAAAATATAACGTTGTGAAGGAGTGAGTTGAAGAGAACTTCTAGATTGAGACAGTGTAATGGCTCCGGGAACTGAGCAATGCGCTGTGGTACTTGCCCGTGAAGAGCCCTTACCACGAGATCAACAATCGCTACGCACAACCAACAGCGTCCTCGCGTAGGAAGACAAAGGCAAAGCTCGAAGGACCGGAAAGAGGCAAGGGTAAATTAGTTTCCGGGCTGGGCACTATGAAGAGGTAGCGCCGTTCGGTCAGAAGCTCTTCTTTTTCGTTTATTCTCATCAGATTTCCAGCGGACAAGAAATAACCATCTCAGCGGTTGCAAGCAAGTATCCCACACGCGATACGTGCTGTTTCGTGATGTACGCCCCATCTGTTTGTCACAACGGTGAGGTGGATCTGGAGAATCGCTACGGGGCAGAAGATCCGCTGGTCTCGTATATCTCTAGGTGCCATGGAGAGAGTAGTAGATGCACGAAGATGGCCGGCAAGCGACCATAGTTGAAAACGAGGAGAGGGGGGCCTGGGGGGAGAGGAGGTTATTTATACTCACGAGGGAGCAGCGCGAGGGCTGGTGACAAGCCAGGACCAACACCACCATCATTACGACGACGAGTATTTCGTGCTCAGCAGCACTGCTGACCTCGAAAAGGTATAGCAGAACAATGTCTGGCTGTGGCGGGTCATCATGGCGAGCGACGACAGCATCCCGCCGAGGACAGTTCGTGTGACGAGCGTGCCCGACGAAGGGTACTGCTACCAACTAGGGTACACACGACGATGTCTGGACTGTTCGCACACATGGAACCACACGCCCTCATGGCCGACATGATGGCAACTGCTGCCAGAGCCCGCAGTTCTTTGTGTGGCCCACAGAGACTCTGGATTGCTCGGCTCACACGAGCTGACCACGAGAAACCCCTGGGGAACTTGTTGTACCCCTTTACTAAGCCCGTTGAAACGTTGTGCGACCCAGAGGGTAGCACAACATACAGGCAGACATGCGCCTCGCCGAACTCCCATGGGGTGTCCAGTGACTACTCCGATGGGTTGGATTATCTTTCAGCCCCTTTGGCTTCCCTGCAGGAAGGGGGAGGAGCTTGCAGGTGGTATGAGCTGCCCATCTTCTGGCCTTGCTCATCATAGCAGTAGCCTGTGTCCCAGCGGGATCGTCGGAATATAAGCTGGGCTTCTCGATGTTGACTGACAGCTAGTTATCTCTAGCCTCCTGCCCCTGCACCAATGGTCCCAATGTTCGACTCCGAGGACATTGCGGCCAACAAACACCGACCCTTTGATGGCAGCACAGAGATCAAGGCTGCTGGGCAGGCAGACAGGCGAGCCCGCCTGAGCCGATGAAGAGGGGGGCTGGGCAGGCAGACAGGCGAGCCCGCCTGAGCTGATGTAGAGGGGGGCTGAACAGCAGTCACCCGCAATGACTCTGCGAGCTCAGTCGAGGACACACGCGGGAGTGAGCTCTGCCGGTGTCCCGTTACGGCGGGCTGCTTACAGTCCATGTAGCGCGCCGTCAGAGTCACCCGCTATAACATTGCGAGCTCAGTCGAGGACACACGCGGGAGTTGGCTCTGTCGATGTCCCGTTACGGCGGGCTACATACTGTCTAGGTAACGCGCCGCCAAAGCCACCCGCCATGACATTGCGAGGTCAGTCGAGGACACCCGCGGGGTTACCTGAAAGTGTCGCCGCGGGCTGCCATTGGGGTGCGGTCCTTCGTGTCATCTGGTCACATTTACCGTTAACTTCAGCTGGGGAGAGGCGAATACGAATCATAGTAGGAATCCTCGTTCCCTAACCATGAGTAGAGCTCATTTCTACCGAGCCGTACGAGGTGTGGGCCGTCTTCGAGACTGAAGCGCCCAGAAAGTCGGTGATGGCGACTTACTACAAAAACCCCAGTCCGGGCTTCTGCAGCTGAACTAATGGTGACAGTCGAGGCGCTGAAAGAAAGAACCGGGGACGCCTATCCACAACTGGTGTTACTAGTTTTCTCTTCCAGCGTCTCGACAGTGATATGGTTCGCATGCTGGTTATGAACCTGAGCTGATAGTACGTTGTGCTATTACGCCGGAGACACATCGGCAGGTTTTGGCGAGAGCGAGCCAGTCTCTTTTGTTCGGTAACTCGCCGAGGATATCCGCAAGGATCTCGGGTGGCAGCATAGATAGGCCGGTGGATTCTTGGATATCCATCTTGCCCAATTTCTTGTTTACAATACGAGACGGGGGTTTGAGTTCACTGGTGTCCCCACCAGTTGAATATGACATGGAAATCCGAACTGAGAATGGGCGTCACGCCTTCGATCCTGCCTGGTATCCTGATCATATTATCTACTCACCACAGGTGTGGTGTTGTTCGAATATGACGTCATAGTACCCTATACTACTGTAATTTTGTTGATTTCTTTTTCTGTTGTTCTAGTCTTTTTTTTTTTTTTTCAGGGCCGAGGGGTAAATGATAAGATTATCGAATAGCGGGCAAAAGAGCGGGTAAGTACCAGTATGTATCGAGTTAGATTAGATCGAGGTTGTGCGATATCGCTCACTATGTACCTACCTACCTACCTACATACCTACATACCTACCTATCGTCCATCGCGACAGCTTCCACCTAAGGTTACTTAGGTACCTAGAGTATCCAGAATGTTTCTATAGGCGGAGAATACCACCTGCACACTACCTACCTGGGCACGCTGCGTTCATGATAGGGGAATGCATCATGTGTCCCGACGCGCGCATTGCTATCTCACACGTCCATCCACTCTGATCAGAGCAAAGTCTCTTGCTTGGCGCACAATGGCAACCCAGGCCACTGAGCCGGCTCGCCGGACTTATAATGTACGACATCGCTTTTCTCTCCTCCGACTCTTCCCCTCTTCCCCTCGTCGTGGACGAGCAAGAACAGGGAGCGCCGTCGGACTGCCTGCATTAACCCTCCCGCTTACCAAGCACATATTAGGACGCCATCGATGCCCTCAATTCCCTTCAGACGCCGTATGCCATCATAGAAGCCCGCCGCAAGGCAGGTATCCGCCCTGATGCCACCTCCATCGCCGAGATGCGCGTCTACCTGCGCCGCATCGGCTACTCGTCCTCGGACCTGGACCGTCTTAGTGTCTTACACGTCGCGGGAACCAAGGGAAAGGGCAGCACATGCGCTTTCACCGCCTCCATCCTCGCCCACTATCAGCGCGCACATGCACTACCACGCAGGATCGGCCTGTTCACGAGCCCACATCTGATTGCTGTCCGTGAACGAATCCGTATCGATGGTGCGCCCGTTAGCGAGGAGCTCTTCGCACGATACTTCTTCGATGTCTGGGACCGACTAGGCGATGCCGAGAATCGCGAAGGTCCCATGGTGATTGACGAGCGTCTCGGCGTTCCTACGCCTCCCCGGCCCATCTACTCCCGTTATCTGACGCTCATGAGCTACCATGTCTTCCTCCAGGAAGGTGTAGATGTCGCTGTTTATGAGACGGGTATCGGTGGCGAGTACGATGCGACGAACATAGTCGAACGACCACTGGCCACTGGGATCAGCACCCTCGGGGTCGACCACGTATTCGCCCTAGGTAACACAGTGGATAAAATTGCGTGGCACAAGGCGGGTATCATGAAACCAGGAAGCGCCGCCTTCACAATCGAGCAAGTCCCTGAGGCCGCTCGAGTGCTACAGGAGAGGGCCGAGGCTAAGGGGGTGTCACTGAAGGTCTTGGGCGTCGACCCTAGGCTCGCAGGCGTCAAAATCCGACCGGATGCGCTGTTTCAGAAAAAGAACGCGAGTCTTGGAATCGCACTGGCCGAGACAACGTTACAAAAGCTTGATCGTAGCTATAAAAGCGACCCCTCCGCCCTCTCAAAGGAATTCGTCGACGGTCTGGAGCAGGTTGTGTGGCGCGGTCGCTGCGAAGTGAAAGTAGAGGGACCGGTTGTCTGGCACATAGACGGGGCGCATACCGTGGATAGTCTCAAAATGGCAACCAAGTGGTTCGCAGGCGAGTGCCTCGCAAAGTCCGGCCCAAAGGCACTGATCTTCAACCAGCAAGGTCGCGAGGAGGCCGTACATTTCCTCGAAGGCATGATCACGGCCCTCAAGGCCCACGGCCAAGGGACCGATGACGCTTTTGAGCATGTGGTCTTCTGCACGAATGTCACGCATGCCCAGTCGGGCTATAAGCGTGATTTTGTCAATCACCAATACGACCCGGAAGCTATCAAGGCTCTTACGGCGCAGCATGGATTTGCTCAGAAGTGGACGGCTCTTGATCCCAAGGCCAATATTGCCGTCGTACCCACGATCGAAGACGCCATCAATCATGTGCGGAGCCTAGGTGCATCCGTGGGCGATAAACAGACAGTGCAGGCCCTCATTACGGGCAGCCTGCATCTTGTCGGGGGAGCATTAGCCATCCTAGAGGGCGCTGATGCGTTATGAAATGGCAAACGGGATCTCATCGGATATACATAATCCCTCGCATAATCATCGTTCATATACATACGAGCCTCTATATAAGAAAGGTAGGTAGGTATAGATAGTATTACGGCAGGCAGGCAGGTCTCATGCATTCAACTTGGGAGTCGGTTAGGTAGAGGTAGATAGAATAGATACCCTACAAGATCTGCATCGGTTCAACCCCGGATCTTTTTCGCAATAAAATAAATAACTGATTTATACATGAAGTCATACGGAGTCTTCATACTAGCAGGACATGCTCCTTCATTGAAGAGTCGACTTCACCAGGCATCCTGGGTAACGGATGCATGTTATGTTGTGCCCCGTGCCTCGACTTCAACAATTACTATTACTTGATAACTCGAGCTCACGCTCTTCATTAACTATTTACTTGCCTAATGATTTTTGTCTTCACCATAATTTTGTGGTACTGTTAATGCTTTTCTTAAACTCTTCCAGGTCTGACCAATCAACGCCTGTCCTCGGCTTGCTGGGTCTATTTGTATCACCTCACTATCTCTCTCAGACTATGGCGACAAACCTTGAAGTTAGGTACTGTCTAGGAACTTTGGTGTAATCTGTGTAACTCTTCCCCCTCTTTCGTCCGACACTACGGTTTGTTATTTACGATATGAGTCACCACTAGAACTAACTGCGGTATAAATGAGCTCGAAGACGGGGTGAGGAGCTTATGGCCAATTTCAATCCGAGCCCGTCACGCGTCAACTCGCTTATAAGAAGAGGAACATTCTATTTGTGCCACAACTACAGTCGTCATCATTACATACTCCGGATCAGCTGTTTAAGCCGAGACTCACGGCACTCGTCAACCATGGCTCGCACGTACGAATCAGCGCTCTCGCATCTCGCGGCGTTGCAATCTAACCGCGCCATCACATCTCTCTTCAGCACTCCCGCTATCCCCGCGTCTCCCTCTTCATCCGCAGATGCAGTGCCTCCACAGCGAGACCTAAACTCGCTCGCGATCCCGGAGATGTTAGCCTGGCTACAGCGCGCAGGTATATCCCAGGACGACCTCGCGGCCAAGCTCCGCTGCATTCATGTCGCGGGGACCAAGGGCAAAGGCTCGGTCTGCGCGTACCTCACCGCGCTTCTCACGCAAGACGATGGGGCCACCCGCGCCGCCGCCGGCAAAGTGGGCACGTATACGTCGCCGCACCTCATATCGGTGCGCGAGCGCATCGCCATCGACGGCGCCCCTATCTCGCGGGACCTGTTCGCGCGGTACTTCTTCGAAGTCTGGGATGCGTGCACGGAGGCTGCGGGGGCGGAACTCGCCGCTCGACGCACAAGGGGGGAAGGTATGAGTGGAGAGGAAATCTCGGAAGAAGAGCTTCAAGGCCCCACTACGAAACCTTTCTACTTCCGCTTCCTGACCATCGTGGCGCTGCGCGCGTTCCTGGGCGAGGGCGTGCGCAGCGCCGTCATCGAGTGTGGTATTGGCGGCGAGTACGACTCCACGAACGTGTTGCCTCCGGCATCGGTGACGGCGTCCGTGGTGACGCAGCTCGGTATCGATCACGTAGGCATGTTGGGCGGAACACTACCCGAAATAGCGTGGCACAAGGCAGGGGTTTGCAAGCCTGGCCGGAAATGCTTTACGAGAAGGCTTGAGGGAAAGGGAAGCACGGAAGAGGCGGTGGCCACAGCGGAAAAGACTATGCAGGTGCTGCGGCAGCGGGCTCAAGAGAAGGGGGCGGCGCTCGTGGAGCTTGAGGACGCAGATGTCGAGAGATGGGGCGGTATCAAGGCTGACGAAAAGGGGCCGGGGAGCCTTGAAGGCGATTTCCAAAAATACAATCAAGCGCTTGCGGTATGCGCTGCACGCGAGCACCTGCGTGTCCTCGCAAGCGAGTCTTCACATACCAGTAGCAGTCAAGGTGGGCAGGGGCAGGAGCAGGAGCAGGAGCAGGAGCAGGGAACAGCTACGACCACATACGAGAAGTTGGAGGATATACCGCCATCGTTCACCTCGGCGCTACAGCACGCACGATTAAGAGGCCGCTGCGAGACACGCGAGGAGAAATATTTCCCCATCACATGGCTCATCGATGGCGCACATACGGCCGAGAGCTTAACGGAGGTTGCGCGGTGGTTTTCTAGCAAGATAAACCGAGATACATCCAGAGACAAGACGATCCTATTTTTCAACCAGCAAGACCGAGATGCCGCGAAACTAGTCAGTGGGCTATTGGAAGACATTAGAGCAAACGTTTCTGGTTCCACGGATAATGGACAAGCACAGTTATTCACATATGCGATTTTCACGCGAAATGATCTACTACCCCGAGTCATATCGAGCAATGCCGGCGAAGAAACGGAGCCTGAGCGTGATCTTTCTGTTCAACACGCAGCGGCCAAGGCTCTACGCGCCATTTCCCCTGCCACGCCCATACACGTCGTAGATAACGTTAAGCAGGCCGTGGCTTTGGCCAGGGCCTGGTCAATGCGTCACGGCGATGACGAACGGATAAAGGTTCTTGTCACGGGCTCATTGCATCTTGTAGGAGCCATACTGCGCATATTGGAGCCGAAGACTGAGGACTGAGTCGCCTCCATGTTTACTGGAGTTGGAAGTAGGAAATATCTCCTATATGAAAGAGCATCACAGGCTGGGAGTGTTCGATAAGATTTAACATGGTGTGTGAGATTTAACACCTGCGCTAGCAGTAAGAAGAAGTCTTCTCTCCTGAGGACAAGATAGCTAAAGAATACAAAAAAAAAAAAAAAAAAAGCCTGGACTGCTCTGATGCATTTGGAAACATTCGCCTTCTGCCTCGTCGATTTCATTTATTGCTTGAGGGCTTAAAAGTGCCGTCTCGCAGTCATGAGTTTGGGTCGTCGTGATGGGCGCCTTGGCTGCCCAGGCACAATATCTCGTTAATATTGCCTTGGCCCAGCTTCCCTACATCTCATCATGGCTCGGATAAGGCTCTCCAAATATCACCTAGCAGCTTGTAATCGGCCCGCGACAGACGAATAAGACCGCTGGTGTAGACTCCTGTGATATCACGAAAAGAACGACCAAGATGGAGACAGGTAGACCGACAAAATAGCGACATAGAATATACACAGTCTAAAAATTGCCGTACCTGTCCAACTCTGGAATTGATCACAGAGTATGAAGGATGCTTTGATTATACAAGGCTCCCCCATAGCATATACTGACTTTATTGCTGAGCCTACGTAAGGCTCAACCTCCTGACTCTTCGATGTAGAACGTCTTAGCAACTAGGCATCAATACCTAGGTACATGTCACTCAACAATGCCCTCGCGGTGTCACTCGGCTTCCTTCGAATCTTCAGTTTAGCTGACTTGGCCAGAGAAATCGTCATACTATAGTCTTCTCTGTGTAAGTACGGGGTGTCACTACGAATGGCATCAATGAAAGAGTAAAGGCGTTCTCTTCTGTCCTGGAGCAGGTTCTTCCAGGTCCTAGATTGATCCTAGATCAAGCGATAAATAAACCTGAACAAAACACTGTGATAATTACCTGGTAGGTTCATCGGCATATACATCTCAAGATTGGACTTATGTGAACAACGAGTATACCTTCGCCCAAAATAATATTAGTAACAATTCGCGAAAGTCTATTTTGCTATCTCATACACAGGCACACAGGCCTCCCAATGAATTGTTCTCCAGGCAATGGGGTGGTAGTATGACAGGTAGAATGTACAGAGAGAACACAAAGGGAAGACCCAACACATGCTATTCCTCCCATCAAATATAGTTCTATGTGTCTATAGTGTATTTTATTGAAATTACTCTACCTGCAGGCTCTGTAACCGAGCTTGCGTGGCGATGACCTGTTTTCCATGAATATTAGTTTGCAAGTGGGTAGGAGAGAATGTGGCGCTGGACTTACCTCAAGAGCTTGCTGAACCTCCAACGCCTTACGCACTTCACCTAACCAATCTCGACTGAGAGTCTTGGCCCAGCCTTGTAGGCCGTTCATCTCCCGTGCCGCGGCATCCAAATTGCCCTCCTCTAAGTAGGTCTGTGTGCGAGTTAGAATGCTCTCGACGTCATCGCCCGCCGCGAGACCTTGTTTCTTGAACATAACCTTGCTCAGCATCCAGCTAGAGGCATGGCTAGCAACACCGGCATCGTCGGGAAGCAGCGACGCTTTGCGGACTTCCGATGCGACTCGCCGGAAACGGTCAATTAGCTGCGACGGGGTCGCAATGCCACGCTGGTAGGCTGAAGGGTTGATCGAGCCAATGGCAGCATTGACGACAGGGTCGTCACCAGCAATCTCCTTAAGAGCGACCAGCTCGCGCACAAACGGGCGCGGGTGCTCCGTATCATGGAGACTGGCACGCACCGCTTCAACAGCAACATGCAGTTGCTGAGTTCGGAGGGTCAAGTCAACAACATCGTTCCAACCTGTCGTGAGTTGCTCTAGCTCTTTGATAGCCGACCTCAGCTGCTCTAGCTTGCCAAGTCGTCCCTTGCGCTCCACCTCAACCTGATGCTGAACGTCCTTGAGAAATTGGCGTTTGAGTTCTACTGCCTGTTCCAAGAGCTGGTTCTTCAGTTTCGCCTCGTTCACACGTTTCTGCTGTTCTATTTCGGTCTGTAGCCTCGAATTGTAAGTGGCCTGGATGCGCTTCATCTCCTCCTCAAACTCTGCTCTCCATTGGCTCTCCTGGGCTGCCATGATCTTCTCGACCCGGCTTACTAGTTCGTTGGCAGCCATTTCAAATTCTTTGACCTTGGATTCGACCTCAGCAGCAGCATTTTTCTCGGCGGTGGCCTTGATCTCCTGGATCTGGGATCCAACACGATTTAGCTTGGTTTTGGCCTGATATATGGTAGAAGAAAACCGTTCATCGGCGTTATCCGCGTTCACAACAGTAATGATGTCATTGAGCATTTTGACAAGTTCCTGGATTACGGGTTCATCGGCATCCTTGACCTTGAAAGGGTCGATAGGAGTTGGTGGTGGGAATCGGGAAGGCTCGTCGACCTCGGGTGCCTTGAAATCAGATCCGCTCTTCTGATTCTCGGGCTGCTTTTTGACGACAGCAGACTCGGCATCTGCTGGTGTGGCGGGAGCTTGTGCGGTCTGTGGGGGGTTGGGAGCCGGCTTTGCCTCAGTTGCAGGAGCGGGTGTCTTGTCCGCGGCGGCCTTCTTGCTAGCGGTAACATGGCTCACGGCACTTGACTGGCGACCTGTAGGTTCACTGCTGTCGGCAACTCGCCACGAGGCACCGCTTTGAGGAGAGATCTTGACCTGCGCACCGGGGTCTTTGTTTCGGGTGCCGATGCCAATGGTGCCCGGGTACCGCTTCCGGAAGTCCTGCTCCTCAAAGTAGAGAACAGCCTGCTCGCCGAAGGGGACATACTCGGTGAAGAAGTCGTGAAAGTTATCGTTGATGCGTGAGTACCACACACCTCCGCCAAATGTCAATGCGCCCAGCAAGGTTAAGGTGAGCAGGTAATTGCGTAGGCGGCGGAAGAATCCCTTTTTCTTGACGGGCGGTGCTTGACGAGGGGCTTCTGCCGCTGCTGAGGACACAGACCCGGCTGTGGGCACGGGAGGCTCTTGAGGGACGTCTTTGACGTCGATGGTTGACGCAACAATATCGGCATCCGGCTTGGAAACAACAGGGCCGCTCGCAGCGGCTGTGTTCGTCTCGCTCGCGGGGAGCTTGGGCGGTTTGGGATCGTTAATTGAAGGCTTCTTCTCGTCGGCGAAGCATCTCTAGACGGGCGACGGGGTCAGCTTCGCTCACACATAGAGACCGTGCGCTATGCTCGTTGCCGGGGCAAGGCACAAAAACATACCCTCGCAGCTGCGCCGGGAGATCTCGCGATCGCGGGCTGCCATTGACGGGCGGCAGCGGCACCGATGGGCCGACTGCCTACAGCCCGGACGGATCGCAACGAATTGCGCAACATGAGGGCATCGAGCGGCCGTCAATGAGGCGCGGGGAGCGTTGCGTTTTTGGGGGGGGAGGGCGGAGGACAAGAGAGCAGGTAGGGTGATGCGAGGTTATAGGTTGGGTATGGAGACTTGGACTTAAAGACGTAAAAACCTCGGAGGGCTTGTCTGAGCTTTGATCCGGGTCTTGATTGGGCCAAGCCAAGCCAAGCCAAGCCACCTAGCCAGCCAATGCTAGAACCCGGTCCAGCGGCGCTACAAGAGCCCACTGACGGCAACGTGTGGGTCTGATGACGGGTATCTGCACCTAACCTGCCCCAAGAGGTAGCTTATTGCTACCTATCATCGCTGAGTTGTAATTTGACCAAACATTGAGCAAACACTACAAGTCGCGATATATATACTATGTATGTTGTGTGTATGGTTCTGTATCTGGCCATACACCTTCCCTGCCTTTGAACATAGGATTAAGAATTTAGAACTGGAACAATTAGTGCTCTATCGTATTACTACTTGTACTTGGCAACTCTTCAGCAGTCTGCTTTATGGCCTTCATCTGATCATCCGATCACGTCGCCCCGTCTAACTTACGACCATATGCGACTGATGGCCTACTTCAGAATCTCATCAAGAATCTCAAGTATTAAAAAAGCGGAAAAGGGAGGGCAAAAAACAAAACAAAACAAGACGAAAACCCCGTGATACCGTCCTACCTAGAGACCCCCAATGGAATGAATATACATCATATTTGCAATAACTCTCTCCCCATTCTCTCTGCCATGTGCTTCATTGTCGAAGTACCAATCTCCACTCATGCACGTGGCCACACACCGAATTCACAAACTCAGTGATTTGTCGCGTGTGCGGTCTTGGAAGCTGGGGTCGGTATTTCTCTGTTCCAGGAAGGCCGAGACAGCAGCTCGGCAAGCGAATATAAGGTTTTCGGTGTATAAAGTAGCACATATACTACGACATGCAAAGTCATCCCTCCACCGTCCTGGCCCGAACTGTTGCAACGCTTGCGAGGAAACGCTACTAACAGCTGCAAGGTCCTCCTGCTTGTGTGTCCCTACCCTCGACCGGTCCTAGGCTGACTCCACCTGGTCGCTGACCCGGTCGGGTGTGGCGGGGGCCGACCTGGTCGAGAGGAAGCTTCTTTGCGATAGCAGTGAACAGTTCTTGCACGTTTTCCGCCGTCTTGGCCGAGGTTTCGAAGAACAATAGACCGGCTTCGTTGGCATATGCTTCCGCTTCCGCCGTCGGAACTGCGCGCTTATCTGGTTGCTCGTTGACCAAATCTAACTTGTTACCAGCGAGAGCAATGATGATGTTCTCATTCGCCTGTCGCTGCAGTTCCTTCACCCACGCCTTTGCTTTGTCCAGTGATGTCTATAAATTCATTCGGGTTAGTCAAACTACGGCGTCTCGGCGGTGGCGTAGAAATTCACATACGGATTGGGTGATGTCGTAAACAACAACTGCACAGTTGGCATTTCGATAGTACATGGGCGCCAATGACTTATATCTCTCCTGACCAGCGGTATCCCAGATCTCAAACTTGACGGTCGTGTTTTCGTCAAGGGATATGGTCTGTGTGAGAAAAGCAGCGCCGATGGTTGATTCCCTGTACGAGTCAAATTGATCCTAGACTAGTATGAGCAACATGACTCCGTTGTAGGGTATGCAGAGAGCGTTCACGAAGTACCTTAACGAATCTTAACACTATCGAGCTCTGATTGAAGAGAGTTAGCTTCATCAACATTCGCGGTAAGGATCAATGTCAGTATCGGGTTTGTTACCTTTCCTACAGCAGACTCTCCTGGACATGCATCAGTATTCTTCAGAACTACACATTCAGCGGGGGAGCAAACACACCCAGCAAAACCAACTTGAACTGTGCAAAGCGAGTGTTCATGCCGCGGCCCGCAGCAGGCCCTGCCCGAGAAGCCATTGCGAGAGGATCTGTGGTGCGGGATGGCCAAGGACGGCGTAGACAATCGTTGCGCGGGTATTGCGGATCGAGACACAAAGGAGGCCGATTGGGGAGTGCACGGCGTATCTTATCGGACCGGAGCTTGGTGTATGCAGACCTCGAAAGAGTACGTGTGAGATAGAGGGAGCTGCAGAGGGATGAGGCGACACGGCGAGGTGCTCGAGTGGTAACGGGGTGGCGTCGTAGTGGGTGCGATGTGGTGGTGATGAGAAGGACGGTCACTGCCTAGATGGACGTTTTGATGGATGAGATGAGGTGGAAGCTTGATGGTCCCAGTGTGAGCTGAGTACGCATTAGGTACTTAGTCGTGGACAGTGGGTAGCGAGTGGCTGAGCGTCGAAACGGGTGCTGGAAACCAGGGCGTTTAGGTGCTGTAAGCTGGGTGTCAACTGCCCAGGTGGTTCCCGGATGCTACTTACCGCCGATTGTAGAGTGCCGAGTGACCTGGGTGCTAGGTAGAGCCAGGTCAGGTGCCGGCACAAAGTCAGCGGTAGGTAGGTACGCTAAGTACTTAGGTACCTAGGTAACGTACAGAACAAAATCAGAGAGATGGTATACGCACTGTATGGACAAACATAGGTGGGGTCCCAGCCTGGCAAGGCCTGGACTGGACATGTGAATACGTACATATGTACATGTATGCATACTGGAGATACATCACTATACTGCGTAACGCTTATAGAAATATGTATGATAACACTTTCCTTTACGTATCCCTACCTCACATTTCCATCAAGAGCTACAGCTACCAGTCCTATTCATTACGACGACGGCTTTCAACCGATACCATATTCCAAGGCTTTCGGGCCGACGAGCGCTTGATAGTGTCCAATTCCTCGACTTCGAGCCCACCTGCTTGCCCTTGAAGTTATGAACGTGCGCCGAACCGCGCTCTCTTCCGGCCCATCATGACGCTTCCGTACCGCGATATCAATGTCCACGTTGCCGCCGAGTCTTACACGTTCACGTCGCCGTCTTCGCCCAATGCTCCAGCTCTAGTCATCGACCGGCCGACGGGCGATGTCCGCCTGAGCGAAACTGTCTCTGCCAATAGCAAGCGTGTAGCCCGTGTCTCTAGCATAGCCGGCATCCTGGGTCTCATTCGACTGAGGCTGGGTAAGTTTTCCCACCCCAAGACAGCACCATCGCTAGAGCTGACCAGCTGGGGATAGACAAGTATGTCATCGTCATCACAAAAGCCCAACCGGTGGGCCGCCTCAAGGGACACATGGTATACAAGGTCGTCTCAACCGACTTCCTACCGATGCGAGAACGTCAGATTCGCGACCCCGACGAAGACCAGTTCCTGTTTCTCCTGAAAACCTTCATTATGACCGGGCCAATGTACTTCTCCTATTCGATCGATCTTACCAACAGCTTCCAAAGGCAGGCGTCTATGGATAACTCTGCCCCTCTCTGGATGCGTGCCGATGATCGATTCTTCTGGAATAGGTTCGTGCAAAGCGACCTGATCGATTTTCGAAGGATGGGGAATCGGTCTCAGCAGGGTCCTCAGCCAGCTGTGGATCCTTTCATTCTGCCATTGATATGGGGTACACTGGAGATACGGCCGACCAAGTTCAAGGGCACCCCCCTAACCATCGCTCTCATCACTCGAAAGTCGAGATACCGTGCTGGTACCAGATATTTCACTAGAGGTCTCGATGAGGAAGGCCACGCCGCCAATTATAACGAGACCGAGCAAGTTGTCGTTCTGAACGACACAGGTGGTGGCCTGGGGGGCTACGCAGGAAGCACCGATATGCAAAGTGGCAAGTTTGGGGCGTCTAATGGGCGAGAGATGCAAATCATGTCCTACGTTCAAACGCGAGGAAGTGTGCCCGTCTACTGGTCCGAGATCAATGCTCTAAAGTATACGCCCAAACTTCAGGTCCGCGGAATAGAAACCGCCTTCTCTGCCGCCAAGAAGCATTTCGACGAGCAAATTCGCATATATGGCGACAATTACCTCGTTAATCTAGTCAATCAGAAAGGCCGTGAAAAGCGCGTGAAGGAAGCCTATGAACAAATGGTGGAAATGCTTCTGAGCTCGAAACAGGAAAGCGTCAGCAAGGACCACATTACAGATGAGAAATTCCGGGTCGTTGAGCCCGACAACCCCAAGCAGGAATTCGACCGGTTGCACTATGTATACTTCGATTTCCACCACGAGACCAAGGGACTCCAGATGCACCGTGCAATGATGCTCGTGGATAAGCTGCATGACGCGCTGATAGCGCAGCAGTACTTTCGAGGCGTTGATATGCCGGCTAACGGCGGGCTGGAGACGAGGAATCTGCAAACCAGCGTTGTACGGACAAATTGTATGGATTCTCTCGACCGGACCAATGTGGTTCAGAGTATGCTGGCCAGATGGACCTTGGATCGCATCTTTGTAGACCTAGGCCTGCTTCAACGAGGCGAGACTTTTGCCACGGCGGACCCAGCATTCGAATTCCTCTTCCGCAACCTATGGGCGGACAATGCTGACACAGTATCCAAGGCGTATGCTGGTACGGGTGCTATGAAAACAGACCTTACGCGCTTGGGCAAGCGTACTAAACAGGGCACTCTCCAAGACGGTCACATCGCCGTGACTCGATATTATCTGAACAACTTCCGAGACGGGCCCCGGCAAGATGCATACGACCTCTTTCTAGGCGCTTATGAGCCTAATACAGCTAATATCGGTTCATCGCTTATATTTGCCGACCGCAGGCCGATCCTCATCCAGAGCATTCCCTACATCCTCGCGTTTAGCATATTCTTCGTCTTTCTGGGGCTGTTTAGTAAACGTCTACCCGGTTCTACTGCCTTGCCTATGCGTTTGTTTGTCTTTTTCTGGATGATTGTGGCCGTCTGGTGTCTGAACTTCATACTTCAGAATGGCATGCTATTTGTAAGTAATGATTCGCTCACCCGACTCTGCTCAACAACGTGATTTTATCTACTGCAGCTTAAGCAAATGTACTGATGCTGGTTTCAGGTGAACTGGCCGAAGCTAAACCCACGGCCATGGGCTATAGAGGGTTACCAAGAGACCATCGGAAAGATCAGGAAAGGCAAAGTGATAGGCCCCCTTGTGGCAAGGCATGAGCGCGGACTGAGCACGGCGAGATATCTCAATGCGGAGGAGGGAAAGAAGAGAATTGAGTAACCTGCCATCCTAGGTATTCAGCTTGTGAGCAATCCGGGCCACTGACTACCTTTTTGAACCCATTTCAATGGGCAGTTTTTGTTCTTGCACATATTATATGGGGAAAAGGACAGGAACATACTCGACTGCCTCCTATAGAGATAGACCTTTAAGTTGCTTTAATCACTCTTAATATATGCTCAAACTATGATATAATTCAAAAGTATAAATAAGCTGATTATATATATTGATCAGCAAAACATATTAACAAGCAATCATGATCCTCTTCGCCCATAGTAAAAATAGTCTATATCTCTCAACATTTAGATTAGATAGGTGCCTGTCGGTATGAATAAATTAGGAAAAAAATAATTTTACTCTCGATCGGGGAATCGAACCCCGGCCACCTGCGAATTGCTCCATGACAAGCAGGTATCCTTACCACTAGACCAATCGAGACTCTTACTGGACACCAGGGTAATAGGAAGTGTGATTGGTCAAATTTTTGAAGCAATTATAACCCGAGAGTTCTCAACTACCCACTGTGCCTCTTGTCACTAGCCCTTCCTTTGACGGTCTATCAACTTTGATTCCACGCAGCATTCCCCATTTTACCATAGAAACAGTCAAAGTAAATACCTATTAACTGAACCGTAGCTAATAGCATTAGCGATCTCAGTTCACAAAATTGTGTCTATACATCATTGACCAGTACATAGCAACTTGACATAGTCGACATTGTGATCCGCATTGAGGCTCCCGCAAGGAACAATGCCAACATGGCACTCAAGAGGTCACACACATATCGGACAGGACAAGTAGATGACCTGCGAAACACGTAGCACATGCTTATGCTTATGTCACTTATCCGGGGGGGAGGGGTCCCTGGCTCCGGTTTCGTTGACTTAAAATCTGCATTTGAAGCTTTATTGCCTAGAGACCGAAGAGGTAGCGAGTCCTCCAGTAGCACCTAGGTCGGTAATCTGCGTTTGGATATGTTAAAGTGTCTCAGACTGATGTTATCTCTAGGCTCGAACCCTACAGGGCTGTCGGACTACTGAATCCACGAAATTCGTGAGCTTTCCGGTGGAACTCCCAGGCCACTTAAAGTATAGCACCGTCAAGCTTCAGCGTGAAGCTGTTAGCACCTCTTCCGTTACTGTTTTCGATGGGCTGAAATTGCAATATCTTTCCTCCGAGTGCCTATAAAGATGTTAACGGAAGTCAGCATGCGGCAAATCTAGCAATCTATCCCAGGTCTTACGCGGCTACTGTCTCAGGATGGAGGTGCCGCTCGATGAGTTGGTGATTCGTGACACATCTGCGATATACAACGCGGGTTTAGGCCTGGATAATGGGCGACGCCCAATCCCCGTGAGACAAGCAGATCGTCTATAAAATAAAACTTGGTATAATGAGATTACCAGGAGACAGTGCCGACGTTCCAGCGCCACGGGAAGCGTCATTCATGGCTCGTCCTTAATTTATAAGTGCGATGCTTCTCTGCCAACAAACTCTTTATGTTTCAGAACTCATTGCTAGCTGGACGCCTTCTGGCACCTTCCACCCAGATCTAAGGGGATATGGCGATTTATCGAACAGCAAACGAAGAGAATATTGCGTAGCCCGGACGAAGAATAGTAAATGGGCTCTATGAAATGTCCCTTCTCTATTCTGACTCTATATGACTTCGGTTTGAAGGTGTCAGCTGTGAGACTGCTCTGGTTAAGTGCAGCGTAGTTTGGCTGGGCTTGCGGCGGTACCCATTTTAGCAGCTTCCGAGTGATTGTAATTTACAGCTAAAGCTCTCCAAGGAGCTGGGGCCCTGGGTGTCAAATGACAGCTGGGGTTGAAGGCTGGTCGATGTGAGATAGATCACCTGACTTGGTGAGCTCCCAATCAATCTCTGCGCAAGTGATTTGAACCAGCTCAGAACGGCACAATAACTGCAGTTAGTCAATGACCCAACAGCCCAAGAAGTTATTGAGTTGAGTGTCTTCTTACCTCACCAGTGCCATCGCTGTTGAATTTGATTGATCTCCATCCCGGTAGAAATATCAGCTCTCCTAGCCGCAGAGAATTGAGCTAAGCGCTTCGTCCATATTGATGATCGCTTCTATAATACGTAGAAAGGGTATTCTATCGCGTATACTCATGCGGGTTCGATTGATAACGGAGGCAGTCAGAAGATCCGGCTGAAGATCACTACGTTTAATGTTGTAAACCCGGAGCCGCATATGCTCTACAGACATACGCTTTTCTTGGACGCCGTCAATAGTTTGGGATCCCACGCAGGATGTGTAGAGAGAACTAAATATGAAGACTTCGAAGAAGCTCGCCTCCTTTTGCATGCCATTTATCTGTGTAGCTACCACACTCGACCTTGAGGGCCCAAGCTTTGTTGACCTAGTGTCAGGCGATATTTGAAGTCAGAACAAGACCAATCCAAGTAAAATCAACGATGGAGGAATCGGTAGAACTATTTGCCAGTTACGCGAGGGTAGCACAGCCTCAAACGTTAAAGACAAGCGACTGATGCGCACACAAGGGACATACGTTAGCTCCATCGTCATGTCGACCTGAGACGGGCGGGGTTTTGGCACGAATGTGATATGAGAGATTTATATAAAACAGTGTCGCTTCAGTATATTTGAATAACTGATATGGAATAAGAGACAACTCCTAGGTACCAACATCAGCAGAACGAGATACGCAGCAGAAACGTGTCCGATAACCAACGTTGAGACTTGAGCCGTACTTATCGAGTGAATAATCGGTGCTAGAGAAAACGCAGGCCAGATCGCCCTTGGTTTAAATGAAAGACCCGGGTTCATTACCATCGCGGGAGTTTCAAATACAGGACGGGATTTTGATAATAGCAAGAGGCCTCTTCCAAGAGCATACCTTTGCTTTGAACACAAAGCATATCCTAGATCGTTACGTTTTTCTCATGCCATGATGACGGCCGTTGATCCCTATCAGCGTGGGATAGTCACAGCGTGCCGCTTATGTCACCCGCTAAAAGGTCGCGAGCAATCTCATAGCACTCTCATTTACAAAGTAATTGGCATTTTGCCTCCTCGGCCCTTAGACTAGACATATTTGGCATGCTATCTACTTGCTCTGATGCGGCGAAAGCAACAACGACGATAGCTGTCTCTACTCCTACGCTAGGTGCGCATGAGATTCTATCTCAAGAGAACTCTTTCCGCTGGCGCGCCTGCTAGATGCGAAACTATGAGCACTTTCAAGGTCTAAGCTGCGGGCCTCACAATTTCTGCGACCTTCATTATCTCGAATTAAACGTGCTTTCAAGACGTCCAATGCGATGCACAGTACCTTGATTTCAATACAGAATGTCTTTGTCTCACAGTCGACTGCTCATAGCTGCAACCGCATTCTCAAGCCTAGCCGCTGTCTGATAAGTCGCCATCCCTGTCGACCTTAGTATCTATGATCTTAATATCATTATTGAAATCTAGAACTTATTATATAAAAAGGAACATACCACTATTCTCATAGCCCCGATTAAAGGAAAGAATGGTTGTATATACCGAGATAGCCTTTGAAGATGAGCGATGTGTGACACTGACAAAAAGTTGATCCGACCAGGGCCTGATTCGAACAGACGCTCCCGAAGGAACCAGATAACCGACTATACAGCGTTATAACGCGTTAATTCGAGTCTGGCGCATTAAACCACTCTGCCACCTGGCCTACGATGCTTGTTTCGGAGTTAAAAGCATCTCTTATCAGTGGGGAAGGTTGGGGGTGGGGATAGGGGTGAAAGGTCACTTGTACACCTCCGACCGGAGAATAGGGGGAGGGAGTGAACATCCATTTGCTTGAATTAAGTACGCAGTAAGTAGCTCTATTGCGGCTGCTGTTCCATGCTAAAGAGCCAAGTGAGAACTCTTCACAGTATTACCAGTGTTCTGGGGAATAAAGATGTCTCAGCCTCTGCCATTGTACCGTCATGTACAGATTGTACGGAGTAAGTACTTAATACAGTGCGCTTCTACAGTGCTCCTTTACTGATCATTGAGCTATGACCTGGAATGTATTCTGAGGGTAAAGATAGTGGTATGCCACATATCAACATTGCTGTCAACTATCGAAGCGCTTCACTCTCATGAACTTCTTCTGTCTTATATCGGATCAACGTGAGCTGCTGCCGAGATGGTTCATCTACTGATCGCACTAAGAAATCATCCATGGTAGGTACACATCTCTAGAGAGGCGGAGAGACAAGGGGGAAAAAAATCTCTGGCCGACGAGGGAATCGAACCCCCGGTGCCTAGCGATGCAGAGTAATGATATTGACGCTGAGTGACGCTGAGTAAACGCTGAGTAGCGCCTGATAAGTATATTGTGTCGGAGCTAGAGATGCTTCGCTAGGCCGTACCAACTCGGCCATTGGTGCTATTTCGAAGATTTCAAGGCTTAAGTTGAATATAACCCTCTTTCCAGTGGTTTTGGGCGAGTATAAAGTTTAGACTAAGGGAACCCTTTTGGGCTGCCTGCCTTCTGCGGATAGTGCCTTGAGGTGCTGGATGACGAGCAAGGTTGGCAGGCGTCCACCCACGATTAGTCCACATCGATGCTCCTACCGAGTTTCACGATCGCGCGCGGTGGATGCCTAGGCGTTTAACTGTCATAGCACATAATTCAGCGTACATGCTGGTTACTGCATCGGCTCGATAAATCAGAGCTTGAAACTCAAAAGCAACAACGCCTAGGCCGAGTTTCGGTGATATAGAGAAGAATGATAATAATCTAGAGCAGTTCGCGCCAGCTCTCAAGGCATCCTTACTAAGGCCGGGTGGCCGGCAAACACGCAGTCAGACTTCCCTTGACTCGGATTCAGCAGGACCGATCACGGAGCCGGTGCCTCTCAGCAAATCGGATGATTCATCGGGGGTGCGACAGTCTCCAGGGTAGCTTATTGTGTCCTCATCTTCTTCTGGCCCTATTAACTGGGTATCGTTGCCGCGTGAGGCCGGCGATGGGGGAATCCGGATATGTGGAAAGGACTACGAGACTTAGCTATTCGTTCCCTTCAGTTCTTGCCAATTAGGTTCTTCTTAGTTTGACGCTTTCTTCTCTGGGCCGGGCCATCCGATTCGGGTCGACATCGCTGCGTTCCGCCTGAGGGGATCGATTAGCCGCCTTTACCTACTTCGGTCAGTCACTGCCAAGCGAGAATGAAGTTAGCAGATCTATAGGCTTGATCTAGAGCATCCAGCTTGTGTATGTATGCACATCTGATTGGTAGTGTTCATATGTCCATTGTCATGTTGGATGTTTCTGTCATCCGGGCAGAGCTAGAGCCTGAGACATTGGATCCCCATTACTTCCTGAAATTTCTGGCCTCCTATAACGTTAGCAACGCACCATTGAAGGCGCCTATTTGACCAAATTGATTGAGTTTCTGTTGCCGCCCACGGATGATAATGGGAGAGCGTGCGTGGTTTGGCTTCGACTAGAAGAGTTGGCTCATGTAGGATCCAGATGTGTAGATGTAGTGAGGAGAATGGTGTCTTCTGGTCGTAGCCCCCTAGATGCTGGACCCCGTCTGATTTGGAGGTCTTCACGACCCTGTTCATCGGGAATGACGGGATATCTATCAGGGTAGCGTAGGCTGACGCCTTGCGAAGAACAGCTATCTTCTCGCCTCATTGCCTATCGTGCCTGTCTCATATGGTACCTAACACCCCATATAATATAATGAAATTGTATTGTGTTGCTTAATACATATATGACACAGGTCATGTCATGGGCCGGACCTGAGTAAGGCCCGAACCCCCCAGCTTCGTTACACCGCCAATGTGGACGGCAATATGAGACCAATCACCAATCTTTCCTCTTAAACATTACCTATCAGCTAGGCCTATGGGAATCGCATTTTATAGCCAATAAAATACCACGGGCTGGGTAAATTGATCAATGGGATTTGCTTATTGAGTAATTGCAAGGGAGAGTCGTAGTGCTATAATAATTGGTCGCAAGCAACCAATCCCCCGCAAACACACCACCGGGTTCATCCTTTTTCTTTGCTCTTGCTCTTCAGGGTTTTCAGCTTGTCACAAATGTTAATGCTTCATCCCGTGTTTGGTTAACAATACTTCATTAAATAGTCTACCCACCTTGTGTGTGTTCATACTCTGCGCGTTTATTCGTACAAGGGTGTCAATGGCTGCTTATCGCCTGATCGTGGAATCCTTTATTACCAGCACCCCCCTTTGGTTTCAAGTTTAAGACAACAACATCACACAAGCCGCTTGGACCATCCTGTGACACTCTGGGTTTCTGCCCACCCATCCATTGAGTCAGCATTTGGCGTGGTTTGCCATTCAACCACTTCAATGCTTGCTTAAATTACTTGCTCCTACACTCGGCTATTATCAATGTGGCTCTGCATCTACAACTTCTAGCTATCTAGTATAAATCGTGGCTTCCTTCCATCTTCTGCATCTCGGTTTTAAAGTCACTCTTCAGATCAAAACGCAGTCTTCTTCCCGTGTCACATTCCATAAGATTGTAAAGGCAGCTCTACGGTATGGGAATTATAGGTACGACGCTTTAGTACATCTTTCCGACATCGCAGGTAATTACCCCCCCTAAACCCACTCAGAAAGTGCCATTTATGTAGCACTCTCCCAGCGTTCCCTAGCCCAGTCATGACTTTAAAGGTCCTCTTACGTCGAAAACACGGGTTATTGTTCATTGCAAATGCTGATATCATCTACTAGCAGCTCACTGTCGGCCATAGCAAACTCGGCAGACATCTTCTCCCTATTCAGGCAAATTGCCTCTCTTCTTTTGCGACCAACTAAAGCGCGAGTATCGGCACGCCACAGCCTGCCCAACCAATCAATATATTATCATATCGACCGAGAGCATATACAAGAGAAAATGTGCCAACATATTTACCTCCGTTTCCACAGCTGTCCTTGTCAGCTGCAGTACCGGCTGGAGGAGTGTGCTTATGGAAAATCCGATCCGCGGTGCCGTGAAGTCAAGGTGTCTCTGAGGTAGAGCAGCAGAGACTACTGCCACTGGCACCAGCGATGGAACACGATGCGGAATAGAGGGCGCGGCGACATAAATTGGGATGCCCATCACACGTCCGCGCTGTGCTGGCCCCAACACCGGCGACAAGGATTCTATATATCTCCGTATCATGAGATTCCTGTGGACTTGGACAAATATGAGGACGACATGAATACGACGGAGACGACCGATAAGTCCAACACAAAGCACAGCGGCGATGGAAGCTGGCCCGACGAGTGCGGACGGGGCGAGATCAGGCTGGCGCAAGGAGAGGTTAGGAACAGGAAAAGCCCGTCTCGACCACTCGCTACAGGATGTGCGGCGAATTTCGAAATTTTCGGCGGGGGCGACTCGAGAGAGCCTGCGTTTTTGGACTAGGCTTGGTCCTTACTCTGGCGCACATCAACCCAGACACCAATATGTGACGTATCCGCCTTGTTTTCTTTTCCATGAGAATACGTCCCACTGTTACGACATGTTGCGCCGTTGTCATTTAGTTCACGGTGGCGTCGAGACAATAAAGTGGGTGTGCGGTGGCTGCTTCTCGACTCTCCCCTTTGCTTTCATCCCAGAACGGTAATAATGGGGATCGAGTTCCTTATACGAAAACGACAAGCGAAAGAAGAAAATAAGATGGATACATCGGCATGAGGCGAGTAACAAGAAATATGGAATCAGCGACATGGACAAAGAAAAACTCACATCTCAACTACTTACTTATTATGTCTTATAGAGAAAACTGGTGGAAAGCGCTGGGATAGAGGGGGGACATCATCGGAGGTCAACCAAGGCTATAAATCAGCGACTGTTCTTTAGTATATATCAGTAGACGGCAGTCATATCTATTATTTCCTTTAGCAGTTTAAGCTCCTACATACATGTAGGGAGTAGTCTGCATTACCTAATGTGCTATAACCCCGTGATGTAGGCAACGCATAAAGAATGCGAAGCACCGATGAAGTGAGGCGGATACACTTGTACATGGGCGGATGCACCTAACAAGACCCCGCTCGACAGGGATTTTAATTGAAAATTCCTGTCTCGCGTGGATGTTGATCCTTCGACAGTCTGTCTTTACGTATGTACAGTAGTACTAGGTAGTGTATCCGGTCAGTGTTCACGTTGGACTCGGCTGTTTGTTACTGTAGTATCAACGTTTGGCGCTGGCAAGACCGGAACCGGGCTAGAAAGTCCATCTTGGAAATGAGCTGCAAGCGCCAAAGTTACTTGTTATCTTAACAGGAAGCCGAGTCTCTTGTGCAGAGACAAATGCAGAACCCGGCTCCCTATCTCCAGGAGTGTGGCGAGTGTAACACTAGCCCATACTGGATTGAGTACAGACCTCTGCGATAGTGTAAGACAAGACCTGCACTACGGTACGTAGTGTAACTATGTACATAATATATCTGGATTATATACGGTTGCAGTAGGAAGCTCCGAGCTTTTCCCCGCTTGTTCCACTTAGAATAAGCTATAGGGGAGGTGTGCGCGAGGAAGAGCTGCATACCGTACATACACATGCATGGGGTCTCGAAGTTTCGGCATTTGGGTCTATGTCATACAAACACTTGAGAAACGGCGCGGAGCAAATTCCAGAGTGATATCTTTTACTGGGCACAGAAGGCTACTAGCTTACCGTCACATTAACAGTGCTCTGGTTCACCCGCCTACCCTTTGAAAGTGATGATAATAACATGACGGACACTGTCGCTGTTGTAAATGTATGTGTTCGCTAATTTAGATTTCACAGCTTTAAAGTACCAATCTTGGTAATATATAGGTAGGTACCTACCTTGTGGGTACAGTACATGAACCACCCCCTGAGCTACCTACCGAAAATACAGTTACATGGGGGCCCATGACTGCAATGAGACAGGCGATGGCACCACGCTACCATTCGGAGCTGCTCTTCCCTCAGCCGTCGATGATGATCTGAGAGTATGGCCGACGCCGCAAGACTGTTGGAGCGTAGCCTGCCGAGTCAATTGACGACTGCCTACTTGAGCCCCTAATCAATTGGTCAGCGACACAACTTGGCCTGCCTGACAATGGCATATAAGCTAAAGAAAGAACTCCAAACCCGGATTAAAAGGAGCGACAAAAAGATTTCAGCAGCGACCTAGGTTAATCGGCCTAACCGTACCGTACCTGACTTCGCTGAAGATGTAAAATATTACCTAGCGGGTAAGCAACCCAAGTGGAATGCATGGGGCTTCTGGAACAGCTTGTAATTATCCTTGCTGCAGGCTTAGCTTGGCCCTGAACGCCCCCCGGCTAGTTCGCCCTGGAACCCATTAAACCCCCGCTAACCGGCCCACTGGGCGAGTCCTTGGGCTCCGCTATGGCGACGCTAAGGGGACCCGACATGTGCCTATCGCAGCCATGTTGGGAGCAGCCAGACAGGCTGTGATGGACGCTAAGCCGATTCGGGGCCTGTCCAGGGTTTAATGAGTCAGGTGATTTCGTGCCAGTATCCCGTTCTGCCAGACGCGTGGGCCAACGTCCATCGTCAATTAAGCGTGTTTGCCTGAAGATACGGGCTGCTTCTTACTACTGCCACAGGCATTCACGCAGCAGCGTCGCCTTGCCGACATGGGTCTCCCACTATATAATGAGACACGCCCCCGAAAATTTCTCCTCTCCTATTCCTTCAAACAGAAGGGGGCTTCAACAGGTAGGCAAAATCATCTCGTTCCATCGTCGTTGTCATTTAGTCTTTTCATTTCCATCATCACTTTCATCATATTCGTTGCCTTCAACCGCATGAACACCCATTACATCGATCGAATACCACCAAGTTCGCACTTGGTAGCTCAAATAACAGAGCTATTGACAATCTGCGACCGAGGAATATCTTAATTACTTCGAACTCCGATTGCCTATCGGTCGGAGATTGAAGCACAACACATAACACAGAACACACACACATATACACACTACTCACTCCAACACCATGCATAGCAAGCGCATGGACCCGCCTCCAAGCAGGAGCTTTACCAAAGGCCACAGAGTGAGCAAGTCAAGTGCTTCTTTCAGCAAGAGCAATGGCATCACCAAGCATCGGCATGATTCCCGCCGCCGCTTGACGACATCCATGTCTCAGCATATGGACGAGAATATGTCACCCGACAGGTACGAACAATCTGTCTCATTCTTCTATAGTTTCTTACTGTCTCCTCTAACATCTTGCCTGCATGCAGCAACCTGACACCCTCTATCGTGACCCTCGTCATCGGCCGGGACCAGCGAATCTTCGCAGCCCATGAAGATGTACTCTGCGCATCGCCATGGTTCCAACAGGCTCTGTCGGGTCAATACCTGGATCCGCAACAGGGTAAAAGGGTCCATCTGCCAGATGATGAACCGGAGATATTCTCTTCCATCCTCGAGTACCTCTATAAGGGAGACTATTACCCTCGACTAGTCCACAACAAGCGTCGCAATTCGTGGGAGATTGAACAGCTCGACGAAGAACGAGGTTCTGCCGAGGCTACCGTCTACCATCACGCCGTTGATGGTGATATCCTCAAGGATACTGTTATCTACTGCACGGCCGATAAATACGGACTGGAGGAGCTCAAGCGCGTTGCGCTGCGGAAACAAGGTCTTCGTAGGTCTTCCTATTGCCCCTTTTCCATTTCCATGCTGACGATATAACAACAGAGTCCGGCGTCCAGTGCAGTACCATACTAGCGTCAGCCCGCTATGCATACTCCAATACGCCTGACACCGATTCCAAGCTACGAGCACACTATCTCGCCCTCATCATTCGCAGCCGCAGCACCTTCAAGCGTAGCGGCACTATGCAACTGGAGATGTATAACGGCGGATCACAGCTGTTCTTTGACCTCTTCGTCGCCTTGTGTAATCACGTCGACGATGTCTCTAGTGCTTCGTAAGTGTCACTTTATTTGATTTAGGTCATCAGATCTCACAGCTCACTAATTCTGATTTTGCAGGAACACACCGCGTAGCAATCGCCATTTCTTCTAGGAACCCATTTTAATTCCCTTTGTCATACCTCACAACCTTTTCTCCATTTTCGATTTTGGTTCCCATCTCCTACATGCGGACCTTATCACCATCCCCGTCAACTATGTGGGAGGCGCATCTAATGATTAACGTTGCCTTTTTTCTTCCACCTTGCCCTGTTTCCCCGCCCTGCCACTTTTTAAGGAACAGCTCAATAAACGTGCTTGTCGCGGAGTTTATCGGCACAAATACTGCATCATGGCGTCCTGGCGTTCATCTCACCGCGAGCTGAATTTGATCTTCGGTTTTTTGCTCTTTGTTTATGACGCTCTGTATTACTATTCTCATTATTTGACCTCTACGTCCAGAGAAGAACGGACAGTAATATCTCGCCACCGCGGGCCTGCATGGCTTCTTTCTGCCTGCACAGCTCTATTGATTCTTCGGGCGCATTTGCCGAGAGAATATTGGCGAAGGAACACCAAAAAAAAACATAATAACGCTTGCCTGGGAACGGGCTTGGAAAGGATGCAGGGGAATGTAGACTGCCAAACTGGAGGATCTCTTCGCCTTCTCATTTTATTGGCATTTTCTACTATTTCCTTCGTCGCACGACACGATAACATATGTACGATTACAATTCTAGACTATCGTTTATCTAAGGGTTCACATCCTTCCTCCCCAGCAGAAGGGAGGCGGACGGCTAGGTCAACAGGGACATCGAGGCCGGTTTTCTCTGCTTTTGGAAAGCTACGAGCGGAGAAGAAATAACAGACTGAGGGAGATGAAATGCTTTTGACGATGATGATAGATTGAAATTCTTGTATATACTATTCAAATAACGCCTCGATGACTCCACGAGTGTTCGGGTGTATATGACCACCCCCATGCGACCGGCGGACTTATCAGATGTTGGAATGTTTAGAACGTGCTGTCGGAAGCAAACCTTTTCTTTCTAGTCTTTCAACTCAGAAAAATACCAATATCAGAATGAAACTTTAACGATTCAGGTGACTTCTGTTATCCTTACATAGTGCGTTGTATGGATAGCAAGTATGTAGTGGCGTCTTACGTCATAAGTATTTTAGACGGCAAAAGCCAGCAGTGATTGGCTCGCTCAATTGGCTCAATGGTCTAGTGGTATGATTCTCGCTTTGGGTACCACCCTGAACTGAGACCGTGGGATTAAAACCCGCTGGTCGCGATATGCGAGAGGCCCCGGGTTCAAATCCCGGTTGAGCCCTTTCTTTTTTTCTTTTTTTGCAAAATTCGGAATTCATGTTTTCTTTTGTTTTCTGAGGCATTGTTTTGCCAGTTGGTGTGATTTTCTCTGCAGGTTGATTCTCGGGTCAGAAAGGAGAACGTTTGACAGGTTCTGCATATGGTTCATTTTTAGCTCCTTAGAGGAAGCACCCACCCCACTTACTCTTTACGGCTTCCATTTTTGAGCTTGTGGCTGTACTGACAATTTAGTAGCAATGCGACTGTTATCTCAGGGCTGCTGTTATATTCTAAGGATGTTCGTTATTCTGCTCTACTCTATTCGACCTGCAACGTTTTATGTCTTCTCTGCAAAACGCTTGGCTTGTACTCATCACGTCTAATAACACGATACACCCATTTCCCACTGATCAGTTCCCCCCCGATTTGAGTCGCCGTGCACTTAGTCATATCTAAAAGTGTCTTGTGATCCGGGGATGTGTCCCTGTTGAACGCCGCGATCTTGCTCCTCTCCGTATCTTGCTTACTCAATTGCAATTGTGGATCTGGGGTAAGAGCCGTGTCCTAGATACCGTGATGCTTGTAAGAGACGCTGTGCCATCGGATCTTCCCGCGCAACACACTCATATGCAAGGGATGACTGGAGATGGGTGAGTCATGAATAGTGAGTGAGCACAAAACAAGGCTTGCTTAGTTACACACACTCTAGCGCTGCGCTGTGCTACGGTTCTGTTTGTACTAACTAGAGAAGGCAGTAATACCAAAGGGAGTCCGTTTGTACCGGCAATGCTGATTTGCTTTTCTAGTTATTTCAGATCATGGACATGTCCTCTAATTCGTCGGCTAAGGCGGCGTGAGGATATGTCTTCGTGCGCCATCGATCTCCTTCTGCTGAGCCCACTTTCCCATTAAGCTTAGTAGTACTTGGCTTCTGCTACAACGAAGGCGCCGGGATTGGGCATCGCTCACGAATCCCATTCGATGCGTAAATACATACACTACCCATAGCATAGTGCTGCGAGAATAATTTCACCGATCTTATTCGGCTCCTGCTCAAGGCAGAGTGGCAGGACAGCTATGCGACTGACTACGCAACGGCCGTTGTCGGCCTTATCTGCGCTCCCTCCATCAATAATTATGTTCGCTATGATAGGAACGCCTACCTATTGTAAGTAAGGCTGCCCAACCAGAATTTCTGCATTGTCATTTTGCCACCGACGGCGACGAGTAAAGCGCCTTACTCCCTAATCGCCATTGCTATGCATATTGAGGATCCTCGTGCGCACATGCGTATTCTTTTGCTTGATGATTCCATAACGCCTGACTCATACTTTTGTTCCGGGAAAGGCACCGGACTTGCTCAATACTACTGTGCCGCGTTCGTGGGCAATGTACCCTTTCATGAGATTCTAGGCTGAAGTGTTAGCAGCGCGCGAAGGAAATTCAACGCAGGAGGTAGCGTATAGAAATCACTTGGAGGCCACTAAGCCGTCCTGAAGAGAAATGGGCACGCTCCCTTAAAATCTCTGTGGAGATGTAGGAAATGCTAGGCGGTCCATGTGTGAGGGGCAATTCTGCCTTACCTTGTATATCATATTGGCCATGAGACATTCCACTTCGTCAGAGTCAATGGCCTCTCCACTGCTTATCTGCACGGCCGCTGTAAACTCGGTGATGGGGATTCTCGTCCTCCGCACGGGCGCTGCTCCGTCCTTGGCTTCCTCGAATCCCCCTGCTATAAATACCTTGCGTAATAAGTTGCGCAGTACGATGTCACGCCCGCGCTCCAGTGTCAAATAAACGCGTCGCTTTATGAACTCGTCTTCGCCGTCACGCAGAGCAATATCAAAAGCTCTCAAATCAGATTTTTTGATTGCACGAGCCAGAGGTATAAACAGTTTCTGTAATCGAGGGAATGGCTCGAGTAGCTGTGCGCTGGGAAGTGTGTGGGTTGTTAAAAGACGGCAGGGGATAAGGTAAGTGAGGATGAGCCTAGGAGCAGATTAGCGCATGGGCTACAAAACAGGACGTAGAAGATACACACTCAAGATTTCGTTGCGCATCCTTATGACATAGCAGCCATGCCATCTCGAGATGTTTTTCAGCCTGTTACATCGTTAGCCATCATGAGAATTGGAATCGAAACGCCTGGGATACCTGCCTCAACATAGTTCTCCTCCAGAAACGCCAAAACCCCTTCATAATATTTGAATGTAACCTGCTGTGATTTGGGGAACTTATCAATTGGCGGAATATCACTCCGACCGGCCGATATTGCCTTCAGGATATTTTTTGAGAGCGGCTCTGAATTGAGCCGGAAGTAGGTTTTAAATAACAGATTGACCGCATAATAGACTCCCCATTTACGAGATTCCTCCAGCGGAGCCCTAGTTCGTATCAGCTGGAGTCCTAGACGCGCATCGAAAGAGGACGAGTATTCACCTATCCGAGGCGCAAACCTGGAAGATCCTGTTTAGATGTCTCGCGCAATCTTCGAGACTTTTATGTTCCTCTGCTTGGGGATCGAAATCGTCTTTCAGATCATCAACAGCCATGTCGTCATTGTTAAGAGCCCTCTCGGCATCGGCTCGGATGGCAAAGAGCCTCAAGTATTTTCCAGTGACATAAAGACAGGGGATGGTCCAGTTTTCAAAATCATGATTTGTATAGCCCCGGACAGTGAGTAGCGTGAGTTCTTTCCATGCACCATACACTTTAGCCCACGAAGACTGGTCCAGTCAGCGCGAAGCCCTGCAGTTTGGGATGAACGCACGAGCAATCAAGCCCTAGAAATGACGAGCATTGTTTGGGGAAAATGGAAAATTTGCCATCCCTATCAAGATTGACTTACCTGGACATCATTTCGCAAGCCTTCAGCAGCTAGTATTTCTCCTATGGCTTTCCAATATGCGGTGTAGATGGCGTGCCACCCGGTTGCTTCTTCTTTGGACAACTTGATGCTAAGACGAGCTTGATCTTGGTGGAAAAGGAAGTTGAGATCGGCTGCCGTGGAACGCACATCACCTCGTCCCCAGATAGCTTGGAGTTTGGCTGAGTGTGCTTGGACATCCGGGTTCAAAGTCTCGGCGAGTTGTTTACCATTCGTGGCAGCATATGCCGCCCGAAACTGGCGAATGAGGCCATCCATGGCCGGATTGGGTATGGCACTAATAACTGCGGCAACAGTCTCGTTGAAGTGATTTCAGCCTGTGGTTGCCGACGTAAATAGGTTATAAGGCAAATGAGGTCTTTAAGAAGCCGTCGCCGTATCTATCTCTTTCTCGTTGAGGTTACAGAAATTTGTATAAAATAGTCGTCAACCTTTGTCAAGAATGACCATGAAGGGATATGATTCTTTGAAGTGACACGCGATGATTGGTTGAAACAATACCCAGTCATTGAAGGCGGGTTAGGTACCTACCTTCCTATCTGCCTGATGTACATGTACCTACCCCACTTGGACTTTTTGACCCTGAAAGCTCAGCCACTCGAGCCACGGTTATCCCCACTGAACCTTGGATGAAACCCAGGTGGTCTGTGTTGCACGGCCACACAAATCCGCCACACAAAGGCCGAGTTGCTTGCTAGGGCGGGAAACCCTTAGCACAGAATTTCGCAAAAAGTTCTCGTAGCCGAAGACGTGCCCCAAAGCCGCCTCCACTACAAGCACCCGACCAGATCTACCCTTCATACTAACCTCCCACGACAACAGGACCGGATTCAATTCACAGTAGGTTGCAGCCCATTGTCTCTGCGGTATGCATTTTCTCGGGTACTGACTGTCATTAATTTCAGATGGGTAAGCGATTTTCTTTTCGATCGATGATGCAATTGTAGCCGCTGGGGAATTCGACATCGACGACAGCCTCGAAGAATTCTTCACGAAGAACCTGTCAGCGAACAAGCTTAGCACTACGATACAGCGATACGGCGTAAACACTGTGTTCTTAGCTCTTGGAGAGAATTTCGACCACAGCAGAAGAGGGATTGAAGGGTGGGCATTGCCGTTAGGGGAAATTGACCAGCATGAACCTTAGTGAGATTCTGCTATCGGCATGACTGCATTTCTTCTACCGACACTCCGGAGCGCCGCGTCATATGTTCTCTTTCAACGAATATTTCGACTCCTAAGCTGGGCGTTGTTGATTGTCTCTATCTCAGCCGTTCTGCATTGCTTCGTGCATCTGACACTGCACATACTGGTCTGTCCAGTCGCTAATTCGATGCTGTCAGGTCGTCTTCAGGAATACCAGGTCATCGGGCGCCACCTGCCCACCGAGGCCAACCCCACCCCGAAGCTGTACCGCATGCGCATCTTCGCCCCCAATGAGGTCGTTGCCAAGTCTCGCTTCTGGTACTTCCTCATGAAGCTGAAGAAGGTCAAGAAGGCCAACGGTGAGATTGTTAGCCTGAACAAGGTATGTCCAAATTCACAGTGGAGTTGGATGGCATAGAGCATCATAGAGACTGATTTTTTCGTAATAGATCAACGAGAAGAACCCCCTGCGCGTCAAGAACTTCGGTATCTGGATCCGATACGACTCCCGCTCCGGCACCCACAACATGTACAAGGAGTACCGTGAGCTCTCAAGAACAGATGCTGTCGAGGCTCTCTACTCGGACATGGCTGCCCGCCACCGTGCCCGCTTCAGGTCGATCCACGTATGAACCACCAATTCTTTAAAATTTTCAAAAAAAAAAAAAAAAAAAAGGCGACTCTTGCTTACGTGAATCCAGATCCTCCGTGTCGTCGAGATCGAGAAGACAGAAGATATCAAGCGCCCTTACATCAAGCAGCTCGTCAGCAAGGACCTGTCGTTCCCTCTACCCCACCGTGTTCCCCGTCTCAACAACAAGAAGGTCTTCAGCGCCACTCGCCCGTCCACGTTCGCATAAATTGGGGGATTCTTGTGTTATGTGTGTGATGAGAGGTTTATGGGAAATGGTCTTTGCCCGGTGTTCACTACGGTATTACGGAAAAATCTTCGTCACGATCAATTCAGCATGACGGCTCTTAAAGAGGATAGAGCTTAAAGCAATGAATGAAACCAAAAAAAACCCTACACCATGAATTGCGCCGAGGTAACTCAATGATCGGATGTGTACGGCTAGTGTTTCTGTAATGCGAGGCTCATGCTGGAGTGGGAATCGCATGGTATTCCCACGTTTACATCGTGATGCTATCCTGGTACATGAATGCTCATTGGCCGCTGGCTAATATCATATATCGTAAGAATAGAGCTGGGTGATTAATGGACCGTACATAGTTTCCAAGATGCCAACATTCCGCCTGTGTGCCGACTCATACAGTTACATGACCAGTTTTTTTTTTTTTTTTTGAATTCAAAGCTCGGCTGTGCTAACTCCCTTCGCTCCCATAAGATCCAGATTTCGGTGTCGAGTCTACTGCATACGTATCCAGTACAAATTCATCCCACGTTGTCCAATTCATCATGGAAGGGTCTAATAAGGGTGGATCAGTCACCATAGGTCCTTCTCTAGTCTCCATACCCGTCATGAGAGGTGCTTGTGACAGCACAGTGTCATGGTCACCAGCGGAATGTGTGGCCTGTATATGGAAGTCCGGCCACCCGAGCAACGCCTCAGCTATGGATTGCCCCGGGCCCCCAATGATGTCGTCGAAGTTAAAGGGGGTAGACCCCATATTCATCTCGGCGTCGCCCCTGTAATTTTGGGATAGCGGGGGCCCTGGGGCTTGATTTCTGTTTATACTCGTATCGGCATCTATGCTACTACCTATCTTCGCGTAAGGCACAGGCGATCCCGAAGTCAGTGTATGTGCCGAGGACTCGGATATGATCATGTCCGTGATGAGTCTCGGCCGGATACTGCCAGAGTCCGCCGTGAGAGTCGGGTCGATGGCCATGTAATCGACTGTAGACTCTAGACCGCTGAGCTGGAGACCCGGTGCTGAGCCCCAGGTTGATCGTGCTTGTGTCTGTTCTTGTGCTTGTGTTTGCGAGGGGAACTGCCCCTGTCTCGTGCCTCTATCGCCTTCTCCCGACGACAAAAAGGCTGCTCTTGCAGCCTTGGCCTTTTTGTACAGCTTGCGGATGGGGCGCCAAAGGCTACCGCGCTTTGCATCCGCGATCCTGTCGCTCCATCTGGGGAACACGAATTCGATAACCCGCCACTACAATATATTGAGTCAGTACCACCTTGCTGGTGTCATATACAGAAAATTTTCAACAAGTAGGTTTCACCCCGAAAGGGAGCCCTTATACTCTTACGGTAGCCAAGGAGAAAAGGAGGAATGTTTGACAGATACTTACAGCATGCTCGACAGCGGTTCCCTCCGTCTGTGTGCATAGCTCAACGAGGGCGACGGCTAGCGGGTGCCACTGCACGTAGGTCTCAGACCACCAGCGGGTGCGGTCCGAATACGGACCGGTCTCGAGGAATTCGGACAGCTCCATAATAGAGACGGCAGTGCGGAGCGTGGACTCGCGGGTCACAACCGTTGTACCGGGTGTTGCGTGACCCTGACCAGCCGTTGCTGTGGTTGAGGAAGAGGTAAAGATACTGGATGGCGATGCCCCGGAAACGTGAGGAACACCGATATGCGCAGGTAGACCTTTGCTGCCCCGTTCCGTCACTCTTGGCTTCCCTTCGCGCGGGTGCAGCGGATATCTCATCACGAGCCACATCTTCAGTATGATGAGCCGCACAGCGACGGACGCCAGGTACGAGGCGGGATGGTTCGGGTCGGCGTCCTTCACGAACTGCGACTCTAGGTGCTTCGCCCGTCGCAACGTCTCGTCCTCGCCGTGGGCTCCGTGCTGCGCGTACTCCGACCAGAGGAAGATCCCCGAGCTCTGCGCCGTGAACAAGCTAAACGTCACATCCGAGGGGCCCGGGCGGCCGCGCAGCGGCGCCGTCGTGTCTGGCCCAAACTCGTCGTCGTCGATGTTGTGCGGGAGCCGCGTGTCGTAGCTGCCCCGCGCGATGACGGTGTTGGTGCCGCGGTCCTCGGCCGCGCGGATGTCCAGCACGATGAGCTGCCACCACAGGCGCCGGCGGAGCTCGGCCTCGAACGGGCTGAAGCGCAAGTGCGTCCCGTCGCCGTCTTGGTGGAGGTTCAGGGCCTGCGCGAGACGGATCGGGAGGCCGAGGAGCGCCCATGAGGCGCGGGAGCCGTTGTGCGACCGCAGACAGCAGGCGTATAGCGTTAATGCTTGGAGCGTCTCTAGACTGGTGTTGTTGAGGTAGTCGGCGCGTACAAGAGCTTGCTCTATGCCCGCCTGGAACAAGGTTAATAGATCAGACCGCGGCTGCCCCAGGGTGCGGGCGCAGTCCTCGGGCGTGAGACTTATGACGGCAGCGTAGTACATAGCGAAGAACAATGCAGTTAGCTCGTGGTTGAGATCCGATGCCGTTTCTGGATTATCGGCGAGATCGGTTAGAGACTTTAGAATTGTTGGCCGGTGGAGGATCTTCAAATGCATGTCGACATTGCGGAAATACACTGCTGCTAGGTGCCGTATGTGGTTCGGTGAAGGGTGTGTGACGACGTGTAAATTTCCCGTTTGAGAAATCCCAAGTAGAGCTCCTGGCGGTGTTGGAGTGCCACTACCAACACCGCCGATCGATTCGGGCGTCGACCCATCACCAGCATCGTCTTCATCGTCGTCAGAAGAGTCTGTGGACTGCTCCAATGCCTGTCTTAACCCGCCGACCTCATTGCACAGCGACGACCAGAACTCGCCGCTCATGTATCGTGAGGCGGTGCTATCCTGCGGGGGTCTCACGCCCTTAAGACCGCAGGGAACATGCTCATCCCGCTCGCCGTGCGGCCTCGTGTCGGTAGCACCAACGACGGGATGAGAATGAGGCTGCGGTTGCGGTAGTGGTTCCGTGTCGGTGACCTGCACTTCTACCGCATCCACTCCCGCCTCAGCAGCAGCCTCCTCCAGACTCGCGAGCCCGACCCGGCCTACAATAGACTCGAGCCGGTTCAGCCGCTGCAGCAGCTCGGCATTCTTGGTCTTCCGGGGCCGCTGGATCCGTTTCCGCGCCGGGAAGACGCACTCGGCCCCGCTGCGCTCGCAGTTGCGACACGGGTTCTGCTTGTCGCACTTCAGCTTCCGCGCCCGGCAGCTCGTGCAGCTCAGCGGCGGCTTTTTCTGAGGCTCGCTGTTGTCGCCGGCCATGGCTTGGCTCGGCCCTGCCTGTCCTTCAAATAAGGGTTGTCTCCAGGGCGGCGACTCAGGTCATGTAGTACACCCGGATATGTACCTAGCTAGGTAGGTAGTGGGCCAAGATTGACGGCAATACCGAGACCCGACGGAAAGGGCACTGGTGCGCAGTACTTATTAATTTAAAGGAACAAATGAAATACTAGGCCAGAGAAAAGCAAATCAGGCATCAATAATGTTGAATTCCATGAGGCTGGATATACACCTAGCGAACGGAGTTAGTAGGTACGTCACAGGCAGCCATAGATTCTGATGATTTTGTTGTTTTTTAGCATGCATTAGCCAGACTTCGTTGCGATTTGATAGGTATCGCCAAGTCTCACGCCTTAGATGCATATACTCTGATAATTGCCTGTCTTATGGAGTTTAAGTCAGGTTCTCATAGACTTCTTAGAACTATGGTGCTGTATTACTCTCAAAAGCACAGAATATCTCGGAAATCGTATTGTTATAACGTTGAGATCACGCTGAAAACGGAGGGGTTTCATCAAGGTTGAGATATAGTATCCTCATTATTCATGGCGTTTTAGCATAGTGTACATCGGCATTCTCTCGGTGTACTACGTAGTCTGGTCTAGACCCGAACGGTCTTGTTGACATGTATCGCGAGTTCAACGGCATCATCCAACCTAGCCCATATTTTTGGTAACAGCAACTGTCTCGCGGGTTTCTTTAATAAGTGATGCGGGAGACATGTATTACAATGGTTAGGTGCTTAGGTAGTGCGTGCCTTGTGCCTGGCGAGCCAGCCTGTTAGTCGCAGACGCCCTGCCAAACACATCTAGACCCACATTTCAGCTCCGAGGGATGACTCACGAGTCATACCAGCATCAAGTAGGATACGATATACGAGGGTGTAAAATCTAATAAAGCCACAGGGTAGTTCCTGAGTAGAAAAGAAGCTGACCAAGGCGCACTTTCTTCAGGATATAGTTATACGAACCCACGAGTTTGAGTTCGAGTTCGCTTGAATACTCACCTACAAGTACTTGTGACGATGGCTTCACCAAGTATACCTGGACCTCCCCATGGGCCTCCACCTGATCCTTCAAAAATTCAAGTGAAGACAACATGGCCAACGATACCCCCGAATGTCGACCGAGCACCCATCAGGACAGAGCGTCTGCTTATCCGCCCCTTTGATGTCTCGGATGTTAAAGCAGCCCACGAGCTCCGGACGCAGCCTGAAGTTATGCAATGGACGTCAGCCGGCGTAGTAGACAAAGATCTCGACCAGACACGCGTCTTCCTTGAACGCTTTTTACCTCCAAAAGATCTTGAGACGTACAACTTCGCCGTCGTCTGCCTGGGGGATGCTGCCGAAGGCGAAGACACGGACGGCGTGTTGATTGGCGCCGCAGGTGCCCATTCGAGACTCAATATTTTCGGATGGCCAGAGGTTGGTTACATGTTCCGCAAGGAGTATTGGAGTAAAGGGCTTGGAACCGAGTTCCTACGCGCATTCACCAAGGCTTGGTGGGCGCTGCCGCGAATTGAGGGTCGGCGTGAGGTTGATGCTGCATCAGTGGAGGGGAGGGGCGAGAACAGCGATAATGATGTGAAGCAAGTACCGGAGGTTCTAACGGCTATCATCGAGGCGAATAATGTAGGGAGCAGAAGGATCCTCGAGAAGGCTGGTTTCCGGGAGTTCAAGAGATGGACTGAACCTGATAGCCGTGCAGGTTTTGAGGGCAAAAGCGCTGAGCTTGTTGCATTTCTGCTTGAGGCGCCGCATAGCTAGATAGATGACGACTCCGAGTAGACATATCATTACCACCTACTAAGATATGTCAACTTCTACTAGACTCTTTCGTAAGCTACCTCAGTTGGAGAATTGCATCGAGCTCAGTAGATGGGCTGGACGGGGTAGTAGACGTCCCCGAAGCGTGTCTTAAGCGAATGCGAGCACCTAGCCGCAGCCTGGAAGCTGGAAAGCATACTGGCTAGTTCTTGTTCTATCAATAGACCGGATTACTTCTCATTATATCATGCCGAGCTTGTGCGCCGTGATTGGGTGCTGTTCCTGTAGGTTGTTCCAGCTGTCTGTACACTAAATCCTCGAACGGCGGGGGAGGAGGTTACTGAGTAGTAATCTGACCTAGATCTCTTACCCTCCACCATCTACCCGCTGTAGAGTTATCCATGGGCTCGGAACCGAGCCAGAGCTGGTATCACCGGCTCTCGTAGTCGCTTTCAAGCCACCTGTCTCGGGTGAACCCGACCCCCGACGGTGACGAAGCCTGGCCACTCGTCAGGCAATTATAAGGAACGGAACAGCTGAACTGAAGTGACAGCATTGAGCTGCGAATACTGTCATTCTCATTGCCCATTCTCGACAGACCTAGCATCGCCTCACATTGTGGCGTCATCATTAGTCGCAATCAGTTTGACTTACAACGCTAGACCTACGCGTCACCAGAATCAATGGCACCCAACTCAACAGCGCTCACTATAGCCGCAGGCGCTTCTATACTTGCCTCAGGATGGGGTGCAGGTAAAGTCTGCCTTTCCGAATAGTGACGTTGATACAAGGCACGGATGGTTCTGTGGCTTTCTCTCGTTCGCTTGTTTGCCTAGTCACGAGCATGGGGACTAATAAGCCGTCGTCAACTACTCACAGGCATGAGCTCGAGTCTCACCATGCTCGGCATCCCAACGATCCTCCACGGGAACGCGCCGAGCGAGCTTCGGGTTAGCCAGTGGCGTTTCCAATTTCTTCGCGGGCAAGCTATCATACCCGGTCTGGCGCTCGCCAATGCCGTCAACTACTGGAACGTCGCATATCAGTGTTGGTCGCGTGGCCTCGAGTGGCGCGGGTTCGCGGCCGCTGGCGTGTCAACCTTCTTCATGATCCCCTTCACGCTCACCTTCATCATGGGGACCAACAGGAAGCTGCTTGCGGCGGCCGAGGGGCGGGAGAAGACGCTGAGCGATGATTCGGCCAAGTCGCTGATCAAAAAATGGGGAGATCTGAACATCGCCCGTGCCGTCCTTCCAATCCTGGGTACAGGTTTGGCCTTGTGGAACTTATGCCTGTAATCATGCCTTGTTTGTGGATAGACAGACCGAAAGCGTTGGAGAACGGATCGGACGCCTACGCTGCCTGAACTCCGGGGCTGTGCTGGAGGGCCGAACGTTGCAGGCTCTGTCTGGGTGAAGTTCGTTTTACCCTAGATTTCGAGGTTTCTTTATACATTATGTAAGGTACTTACGGAGGCAATAAGTACGAGTGTTAATTTGGGGTTGGAAGACGAGAGAGCTCTCTCTCTCTCCCCTTCTTGCTAAAGATTACGTGTAGCCTTTAAATATGCCTAGATAGACTGTGGATGTCATGACACGCTAAAGAGCTTAATTGTAGCGGGATAGCACCGAGCGGGAGTCACTGTCGAGACTGTCAGCCCACCATGGGTACGGTGCTTGTTTGCCATTGAGCACAGTACTCGCCGGGGAAGTGGCCACCCCCGCGGGGCGCAGTTAGCAGTTAGGGTGGCTTTATCTCTCATACTGCGTTAGGTAAGAACTGATATATCAGTGGCTATTTCAGTAGGTAACTGCAGGTGCAGCACAGAATGCAGCAGGAATGGCAGTATGGCGGAGGGTAGGTACAGTACATAGCACAGCTGTGCTACACTTGTACCTGTCCAGGCGCAACTTGACGATTATGACGTACTATACGAGTACAGTATCAGGTAGCAGGCAAATAGATGCTCAGCCATCGCACCATCACGGTCCCTCATCGTCCATCCATAATCCCCCATTACGCAGCGAACAGCCTAATGCCTAATACCTCACATAATATTCCCTTATTATCTGGTCCCTGGCGGTATCGCTCATCCTACCTTGCCCACCTTAGCTACCTTTGCCTAGGTAGGCAGCAAGCCCGCAATTCCGCGAAAAGCGAGACTGCGAAACTGCAAATCAGCAAACCATCAGCTCCCCTGCATTTTATTTATACGGCTCAACGTAAGCAACGTGCAGTATACACATGTTTTTTTCTGTCTTGTCCCGTCCGGCCTATCTGTTCCCCTCTGCCCTCTCCAAATGCGAATATCTCTGTCGCCGTCCCCCCTGCGCAACGTCTTGCGCCCTGCTGCTATCCAACATCCCGCCGACGTGCACTTATGCCGCCTCAGTTTCGTGACACGGCAGAAGCTGTGCTGCCCAATACGTCGCCATATCAATTCCCCTTGAACCCGTCTAGGCGCAAATAACCGTCGACCAATTATCCAACGTCGTCCTCTCTGGGCCGGCCATCGTGCCTCTCGCCCTCACTGTTGCTTCTTTTCCACCATGACCATTGAGCGCCGTGTCGTCGTTGTCGCGATATACCGCTGTTAGATAGAAGTCCTTTAGATTTGCCGGATATATACCCCCTTGTCTTGGCTTCCGTTTGCTTTTCGAGTTGCTCCCAATGGCGGCCTCAGTCAAATCCAGCCCGAAGATCCCCTCTTCAACGGTTCCGCCGCCTTCTGCCGACACACATCGTCCACGACCAGAACCTCAACCCGAATCTCAACCTCAACCTCAGTCACAACCATCACAACAACCGCAGTCACAGTCACAGCCGCCGCCGCCACCGCCGCCGCCGAAGCAGCAGCAGTGGTCTGAGTCGCAAAAACCACAGATCAACGGAAGTTCGTACTACGGCTATCTATTTAACGACGACAAGTCGCCGACCGACACCTTAAATGGTCTACTTCTTGCCATCGGGCAGTATATTGTCAGTTGCCACGGGTTTGTCGGTCTTCTAACGCAATCTCCCTATGCTAACCTTTGGCACCCCCAGATTGATCATATCGGCGACACGATCGATAAGCACCTAAATCCTCGGAAGCTTGCCGCTTTCTATCATGCTGTAGGCGGTGATTACGATGCGCTCTTCCTCAACTCTCCCGACAGGACGATTTCGTACATATGGCAGGCATTAGGAGTCCAACATACCCTTCAGCCGGTCCCAGACAACGACTATGCCCCTCCGTCCGTGCCTGCGCTGACCCTCAGGGGATTCGTCAGATGGGAGTCGCTCCAGATCCTGCTCGGGCCTGAAGAACACGTTCCCTACCTGCAATATGCCGTCGCCAACTGGAACCTGAAGCATCCCTATACAGGTGACGCCTTCCCAGTCGATTTGCCCGCCACCGCTTTCCCCTCCACGTGCGACCCTGCCGTGGATGAGTGGCACAGGGCTTGCGGACAGAGGCTTCGAGAGGCTGCTACACCAAATGAGGAAGAAGAGCAGCCGCCACGACGTCACGCCTCCGATTCTCGCATACCTACTACCTCATCCAGCACGGGTTACGGTGCATCGACAGCAAACGCATCGCGCCGCCATCGTCCCGAGTCCGAGTACTTTCGGAGCAGACGACCTATGTCGTACGCGCATGTGTCGGAACCCCGGTATCCACCGCATGCTAGCCATCCCAGCCATCCCATAATCCCAGAGGGCAATCACAGAATTAGTAGTAGTAGCGGAAGTTCATTAGATGATTTCTCAAGGAGAGGTCGGAGCCACTCAGACGTCAAACCTCCACCCGTTGTGAGGGAAGATACAAGAACATCCGCACACTTAGATCCCCGTCGCCCGTCCAACGTCCGCCGCCATAGCCACAGCTACCAATCGCCTTATGCCGCCTCAGTTCCTGATTCGGAGTCGGAGTCCGATACATTGCGAGCTTCTTCTCGTCACAATGGTTCCATGCCTCAGCCACCTCCCCCGGGTGTTCGACGTGTACCCGTGCCGCCTCCCTTGCCGGCCACAACTCCCAGCCGCAGCCGTCGTAATGAGCTTCGAGCGGAAGACCCTCGGAAATTGAGCCTGCCTGCCGAGCTCAAACACAAGTTCGCCTCTTTCCTGACGTCTTCTACGCGACAGCGAAGTACGTCTAGAGAACCAGTTCCCGCTCCCCATTCGAGTGTACGCTATCAAAAACCTCCACGTACCCGCCTGAGTCGTAGCCTGTCTGGAGACTCTTACACAAGCGACGGGTCGTTACCGGAAATTTCATCAAAATACTCTTCGCGTGATCGTGAGCAAGACCGGGCACGTGAGCGTATAATAGACCGCGAGCGCGAACGAGCACGGAGCCGGGAACTTGAGCGTGAGCGAGAGCGAGAGCGTGACAAAGCCCGCGAGTGGGAAGCGATAGAGAGGAAGAGCCGTCAGGAGAAGGCTTATCTACGCCCAACCGCCGACAGGAGAACGAGCAGTCATGCGGACATCGACCGTCGACGTGCGGATGCCTTGTGGGAGGCGAGGGACCGGCGGAGGGAAAGCAGGGACTTGGAGAGAGAGGTCAGGCGAAACCTGACTTCCGATGAGATGGACCGACGAGATCGCCGAAGATACCAGGACAATGTTCCCAGTCCGGTCATGACTGGTGTTAGTGGTAGGAGATATCCACGCTGAGCAGCCTCGAACCGCTTGTTCATGTTGGTGAGGAGTACATGGAGTTCGAGAGCAGATTTTATCTCAACAGGGTTCTCTTTTTGAGTGATTGATCATCCACGACGGTGGTGGCATCTTGGAAGCAATCTCGACTTATATAAAAAGTGGCGCATGGTCCTTGACAATAGACACAACAGGAAACTATACAGAAGAGATGTTTATGTGTAGCAATTCTGTTGATATTACGTGTGAAAAGAGACTAGGAGAATAGCAATAAGCCGTAACTTTGATTCTGTTCCACTCTATGTTCTGCTTCCTAAAAGAAGAAAATTGAGTCTGTTTATATTTATCATCCGAACGTCGTCTCATAAAACTTCTAACACACAGGCCAGGACCGTTGTTTTACTTCAGCGTGCATAATGGTATGAGATTTAAGGAGAGTTAAAAGTGACCATCTTACCTACTGAAACAGACAAGACTCTCCGCAACTAGTACCATTCCAGCCTGAACAGCGACGCTTTCATTTGATATTGAAATGTAGTACCAGTATGCTCAGCTTGACGCAAGAGACTCGCGGGGAGTTAGGACCGGTGATAATTTGCTCGGCATCCATCCAACCCTAGTCCCAGTGACCCGGAGTGTGCGAGTGGCCCGTTCGTCCGACCCGTATAATTAAAACTACCTAGTCTAGACAAGATGCCCTGAGTGAAAAAGCATCTTGGCTGATCATCTGCGACTCCGCCAAGGCTTAGTCATTCTGCAGGACTCCCAAGTCACCTTCACCTTCACCCAAACCGGAGCCAGGAGTCGATGCTCGAAGACTCTTTTTTCTTAGATAAATAGGCGGTGAAGTGAGATTTCAGTTCTAAATCTAATTTTGGGAGGTATATATACATCATTGAATATTATTTTTGTCAGATTGGTATGAATCAAATCTGTAAATGGCTCAAAAGTTCTTCTTGTTATAGGTGCGTGCGTCTCCATGCCTGGGCACGCACGCCAGAGCTATGATAACCCCCTCGCTTATATGGATGCGGAAGCTTATGTTGATGAAGACGACACCTACGTCAATGATGGGTTTATCCACACCATAAGAGAAGTCTTTGTCGTCGTTGCCCAGTATCACCAAGGGGCGCGACCAATGGCCTCCAAGAAGAGATTCATATGCACGGACTGTGCTGCTGAGTTCTCGCGCAAAGACCACGCCAAGAGGCATAAGCTCAGTCACTCGCGACCCAGATACTTATGTCTGCATCCCGGTTGCGGACTGTTCTTTCACAGGCGCGATGTGCTCAGGCGGCATGAAGCCGTACACAGGCCGGAGAATGATGAGAAGCGCCGACGGCCGCGTCGGGGGCCATTACCGCCTTCGCTACCTGGGCTCGAAGAGCAGTCGGAACAACAGCCTGCATCAACCGCCTCTGCATCTCATAAGTCTCTGCGAGCTACGGCGACTACACGCGACGTAGTCAGGGGTAGCGATGACGCCAGTGTACCCGAAAATCGACATGATAGGAATGACGATTGGAATGACGGTAGCGAGGACCACGTTGACCCAGCCTGCCTGTGCGATGCGGAAGACGGCACGGTTTGTGTTCACTGCAGTACAGAGCTAGTTCGCCTCGCGAATGGCCGACTGCCTACCGAATCGCAGGGAGCGATCAACTTCTGTCTGACACACTACATCCAGTCACAGTTGAAGTGGTTCCCATTCATCCGTCCCTCCTCTCTGCGCAAGGACTGGCTCCTGAACGGCCGTGCTCTGGTAATAGCAGCATTAGGCGCCAGGGCTATAAAAGAGTACAAGTCCTTGTCGGGAGTGCTCTGGGCAGAGACCCTACGTCGCCGGGGAAAATGGGTTGCCTCGTCGGTATCAGGCTCCAAGAACGTGCTCTCTGAGTTTCAGACGAAAATCCTCCTACTCGAGTATTTTCAATGGTCCGAAGAAAGCGAGTATCCAGACTGGGTTAAACCAACGTTGGACATAATGATCCACGAGGAAGCCGACGACTTGGTGAACATGCTCACGGATATGTCCTCTGACACAGCCGCAGATACGTCTGTAGATGACGAGCTTGGCCAGCAGGAGATTCGCTGGACCTTGTGGAAATTCTACTGCGCGATGACGCGCACGACTCTGCTTGGTCTGAAGCTACAGCCCCCGCGACTCTTTCAGACCCTCGAATTACCGGGCGAGCCAAAGCAGCTATTGGTACTCGCGGGGTGTACTGGCAAAGAGAGCGTTGGGCCGGCGGAGGGCCTGCGAAGCGAGTACCGTGTTCGTAGCCTGACGCTACCAAGAGTGCTGAGTATGCTGTTAGCCGATCAGCATAAACGAGTCGTCCTGTCCGACACACTTTCCATGACAGGGAAGTACATTGTGCTTCATGCTATATTACATCTGTCAGATAACATGGTCGAGAAGTTGGCGGATGCCAAAGCAGCGCAGGAAGAACCGCTGGGATGGCGAGTCGAAACGCGAGAACGACTCTATCTCCTGGTGTTGAGGTGGCGTCAGTGCTTTTGGGTGCCTCCCGAGGTCCTCTGGCACACCCCGTTTCCCGAGTTCGGCAGTCTCCAGAGCATCATGTTCGTCATCTATCTGGCGGTTCGCATAAGCCAACCGGTCTGCGGTTCACCTAATGAAGAGCGTTGTTCTCGCCAGCCTTATACCCAGCACGCGATGCGTTGCGTTGTCACTATGCATATGGACATGAAGATTAATAATCTTACAGAGGTCGGTCTTGCCCCGAAGTTGTTTCCACGCAGTCTATATTTGCAGCAAGCTAATGTACCGTCTCTTAACAGGTCGCGGCAAAGGGCCGGTGGTTCCTTGACGGAGCGACTTGGCGCACAGGAGCTTTCACTGCCGCATATTTAATAGAGTGGTTTCATGATCGAGCAAAATTCGGGTTTGGGGATGAGGATATTGAAATCTTGCAGAGCCTTGAGAGTGTGATGGCCCTTTACTCACATGTAGGGTCCTACAATGGGCTGTCGTATTCCCCGGCCCGGTTAGCCCAGCTCGAGCGATCAGTCATACACCTCTGGACAATGATTCTAGGAACTAAAAAAGTAAGTAATTGTCAAATTCATGATCTTGTTATCTTGGGGACGGGAACTTTCATAGCGAATAACAGCCCTGGTTTAACGACAGCCTAAGTGTGCCCCATAGCCCTATAGAGCAGTCCCCTTTTTCTCAGAGCATCGAAGACTGACCTTGGGTGTCGCAGTGGCCTCGTAATGAAATATGATTGTGCTTGAGAAGCATCATAAGTTGCATCAACCCGCCAGATACCGTCGTCAGCCAGTCGGGAAGTTTGAAAATACGAGTAAGAGTAATGCATGAGTTGGGGTACCTAGACATATTAGAATAGATAAATGAGAGCTGTAAGAGTCAGATGAATCACACCCTATCTTCCAAGGCTGAGTCTTGTCAATTACGTAGAGATCCACGAAGGTAGAAAGAGGATTTGTGTCACTAAAGGCATTTATACATGTATTTTAGCTTGATATTGAAGATGCACATATTTATTTGCCGAAGTGCATTTCACCCATCCGTAACCCAATGATCGTATCAACTCCAAGTCTATTCCTTATATAAGTTATCTCCGATTTTGCATATATAGCTATAGTTATTCGCCGAAAGCCTTCCGCCGATCAACTTGTACGTCTGCAAAGTTTTGAGGCTCGAGCACGGCGTTAATATCTACCGGCGCTCGTCGCGTATATGCGCTAAGCAGTGTCGTTCCCGTCGCCTCTAAACCTGGGCCCCGCATAACCGGGATGATGCTTGCGCTGCCGAGGGACAGGATAACCGCATTGATAAAGAGGGTTAGAATTTGCATTTTATTGTCTTTGATGTGTTGGGAAGTATATGTGGTGGTGGCAATGTGTCTATGCCTCGTTGGTGTATGATGTCTGATGAAATTTAGAGAGTCCGGCTCTCGTTCTCAATTTTCCGTGTGCAAGTATTGCTTTTAAATGCGTAGCCAGTATTAGGTGAAGGACTAGAAGACTAAACATGAAATGAATGAAGTAAAGATAATGAAAAAATAAGCGCTGATTGAATGGGACGAGGAGGTTTGAGGAATACTCTTGGGCCTGACTGAGAGAATATAAGACTTGAGTTTTTCCTTGTGCTCTTGTCTCTTTCATTGAGAGACGCTAAACCACGGCAAGCTCGAGGCGTAGTCCCAGGTATTGTGCCTCCTTCAAAGCCCTCTTGTGAAAGAATACACGTATCCCTTCAAGGTCTTAGGGTGAGACGCTCTTTGTTAATGTATAGCATAAACTCCATGTCACTCAAGGGCACTTTGTTCCAACTCGTTTTTATTGACCTAGAGAGTCCGCATGACGTACAGGTACTATTGTATTAGAAGTTTATATGTGGTCCCAACGTCATTGTATAACGGCTTTGCGAGGGATGATGTGCCAACAATGGGATGCATATGCTGAAAGCTGTAACCCCGTACTTGCGTCAACCCTTGATAATCCAATGGGCAGAAAAAAATTAAGGATAAGTTATCGCTCACAGCTAACAGAGTACAACCAACAAAATTTTAGCCCTAGCGAGAGAAGTATCGCTATCATTGCGTTAGGAAATTTGATTCATCGCCAATATTCGACCCAGCCAATGTCAATTCTGAGTTACGAGGAGAATGAGCCCCAACCTCGTCACTTCGCAACAGCTTCTGCTTGGGTGACATTTCGGACTCTGTGACCCGTCCATGCTGTTGCATCTAATTGAATTGTAAGGCCATACCAACCGGATCAAAATCCCAGAGGTCTGGTTCTAAACGTGTGTGTTGTGTTGGAACTCGCACGATGCCGGTTAGCCAGACCCTTATGGTGGCGTGATTCACCTGGCTCGAGGTGTAAGTGGTGAACCAACTGGGCTTACTTCCAGGAGGAGATAGCCTGGGCCGATAACATATATCATTCTTCATTAGACAATACGGGGAGGTTGGATGCTAAAAATACGAAAAGACCAACAAAGAAATCGCTCGTACAGCTAAATGCTCCTAAAAAGTTTGATCGATGGCAACAATCCCACCAACAGGAATGCTTGGTATGAAATCAGTACGCGAAGTTCTTTCCGATTTTGCATTTATATTGGTAATTCGTAATGATGAGTAATACATTCGATTCGAATATGAGTGGTAGTTCTTGAGGCATCTTGAGAGTGCGATGACGTCCTCAGACTACTCACCTCTCAGATCTAGAACTGCCTTCAAGCAATCAGAGTCTGCAAGACATGGGAAAGGACCCTGGATCGGGATTGCCATGCTCGTTTTTCCGATGTCTGAGATCTAACCACGCGAATTATTTCGTCCGGGACGACTGGAATTTGACCTGCCCAGCGCTGGAGTGCCAAATGCGCGGTACCGCTGCCTTGGGTCGTACCAGAAGGCTGACTGAGACATGATTCACTCATGCGAAGAGTGCACCACGTGGTGGCCGGCGAGCTAGAGAGGAATTTCCAGCCGCTATATCTGTAGCCGCGTTCCTGCTGGAGGGTGCTATACCATACCCAGTGCCTCTGTTAGCCAACCCCTCAGATGGGTTACTCTTTGAGAGGCTTATTTTATAGATATAAGAGTCAGTGCGAGCCTTGAACTGAGAATATTCTCTTTGGCCAGAGCAGCAGCAGCAACAGCAACAACATTAATAACAGACAAGTCTCCCCTCAATCAAGAGTACAATTTCAGCACACTCTCATTGCAAGGAAGTCTTGAAAACTCTTTCTCAGAACAGTCCTCCACACACCCACCCATATCCACATACACACACTCACACAATCTCCACACAATCTCTCAAAATGCGTCCCAGTTCATTCTTCAGCGTCCTCGCAGTTACAGTCTCCTCTCTGCCAACACCACCACTTGGTGATCTTCTAGGAGCCAACGCACCGGATATGGTTTTCCGGAACCGTGGCAGCCTGCTCGGACCGCTTCTCGGAGGCCAGGATGGCGGTGACAACCTACTTGGTGGGCTCCTTGGAGATGGCGGCGTCGGAGGATTGCTCGGGTCGCTTCTGGGAGGCCGCCGTGGCAGCGGCAATGTACTTGGGTCCCTTCTTGGAGACGATGGAGTCGGTGGCTTACTTGGATCGCTTCTCGGTGGCAAACATGGCAATGGCAACCTACTTGGCTCGCTTCTTGGTGGGAATGACGTTGGCGGCCTGCTTGGGTCGCTGCTTGGAGACAACGGCGTTGGCAACCTTCTTAGCTCGCTCCTGGGAGAGGATGGCGTGGGTGGCCTGCTCGACTTGCTTCTTGGAGGTCAGGATCGGGAGCAGCCTGGCAGCGCCGAAGACCAGCAAAACTACTTCGACAGGGAGGGCACACAGAATCTTACCGATGACTACACGGATCTGGACGCTGCAAGCCGGGGTCCCAAAGCTTCAAAAGGCAAGACGACGAACGAAGCAGGTGCGAGCAAAATTGTGACGGCCTCTACGACATCGGAAGACGATTCCACTCCTGAACTGATAGAATGAGGGCATGCCTGGTAAATCGGACTCCAGGGCGGCTGGGAGTGTGTGGCTGCTAACGATCCTGCATAAAGGGACGGCGCATTGTTTGTTTATATTAGATTGTTTCATACATCAACGCATGAGAAGATAGGCTTACTATGAATAATGATATCTACCACTTATCACACTGATTCTCCTCAAGTCAGATTTTTATACTCATCGTAGAATACCCCTTAATGCGCAGCAGTAAGCGGTACTATCTAGCCAAGGCAGTTATATACGCAGGTCTACCTAGCCATGAGCAGCCTTAGAGGCGATGTAGTGACAGGATAAACATACATACCTAGCGTAGTAGAAGTACGAAATTGAATTTCAATAACCTTAATGTCACCTTCAGCAGAAAGAAAGTGACACTGAAGCTGATGACACAGACCGCTGCAGTGCCAACTGCCAACAATTGTTCGTGCCTGCCTAGATATTGCATGTAGGCTGCTGCCTGCGTACCACCTGCATCATGTGTCACCACCAGGTCCCAGGTATAAATATCTCCTCTTCCCCCCCAGGGGTTCCAGTCTTCTTTCTCTCCTTCTCTCCTCATCTCAGTGCACGGGCTTTACGCGTCACGATGAGGAGTTTATCTGATGTGCGCGTTTTTGCAAATTGTGGTTCTACTTTATGACCGCTCCTACTTGGCTTATGCTGGTAGGGAATTTTTGTAGCATCCTCATCTTGTCTTTTCATTGCTATCTGTCCCGTGCGGGTGGAAGTGAAGAAGAGACTGCCCGCGGAATCTATCTAGGTACTGGGCTAGAGTGACGATGCCGGATTATCACGGCGGTGCCATACCGCTACTGCCACACATATCCGCAAACTGTCCCGCCTGCACTTGCCTCTTTGTCTCGTTACATGATCGAAAGTGGCAGCGCTGCCGCTTAGGTAACCTACCACTCCCTCTGTCTACCACACTTGAAACGAGGAGTGCCGAATTCGACAATATAGCCGACGCAGGTTGCTTCCTACCTAGGTATTTCATCCTGCCCATACGGCCGTTGTTGGCAATCGCATTCGATTAGTAAGACTCGGAATTGCGACGCGCCTGCTCTATGTTGCACCGGCTCACGGTGAGCACAATACATCATGACCTAACGGCCACCTCCTGGTGATACCATCAAGACCACGCATTGCGATGCCGCAAAAAGGGCCTTGTGTACTTTGACATCCATACTTTGACACAGGCCCAACTCGTGCTGAAGCCAAAGCCCACGACAACTGCGTCGTTAGAATCCGCCTTAACAGATACGATGCATAAACTTCAAATTAGGATATCTTATACACTGCTGCAACCACATTCAATACGTAATCACTCCTTGACCCTCGTGCCCGTTGAGTACCAATTCTCGCGTGCCATTCGCCCCTCAACTCCTGTACCTCTCCTTTCACCTTCACGGGCCTGCATTAGGGTCAAACCCAGGACTCCGTACCTATTTCTCAAAATGTCCGCCAGATGTCCATCTTCACAGTCTCGCAAGCTTTTTTCAATTGCTGCATCCCTGGGACACGGTGAAAGTCTCCTATCGTCCGTGCTAGTGTGATGAGCAAGTGTCGGAGCGTGTTCTCAGACAGCAAAGGTTCGGTTGGCCTAGGCTGCATCGCCCAGATAACTGTCTTGACATACGCCTCCATTTTGTTGCGCAGGATGATTCTTCCCCGGCTAAAAGGCTCAGATAGTGCTTAAGCATCATGTTGAAGGCTATTGCAGCCGGGATAAGTGTGATAATGGTATTAATCTGGGTGCTGGTGCAACCGATGGTCTCACTCGTTGTCCCCCGTGGTCAGACGTTGCAGGCGGATCTCGTTTTCGTTTTCGCGTTGTGAGTGAAGACAATTTTGTTGGCACTTTTTGTTTTAATTGTCGATGTAATATTTGATCATTGTCGGTAAGGCTTGTCTCGCCGGACTGAAATGACATGCCAGTGCTCAAGACAGCCGGCGGCTCATTGGACGGCATCAGGAATTCCTTTGAATAACTTATACTGGTGATTCTTAAGCGTTTTGAATTTGGGTCTTTTGATTCTAAAAGAGCGTCACCGAGTATAGCCTGGTTGCCGGCTTCTTGGTCTGTGTTGTTGACCCCATCCTGCTTCTGCTCCCTTTCAAAATTTGCGATGATTTCCAACCAACAAGGTCCATAATCTGACGCCTTGATCTTCCCAATGCCGGACACAAGGAGTAGCTCCTGCTCGTTTGAAGGTCGTTGCATCGATAGGGCCTGCAACACCGCGTTATGGGCGACGATATAGGCCGATATGCGTCGCGATGATGCAATTTTATTGCGATGCAGCACTAACCGTTCATATAAAGCCCAGCACGAACTGTCCATCGACGTCCGGCCGCTATAGTTTTCTGCCAGTTTTGCGCCCGCTCGCGATTTCCGGTCTGTCGCACGCGTCCGACTTCGACTATGCTTTACCTCGACCTTCGTAAGCCCAGAAGCATCAGAACAGGCGGGTTTCTCATTATTACAGTCGTCGACGCCAGTTACGCCTTCATCCATCTCTCTATCATGTCTTTTGTTCTTGGCAATACCAAAAAAGTCACCTGTAGTAGTGATGCGTGCTTCGCCATCTTCTGTTACTGACTCGAGCTGGATCCATCTTGGCCCGGCTTTAGTAGGAGGGAGATACGTTTCAGCAAAGACTGGGAATGGCGGCACAGGATCCATAGCTAATCGCTTCGCGTTTATGCAATGGAAAAGCATGAAGCTAGCATATGCGTCCGTCGCTGCATACTCGGTCTGACTGGGATTTAAGGGCTGGCTCCAGTCGCTTGTCCGGACATTTCCTTTCCACAAAGGCAGTCCAAGATGCTGCTCTACCTGCATCGATAGCGAGCATAATTTTGTTGTGGCACGTTGGGGCGTGCTGGCACCATATGTGACGAGATTGTGAAGGTGGCTGAGCTCGAATGCACCCTTCGGTTCGAGGTTGAAATGAGATCTCAGTCGCTTAAAATCGGCCCTCATAACGGCAACACCAGCCTTGATGACCTTCGATGACTCAATAATCTCCCGTAAAGTTGGTGCGATGAGATCGTCCACAGTTTCACCCTCGTGAAGGGCAATGTGGAATAGGGCGACTTTCCCTTCGCTTGCTAGCTGGATAAGAGCAACCTTGTCCTGCAGTCTCGATCGCTTATCGGCGTCCCAAGGCCATTCCATGTCGAAGCCTAGCACCGGCTCGTTTTTGAATTGCCGCGCGATATTTTCGGATTCTGATTTATTTTTACTGTATAGCACCTGGACAGACTGACCGTGCGGCCCGCGGTAGTAATAGTGGTGCCACCATCGACGAGGAGTCACATCATCCTGCGGCGGTCTCAAGGCGAATGTCATTGGCCACTGGGACTGATCCCGATCGAAAAGAAGCACCGGCTCCGAGTCGTCGTGTGCCATTTCACTGTGGCCGCAGACCCGGCACCAGGCTTGGAAATGAGCAACAGCTTAGCAGGAATAAAGAGCTATTGAAGATTTAGCAACCAACTGTAAGAGGGCCGAGTTGCGCTCTAGATGTCGAAACGAGCAAGAGAAGTATTTGGGAAGAGCAGCGAGGGGAACATAACGTCGTAGCAATAGAACACTTTCGGTGATATTGGCGTCATTTCGCTCAGCCGTACCGATCCTATCATGTATTGTAGATGCATGCAGAGCGCCTAACATATGGCTGATAATTCAGGAACATGCACTGCCACCTAACCCTGTCTCTAATAACAGACCAGGGGCATCTCATGCAGACCTGTATGGTATTTTGTCTACGCCCATGGCCCGAATGATATCTGTCATATATTTAACCCACTTCCTCAAGCAATACAGTTCCTCCGGCTGTTAAGCACCTGCTACTTGAAGCGGCACTTACTTCTGGCGAACTGTCGTCATTCTAACTAGGGCAAGGGTAGGCGAGATAAGCCAAAGCGTTGCATCTCGATCTGCGCGAGCGCTAACATCCGCGTGATGCGTTTCAGCTTGTGCGCCTGACCGGCGGCCTCGCAAAGTCAGCTGGTGTAATACCATCTTCCAAAGCTAGAAGAATAAGAACTTGAAGCGCTATTTGCTTTTCCACAGCAGTATAATTGACCGGCTTATCCTTTTTACAGAAATTTGAGCACGATGAACAGCGATGAAAGCAAAACCAACCTACAGCCCCAGCTACCCAACTTGGGCATAGAGGTTGCTATACGGGGAGTGATCCTTGTTATCCTATCCCGTCAGACCACGAGACAGCTCAGCCGTCGGTCGGCTCGCTGTGCGAACAAATTTACATATTGCGGTCCTAACCTTTACGATCACTCCCTACAAGGGCAATTAGTAGGTATTGTGTTGAACGGGTTTCACCAACTCGTCCAAAATTGAGCACTATCTGTGATTCGCAAATTAGATGCTTATATAATTATTATCGAGGAGTATATTGACGAATAGAATAGTCCTGGTCACGAATTACCTTTGTACCATGACGCCTCTTCATATAAGCGAACCAACGTGGTAGAAACTGCCCGGTAACTAGAGTATCAATGATACTGAAGTAAAGAGTCAAATAGGCAGGGCCGAGACTGCTTGCTTTATACTAGTCAAAGCATTATACTCAATACCGAAGTCGCGCCAGTCCAGTACGCCATCATCGCCAGCCCAGCTTGCCCTGTCTTTAACCCAATCGAAAAACTCCATGCCCATGATAAACTCGCTTCCAAGGCCTGGCCAAAGTGTGCCGTATACCTGCCTATCTATGTGCACATACTGCGCATTTACGCCGTGAGCTTGTACCCACACCTGCAAAAGTTCTCCGAGCGTGATCTTCTCGACATATGCATATATAATTTTGCCGCCCTGAACTTTCCCTTTATCCTTCAAGATGGCGCGGATGAATATACCGAAGTTGGCACGCGCATCGCCTAGACAATAAACGGGTGTGTTCCCATCCACGCCTAGCAGTTGCACATATTGACCGGCCGTGGGCAAATATACAGGCTTCAGTATGTCCCACGCCAGGTCACTCGCGTAAAATCCAGGCCAAACGAAGGTCGTCAGTGCGTGTAGGCCAGGTTGCGACTCGATGAATTCTTTGATACGGGCCTTCGACTCGTAATGCGGCACTTTCACAGCACCGGATGTGATGCGCCACGCATCGGGGAGCGTAGAGAATATATAGTGCTGAAGAGTGTCGAGAGTCGACAATGCGGCCGTCGCGATATTGATCCCTTGTGCCGTTTCGAGCGCAGCAGCTCGGTCTGGCCCGAGCTCTTTGAAGGGGCCCCAAAACTCAGTCACGGCGAAAATGGCATGTGAGCCGGCGACGGCGGGTTTCAACGTGGCCGTGTTGTTTAAATCTGCTTGAACTATCGACACGCCCCGAGCTTCTAGGGCTTTGGCGGAGGCGCTTGATGGGTTGCGAGTTACTGCGCGAATCGTATACGCGTTGGCGGCGTCGACATCTTTCAGGAGAGCATCTACGACGGAGCCGCCTTGGACACCCGTCGCGCCAAAAAATGGTGATGATCCTCTTCGACATTCCAATTGATGTTTTAGCAAAACCTTTGATTTCGTGAATTTCTGACACAGGGCGACGTTAAAACTCGAGATATGAGGCGCATGCTTCACGGCTTGGTCCCAAACTACCAATTCTCTCCGTATATACATCTTGATGTTTACATAGGTGGAAGACCTTACATGGTATCTATTTCGTCTCGGTGCCCGTGAATGAATCCGGTACTTATGATTCCAAACTTTCTCTCCGTAGAACCAGAAAGTTTGGTCTAAAGCCGGAAATGATATGGACCTACCTTGCTCTTTCATATCCGCCCTCATTGTTCAAGTATCGAAGCGCATATCCCGCGGAGTTACATCTTCCCTCCAAACATGTTAGCAGAAGGGTGCGGTGTCTTACCAATTAATATTGCCAATGATACCGAAAATTGGAGGTTGCGTTCCAGCGCCCTCGACCTTCATGTTCATTGCCAATGGAAAGTTATGGCCAGTTTCTCTACAGAAAACTGGCTTTCGAATTTCAGAGCGCCAATGCCGTGTAATACTAGTAATCTGCCAGATAATTCTGTGCCTCTTGTGAAGTGCTAGCCTGTCCAGCGGGTAATAGCTTTAGGACTAGCCACACATTAAAAACAAACAGTTATGTTGTAATATTGTAGATATTGTAGGAATAGTGTTTTGAGAATTAAAAGTTGCCATTCAGGAACGTCCATACAAACACTTCTCAGGGGCCACTACGAGAGGGTTCCTTACGAGATCAACGTTTACATGCTCATTAGCTTGATATCGGAAGGGGAAATGAGATTCAACCGATGCTCGAAATTATATATGTTCCAAGACTGTAGTTGAGACGGACCCCCTGAACTTTTGTGTCTTCCTATTCTTACTATACGCTGTGCCAAAATTTGAATATCTACCTGGCTTGGCGCCGCCCAAATGCACGTTCTATAAGTCTAGCTGTGTATTCTGAGCTCGGGACTATCCAACAGGTAGTTTTACTTATACTACTTGTCCGGCACTCGGAGAGCTGTATGGTCGAGAGAGTCAAAGAGCGTGTCTTAAGATTGGACGTTCTCTTTTATCACTATTACCGCGTTGCTGCCTGCCTTATCCTATACGCAATCCCCGAGGGAGCCAGTTGTGTAGGTAATATATATCGGTGTCGTATATCACGTTGCCTCCGCTAGCTGAGCTAGATTACTATTGATCGTTTGTGTCGTACACAATATACGCAATGAAAACGGTCTCGGCCTGCACTATGGCAGGATTAACCACTATAGCAACTTAACAGAGCTCTCGATTACATGAGGGCACGAGGATTTAAGTCAAGTACGCACTTAATTCAGAGGAAGTGCTCTCGTAATGACCGGCTTGGCGTCGGCGATGGGGCCAAACGCCGAAAATCATACAACAGGAGACCTGCATGCGGAGTTAACAGGGGCAGACAGAGGTACACTATCACCAGTGAGCTTACACCTATGTAAACGCCTACGAGACGACGCATGAGCACGTCTCTAATGAATATCTTTGTGTGATATACAATGTCATATCTGAGTGATGCTGTCGGCTTCGCCGACGGACTTAGAATCGTTGCTTTTAGAGCGTATGAGCCGTGCAACGCCAGCTCAAGCCCAGAGGCATATATATATCGGCAGGATGTATGTAGCTGTTGAAGATGCATAACCACGAATTCGGACTCCAACGTCAGCACCACCATCTCACAGAAATATTCCCTCAACTTTCGACTCTAGCCCACCTACACAAGACACCATGGTCGGAAACGTGTGGTTCATCACAGGCGCCAGCAGTGGCTTTGGTAAAGCCATCGCAGAAGAGGCTTTACGACGCAAGGACGCAGTAATCGCATCGTCACGGCGCGGAACATCGCTAAAGGACCTCGAGGCCCTGGGTGCGACGCTCCTTGACCTTGACGTCACGAGTGATGACGCGACAATCAGGGCGGCGTTCCAGACCGCCATTGACAAGTACGGGAAGATCACGCACTTCATCAACGCCCCCGGGTACCTGCTCGAAGGTCCTGCCGAAGGCGCCAGTGCCAAGGACGCCCTCGACAGCATCAGCGTCAATGTTCTTGCCATCATGAACTTGACCCGTCTGCAGATTGAATACCTGAGACCTCGAAGATCGGGTTATATCGCGAATTTTGGCAGCGTTGGATCCTGGCATGGCGGTGCAGCGTTCTCGCACTACGCCGCTGCTAAAGTGAGTTGAATGACAAGTCCCTGGCTGACCCTTCTTTCCCCTTGCTCGCCTGCGAGTGAGCATTTTCAGCCGCAGAAACTGTTCGCCCAATTCTGAATCATTCGACTAATACTATATGCCGCAGTGGGCAGTATCCGGCTTCACCGAAAGCGTACACGAGGAAGTGAAGGAGTTCGGCATCAAAGCAACGGTGATTGAACCAGGGTACTTCCGCACATCGTTCTTGAATGCGGAGGGAAGCAACCGCAAGCCCGTCTCGAATATGCTGGAAGCCGAATACAAGGGGTCGTTGGTCGAGAAAACCCGTAGCGCGTTGAACAACGTCAACAACCGCCAGCCCGGCGATGTCGTCAAGGGCGCCAAGATCATCGTCGATGTGCTGACGGGCTCGGGCGTCGCTGCTGGGAAGGAGTTCCCTATCCGCGTCCTTCTCGGCCGCGATTGCATGCGAGACGTTCGTGCTAAGATGGCGCGCACAGAGAAGCTCATCCAAGAATGGGAGGACGTTATCGCTTCGACTGACCACGACGATGTTCAGTAGGCCTACAGTTTGGTTGGGGAGGATGGCCTCTTGGAACCCCCTACGGTAGACAGGTCAGGTGCATCTGTTTGCCTAGGGTGTGTCCCTTGATGCTGATATAGAGGCGGCTGAATCCATCGGCCTCAATTTCCGCTATTTATGTAACCTTTTTACATTTCTTTGCTTTTCAACTTGTCATTTATGAGTACGCAGGAAGAATAACTATCATCAGACTGATCAACATACCTGAAGGGATTGAGTACACTGAGACTTAAGGTTAAATTCTACCCCAAGTTGGTGGCTAGAAATACTTACAAATTATTTGACGAATTTCTCAAGATGTGTATTTTTCAGCCATACAGCTCATGTGTCTATAGTTATTGATTTGCCCTTCCCAACATCGCTCAATATCAAGTGCGTATGTGGGTACCTAAAGAATTATTGCTAGTGTTGGCTGGCGTCGGCAGTAGGTGTGGTTGGTCGGTAGGTACAGTAATCAATGCCTGGATAGCCCCTTCCCCGCCAGCGACGATGCACCAGATCAGGGCCCCATCTGGACCCTCTTTGTCGCTGGCTGGCTCTTTCTACACGTGTATGTGTATTTTTTCTCTTTTCCATGGGAGCCGGTCGTCTTCTATCATTCCAGGGCAGCTCTTGGTAAGTACCTAAACTGAGTCTTAGCTGGGGTAGTACAAGCGCACCCTGACCCTGGCGGCCTTGACATTGTCTCGGTCCTGTCCAAACTGTCTTCCCTATTTGTCCTAATGGTATCTATGCTACCACCATACCTACTAAACACCACTCACCATTCATTCTTCGTTTGTTGGACCTTTCTAGGCCCTGTTTTCTTGTCGATAGCTGTTTGCGTGAAACCTTCCTTTTCTTATCCCCAATAGATATAGGGCCCTTGTGTCTACTAGAGCTGATTCAACATATTTGTCAGGTGCCTAGACCAGGTACATGCCTTGATGCACCCGATGTTGAGGAACCATCTCGCATTTCGCAGCTGTTGTGTCCTGTTATCGGCCCGCGCACCCTCTGCACTGTACGTATGTACACTACACTACAGCTAGATAGACAAAGTACCTGTCCAAGGCTGTCTCCGACCCAGCTCCTCAGGTACCGTACTGTTTTAAGTACCTAGGTAGGCTTAAGTGCCTGCCTCCACTACTGTAGTGCCCTGATCACCCGGGCCTACTTACACTTAGGTACACTACACTACACTAAAATCCACTGTCGATCGCTTCCTCGGGTTCCTGTTCCTGGTCCCTTCTCGCGCCCTCTCCTTGGGTCCCTCTCTCCCTCTACCTACTATCATCGTGGCCATCCTGAGGACAGCCCTGAGGACAAACTCCCTCACCTGCGCAACTCGGCGACTCGGCGATCCGGCGACGTGTGTATGGCACCCCCTTGGTAGACTGACGAGTGTTGGGTCTGTCAGATTCGTATTTTCTCCCATCGTTTGTCACCGGCACCCGTCATCGGCGCAGAGGACTGGCTCGGCAAAGCTTTCTCTCCCTCTCTCTCTCTCGTTCACGGTGGATATTGCTGCCCGAACCGCTGTGCCGAACGCAGCACTGTCGAGTTGATCTTTGACCACGACTATTCGACTTATGCATACTAGATGCCCTTCTTTTTTCTCACTACTTCCTCAAAACGAGCGGGGAACCTTAGCTGCGGAAAGCATCACAGACTCGACTTGAAACGGCGTCCCCTCTACTGAAGATCCTCCTCTGCCCTCCCTTCAAACCTACGCAGCTGGTGTCCAATTCACCTGCCGCCGAAATGAGAGGCCGTCCTGTAGATCAGCTCGTTTACGAGTCCATGTTTCCCAAACCGCGCTCGACTGATGTGCAGAACTTCCAGTCTCTGCTCCATCGACATCTCATTCTCGAAGTTCGCCAAGAAGTCCACTCATTCTACGGCCACCTGGATACTCAGGAGGCCAAATATCCCGGCCTCGACTACTGCCACCACATACACCGTATACGTCTCAGCCGCTGGCCTTGGCACCGCCGCTTATTCCGCGCATTCGACAACCTCCGTCTAACCGATGCCGAAATCGCAGGTTTGACTAAATGGGAGGGCACAAAATGGGCTAAGGATCGCTTTGAACGTGATTCCGGTATCACGATCCGAGACACAGCCTCAGACGATATCTCGTCCTGGGTTGAGCCAGAGCACAGACCCCAAGCTACTGGCGAGACCCCAAGGGCTCACTTTCAAGAATTTGAAGAAGAAGAGGAGGAGGAGGAAGTAGAGGAGGGAGAGGAAGAGGAAGAAGAAGATGATGTGGATTTGGATGGGAATGAGGAGGACATGGACCTTGAACAAGCTGAAGAGGAAAGCGATGGAGAGCTCGAGAGCATCGGGTTTGCTCTCAACGAACGTCTCCGCGAGCGGGCAGCACGCCACGAGGCAGGAGAGGCCTCAGAGCCCTACGAAGAAGAATGGGAGCAATGGCTGAAGAACGTCATAGAGTCAGGAGAGTTCCCGTTTCTCACGGATCCAAATCAGCAACCAAGTGACACGAATCTGATCCCTCAGGCCCTCTTCCCCCCTAATATGCTGAGTGCCGCGAGGGCTGGGCGCTGGGAGAGGATACCTGAATGGCTTCGCGATATAATCCGCCGAACGATTGAACTTGAGAGGGCACCAAGAGACAGTCGAACCCCCATTCAGTCATCGTCGCAGACCCAGTCCTCTGGATCAATTGAGAGCATCCTTGAACGACTAGCCAACTGGCGGCGTCCTTACTCCGATATACGATTACCCACGGCAAATGGAGAGAGTCGCAGTAACGCCTCGGAAGTGCGACTTCAACGTACAGCGCAACCAGGCGCATGAAGAGGAGTCGGTTTCGCTGAGATCACTTGACATCTTACTGTCACCCCTTCTTCTTAGCCCCGCGTAGGTGGCCTTATTCTTATCCAACCCTACTCACAGTACTAGGGAAACCCATAGATGTTGTAACGAGAAGTGAATGACTCATTGAGCGTTTCATCTTACTTTGCTATCCATTCTTCACTCCGCAACACCTCACAACAAACCTGCACACGATTTACGCACAACTTATGTTCTAGCTCACGAACTCAATACGACTGGGAATCAACTTGAATCAGCTGGCGTCTCTGGTGGTTATTTACCCATGCACTCATCGATCCAACAACCATGAAACCTACCTGGTCGTAGGAATCGCAGATTTTCCTTTTTGCCTTGTTTTTCATCTAGACTGCAGCGGGGACGGAAATAACTTAAATAACTGATAATGCGGCCTATGCCGTTAAACAAAAGGCACAGATAATCCAGTGTCGCTCACACAACGATAAATTTTTCTAAATCGTCTGCAAGATTAAATGCCTTTTGGCTTATCAATCATTTTATATACGTGACTAACATCGAAAAAATATCCACTGACGTGAGAAACAAACCATAACTCATGATAGGCCCGTAAGTGATACAGTATCTATGTTTTAGAGTAAAAAGTATTTCAATACCGACAGTCTGTATATCGGGATCTTCCTAACACCTTGCCTCTCCGTTAATCCCTTGCCTCAACACCAATGGTTGAGACTATATATACATGCCTCCCTATAAACAATGCACTGAGATTCCTATGCTCAGGGAGCAACAAAGGACCGGGAGACAACGTACCAACACCAAAAACCTGGGCCCAGCCCGAAACCTACCAACGCCTTAGCCATGCTCATTATAACGCCGGATTATCATAACGCGATGCCACAGTATTCCATGCCCCTGAGTATCAATCATATATTCCTCCGAGAAGCCTCCACGATCCTGCATTTATAATTTCCGACGTTACTTTCGATACTGAGCACATCCCTTAAGCTGGGCAGCCATAGTATCAAATGGGCAGAACACTATCCCTCCTCTTTCTCCTTCCTTTCTAAGGCTCGAGGTGCGACCATTCGGGGATGGCCTTGATCTGGTTCCACATGTACTTCTCGAGCTTGTTGGCTGACTTGGCGTAGGGCGTGCTCTCATTGTTGTACTTGCGACAGTTGTCAAAGATGAGGCGAGCGTCTTTGATGAACTCCTCAGGCGTCGTGTACTGGTCGGCCTCGAGTTTTGTCTCCATGGTTGAGAGGTCCATAGGCTCCTTGATGACCTCGTAGTAATCGGCTACATCGTCTTTGTTGACTGGGTTTAGGAAGGGCCATGCCGACGCGTGGTTTTGCATGTCGTTGAGGAGGTGAAGGAGCTGGTTGTAGTTGGGGCCGTGGCGCGGCTGGCGCGCTAATTCGTCCATGTCTGGCGACCAGCCCGACTCGCGAATTGCTTCGATGGAAAGAGGGTCGATTGGCGTCACGCCGTTCTTCCATTGTTTGGGGGGTTGATGCACCACGTGCGACTTAGAGAAAGCCCGGATCTTAGCGTGGACGCACTCCTTTTGCTTCAGTAGCATACGGCCCATCTCAAGGTAGCGTACGCGCGGCAGCATCGAGCATTGCATGATGGTACCCCCTTCGTAATCCTTTATATAACCCATCCATTTCGATTTGGGTAATGTGATTTCCTTGGTAAAGCCTTGTTTCTTGAAGTAGCCAATAGCATAGTTGTCGGCGTAGGTGAGGAAATGCATAACGTCGCTCGTGGCCTTTACGTAGTCTTTGAGGTGGGACATAAGATGGGCTCCGTAGCCTTTCACCTGCTGGTCACTACTAATGGCACAGAAGACGATTTCGGCGAACTGGCGGCCCTTGAAGGGTCTATATGTGATGCCCCCCACTACTTCCAGCGGCTTCTTGACGATTGCTATAGACAAGTGTGTGCGGTCGTAGACGAGTCGTGCAATGTAATCCTTCGGCATTTTGGGCAGCTGTTTCTGGAAGATACACTTCAGACCTGTGAGGATAATGAGGGATTCTCGCTCGTTGTCATTGTTCACTACGCGGAACTCGATCTCGCCGGTTCGCTCTTCGATGACGGCGGGCTAGACAAAGAAACACGTTAGCAGTGTCTTGCGACAGCGTTGACTTGATGGTGCCAAGAAGATGTGAATCGCTTCGGTAGCAATTCCGGAGGCGGTGCGACTACACTCGTCTTTGGATATGTCGGCCCCGCGCGCTTGATGAAAGTTGCGCGGCGCAGGGCAAGGAAAGGGAATGGACGGGCAGCCTACTTTCTCAGGGAAGGGAATGGGCTTCATGGCGCGCTTTTTGTCTAACTCGTGGGGATCTTCGCTGTGTTTGGCGCGTTTCGAGGCTGTCGGCGACGAGGGCTCGTCGCTCGCCTTGCGCTTCCCATCTGCTCGAACAAGAGAGGGAAGGTTAGCAACGTCATTGCGCGAAGGGTCCAGGAGATTCATCATCAAGAGGTGGAGACACTTACTCTCTTCCTTAATGAACCCCATGGCAACAGTCTCATTGGCAGCAAGTTGCGACGTTGCAGAAGAGATGTCGACTCATGCACCGTCGAGGCGTAAAGCCGTTCAACTATATCGTGCTTGATGTACGGATGTCTATCATGGATAGATGCGCTACGGTGCCACAATGAGCATAAGGATGTGGATCATGACTGGACGCGGAGTGAGCAGGGGAGTCCGGCGCTAGTGACTATGCTAAATACCGGGGCGAATGCGCTTACATAATAGAGAGTCTGATCCACAGCCCCGGGCGGGCAACTTTAGGAGCTAAGCCACTTTCGGAAATGCCCAGTCTAGCCACAGTTGCCAGAAAGCTCCAGCCCAGGGTAGGAGCTCTCTACCAAAGGTCGAGCTGGAGCTTTAGGGATACCTGTAGTTCATGTTGACTTGTAGTCGCATTGACAGACAACAACTTACCACTTGTCCTGCGACCCGACGTCCCCCTCGCTCCATCCTCCAGCATGGTATTCGAGTCTGTTGGCGAAACACTAGCCTAATTGATTTTGTCATCTCACAAGCCAGTCGAAAACAAGAGAGTAACAGACACCCGGCCACCTCGATCCGTTTCCGGGTTCCTGTTTCTGTTCCTGTTCCTGCTTCAGTTTCCGCCGTCGTTCTCATCCTCGTCCATGGATTCCTCATTGCATGAACTCTGGCACACTGCTTCAGGCAGCCCCTTTCAACCCGCCGTCGGAAAAGGGAGCCAGTTCTTCGTCGGCTTCGTGCTTCTGCTTCTTGGCCTGGGCCTGACGGGTGGTTTTGCCTTTGGTACGTTTGGACGGGCGCTCACCGACACCATCGCCCAACGTGCTAACGGCCCTGTGCAGATCGATCTCTCGTCAGCCTCCCTGTCTACGGTGTCCCAGCTGGATTGGCCATCGCGTGCGTCTTGGTTCAACAGAATTACCCTGCTCTCTCTTTTATTCCCGAGCTAACAGTCGAGCAGATTCGGAACGGTCTACATGTTCTGTGCCGTTGGAGTTTACGTCTAGAAAGAACAAAAGCAAGAAAGACGAAAAAGAAAGAAACACTCCAGAAGAGTTGCTCGTGGGCTGACGAGATCGTCACCCGTGTACCATAGCTGAATTGAGGCGTGTATAGACGCTTACTACTATCACCTAAGTTATATTTGTTCTGAGAGTGATCAGCTACCCCCTTTGAAATTTGCCGTCGAATTATTCCATCACCCGTTACCTCGGATTTCTTGTACAGGACCTTCCCCCGCCTGTCGTCCAGGTTTGTTCAATAATGGCGTCTTCCGTGGAGTCTGTCCCACGGCAGCCTCTGTTCCGAGCAGTCGCCAGCTCAACGAGACAGATTTATCAACTTTTAAAATGCATCAGCTTCTCACCTAAAGTTGAGGTTCAGCTTACGCACCAGGGTATTCGGTTTGCGGCTGATCACTCTCGTGTCATGCAGGGTTAGTGCCACTCTTAATCCGGCATCTGCCTCCGAACTTGAAGGTGCTGACCGGTCATCGCAGGCGTAGCATTTCTCGACCAGCCGCTTTTCACTACATATACTCTCAACTGGCCAGAGAATGCTGAGACTACGCCGCGGTTCCAGATGAATCTCTCCGCGTTACTAGAAGCTTTGCAGATATTTGGCGCTACAGATGCGGCAGCTAGGGCAGCCAAAACCGACGCAGACTCATATCGTAGCAACCTCCGCAATTATCGCCCAGACGCCTTCAGCCATCAGACCCTCGGCATGCCTGGAACCTGCTGTCTAGTCTATGAAGAGGATGGGTCTCCCCTTAGCGTGATTCTGGAAGAGGCTGAAGTGAAGACGCAGTGTAACATTGTCACATACACGCCTGAATCACCCGATGACATTCCTTTTGATCGAGATGATCTTGCGTTCAAGATTATCATGCAGGCTCGGTGGCTTCTGGACAGCCTGTCCGAGCTGGCGCCTCTGTCACCAGTTCGCATCACCGTCTCTGCCTTACCGAATGCGCCTTATCTAAAATTGGCAAGTGGTGGAGCAATCAGCAGTGCCAGTGTAGACTTCTCTAACGGGCGTGATCTTCTTGAGACCTTTTCCGTGCGTGAATCCTGGATCCAAAGCTTCAAATTTGACCTAGTCAAATCCGCAAGTGAAGCAATGCGCATAGCAAGCAAAGTTAGCTTCCGTGGGGATAGGCAGGGCGTTTTGAGCCTGCAGTTCATGGTGGAAAGCGAAGGCGGTTTAGTTAGCTTTCTTGATTTTCGTTTCGTACCCTACATCACGCAAGAGGATGAAGAGTCTGAATCTGAAAGCGACGAAGGGTCTTGAGTCCGCGCTATTCCATCCTCCCCACGTTATTCTCCTGGTTAGCCTGTACTTACCCTTATGCGCACTAGGGTCCTGGGGAAATCTTGCTTCAGCTCCAGTCTAAGGCTTTTAGGCCGTAAGGCTGTTGCCACCATCATTTGACGTTGTGTGATGGCAAAAAGTTATTACCTAGGTATCTATATAAAGAGAGGACATTTTGAACGCCCATTATTTAGCTTCTCCAGCTCAGAGTATATAACATGATGGTCCTCATTATTGAATCATGTGAAACAACTGTACGACTTCAATCTACGCATCGCTTTTTTCTAGGAGAATCGTGGCCGAGCCCTAGTCATGTTAGTTTATGCTTGTCCCCCCATCGCCTATCCAGCTGAACATCCATTACTTAGTCTCAAGCCGCTAAGTTCAGATCATCTGGCCCTCTGACAACGAACTTGCCACAACGAGCGCCAGGGTTGTCCCACGACCAGGGAGTCGGGTCTCGAATCAACGCTACCATTTCTTCTGCCGCTGTCATCACAAACAATACGACCTTGCCACATGTGTGGAGTTGAGAGCTATTATAGCGATTGTACACATAATGACGACGGAATATAGCCCGAGATGCCCAAGTAATGGCTTGCTGCTAATGAGCAGGCCTTATATCTCAAGACATGAAGGACTGAGGACGGACAGCACGCGTACCACACCTCACCCACGCGGGTGGCTATTCTAGCGCTTTTTTTTGCTATTCGTCCTTAGGTGGTGATTGGCCGTGAACTACGCAGTGATTATCTCATTCACGGCCAGTCGTTCCAGTTCTCCGGCAAGATTGCGTGCCATGTGTGTAACTGGGCTTCATCACATGGCCTTCGGTAGGGTAGACACCGGGCGATGTGGTAGAGTTATTAGCTCGTCATAACTTAACGGAGAGGATTATCTACAAGAACATCGAGACGTTCTCGCTCCCTTTGGGCATGAAGCCAGCCTCGCTTACTGAGCTCAGCCTCTGGTCGCGGACAAGTCCGGTCACCATAGGGCCTTCTTGATAGATATCTCCGGCTGTTCCGCCCTTGTTCCAGTTTCCACTCCCTTCAACATGTTAAATACATCCGCTTTGGTCTCCTTGAGGTTATATGCTTACAGCGCTTTCACAACCGCTTAGTTGAGTGATGATATCCAGAAGGGCTAATGCTAAGAACGGCGCTCCTCCGATTCTTAGTGCCGCTATACTACTAGTATAGAGAAGGATGGTGTTATGAAAGTTTCTACAATGGTTTGTCTCTAGCCTCAACTAAAGAAAAAAATGTCTCGTCCACCCATTCCTCCGCGTCCACCTAAAATAGGGTGTGCGCTAGCAGCTCGTCGGCGACGTTCGTAGAGGCCGGGTGGCTTTCTTCTGCTCTATCTTTATCCTGTCTCATTCGCTGTCTCATAGCCATAAGCGAGTCTGGAGCAACAGTTGACTCTTCATCGTCACTCAAAGCTTATATTCTAGACCACCCCCTATTCTTCTTGGATGTCACACGAGCGGCTGGCTTTGTCTATGTTTGCGCACGCTATGCCCCCCTCCCCCGTTGTGCCATTCCTTTGGTAAGGATAGCGTGGGGTGGCGTGCCTCCGGACCATCAAGGAATGTGCCCAGATGATGGTCAATGGAGCTAATATAGATATATGTGTATCTACGATGATTGATAGGCAGGAGAGGGTATATAGGGTCTGGCCAGCCTGGAGAGCAAAGTACTAGATCACAAGCGCTTTTCCATCCTATCTCTAGCCTCTTAGTAGGACAATAAAGTAAGTGCCTCACGATACCTCTCGTTAGCTTTATTAAGGTTCATGTGAGACACTTCCTCACGACTCTGTCTTTAACGCGGAGATTCCGAGTCATTCTTAAACTTGGCGAACCTTCTTAGTCGCTTCTGGCCTAACCCCTCGGTGCTAATCCCTTTGTTATATATTGCCGCTACATAACGTTCTCGAGAATAAAGATTTCTCTTTTTTTCTCTAATACGACCAGCTTCTTCTAGATCATTAGTTTAGCCTACAAACTGTCCCACAGCCATATACTTTCATCTCTGGTCAATATCCCCCACCGTCAGCGACATAGCCAAGATATCTAGCCATCATCCACACTCACCAATACTACACTCCCTGCCTGCTACGTACCAACCTCGCAACGATGCGCGGGCTTCCAATCAGCAGAGACGAGAAGAAATCTACAGCGAGTTGTTTCAGTGCTGTTCAGTCTTGGTTCACAACTCGCTTTCTCGACCGTCAAGACGCCCATTCCCGCGGCCAACGAATTCCCTCCATCTCAAAGATGCCCCCTGGCATCACGGCGGGTGACGCACCCAATCACACGGAGAACCAGTCACGCCCTTCTGCTCCGTACGTGCCACAATATGCCGCCGCGGCATTCTTCAAGACCGCAACGCCGCGGGAGATGAAAAGGGAAAACGAGATACTGTAACAGTCGGAATGCATGGAGAGGGTGTGCATTCGCTACCTCCTCGATGAGTCATTCGCCAGCTCTTCTCACGAAGGGTTCCATTTGACCTTATTCAACGTTCTTTCATGTGCGGCACTTTCCTCCATCATTGGCCCCCTATCTCACGTCAACCAATTGGGAGCGTGAGCCAACATCATATAACAACGGGGGCTGAATGAACACATTCGGTATCAATCAATTGGGGGACGTTGGGGCGAAGAGCGCGACGTCGGAAAACCAGTTACTCATTCTCTATCGACGCTATCCATGTGACCTCAGAGTTGTTGGTAGTCGTGTTGGTAGTCGTCACTACAATTCCATTTACTGGAGACGCTTATAGAAGAGTTGTTGGCCATCGAGCCAACATCTGGTCCAACACGGCGGAACCCACTTCGCACGTGTGGTGATGGCAGCCTTGCTAGTGCCGGGCCGCACTAGAAAACCCATCGGCTGACCACCCTGAGTGGCATGCAAAGGAGGCTCGCCGACCAATATCTGAGACGTTGGATACTATTTCTCGCGCCAGGGGTAAGGGATCGGGAGGCGTTGGCAGGTCGCGCGCAAAGCGGAGTCTACGCCGCAACGCTCCGGAAAGGGGGGGAAGGAGGCTCACAACTGGAAGGATTCGGCCTTGCATTCAAGGAAATTTGGTGGCATACCTAGCGTCCGAGTCTAGATCTCGTAGCGAGTTGCCATTCCAATATGGCGCCATCTTAATCGCAGGATGATTGATGTCGCTCATCCGCATATTTCGTGTATTGCGACTAAGACATTATACCAAGACCTAGCTTGAGCACACGATAAGAGCAGAATAGACAGGCAAATCAGGATTATCAATCGAGTTTCGCGGGCTGTTCGAAGCGTCCGTACTATCACGACTCCAATGGTTCCGGCCAAGTGATATGAGAAATGCTTTTGGTGGAGGCTGTCCTGAGCGACGGTCATCGGTTACGTATCCGACAGTAGCAATACGCCTATCTGCCTCGTACAGTCTACTTGGAGCCAAATGGATGGTTTAAGATTATGTGAGGTCCGCTTGGAACATGGCCGATGTCACCTAACTTTGTTCACGATCTCCCCCGCCGTTTCAAGTAGGTGCGCATTCAGTCGCAAGTTTGCAGTAGACGGATTTCAGCTGTGGCGGCACAATACTACCTTCCGGGCAGGCGGGCGAGCGAGCGAGCCTCTGCAGCATCGCGCAGATTCGTGATACACTGCAACGCTGAAACCTAGCTCAGCTGTGAATGGCCAACCGCTCCCGCGCCATTTACATCGCGCCATTGGTGAATTGACGCTCCCTTCATTCTTGAACGGTACTTGATTCGCGGTTGACAATAGGGTTTAATCGCCTCGCCGTCGAGACGTCCATTTTGACCACCATACAGAAGAGAGAAAGATGACAATGTACCAATTCGGGAAGGCAAACCCGTGCCCAGAGCAATTCCGCGATAGAATCACACTATTCTCAACCCTCTGTTGGATCCTGGCAGTCGAGAGACACTGTGTGCTGTGCTGCAGAAAATAGAATGGGTAAAGGATTTGCAAACCACGAGGAGCTGCACATGGGCGCACATGGCCATCAGCGTTTTCTCTGGCCTTCCGAAGGAAACAGATTAACCTCCTCTAACATCCACTTTGTAACTGTTTTTAGTCTCGGTTAGTTTTGGCGAAGGGACGATGCGTTTATATGGCGTTTGTGGGCTCGATGCGGCGTAAAGTATGCAGGCGACTTGTGTTTCGGAGACCTGTTAGTGCCATGTTTGCTCGCTTGCTTGCTTGCTTGCTGTAAGGAACTTATCCCCCCGAGAGATTTCCGCATCCCTGTTTGGAAGGCCAAGACTGCTGCAGATGGATGCAAGCCACAAACAGCAAATCCGACACTCACTCGACGCCGGTACAGTATCAACAGTACCTATTTGCCAACAGCCACTAGCTACTAAAGGTAAGCCATGAGAAGGACGTCGAATTGCATCGGCTAGTGCTCTGTTCTGTTGGCTCACGATAATATGAAGCAAAATAAGCGCGAACGAGGGATGACTGTACGTCACATCAGTCGTCGCCGGTTTTGTGTGTATCTACTGAGCACATGACTGGATACGTAAGAAGGGGCCAAGGGAGGCACTGTCAATTGGTGCTGAGAGAGAAAGAGAAAGGGAGGCAGCTTGGCAAAGGATGGTGCAGTAGGTATACCTTGGTATATCAGTAGGTAGGTCAGGTCCACTATCCACCTAATTAGTATTACACTGTACATAATGTGTACTGCTAAGTACGAAGTATACCTACACCCTGCAGCCATGGACCTGGTAGGCAGGCGGCATGCACCATCTTTCTTTCCTGCCTGCACAAGCTGTCGTGGGGTCTGCTGTGTATCACTGCATCATGCCATCTCGCTGGGCTGTGCACCACACACGCGGCCCAGATTCCCCGCAGGGATCGAGGACCGGATCCACCTTAGATATGAGTTAGGTATTTCCGATTCGCTCTTGAACGTCGACACAAGGCATTCTCCCATCTCCGTTCTATCCTGGACTCTTTTCCCTCTCTTCAACTGCCCCTCCAGTTGGCCGAGTCCTCTTGAACAAGGGACTTTGATGTTTGCATTGACACCTGTCATTGGTGACACCAACTTGCGTTCATGTGACGGTTGGATGATGGTTACCTAAAAGGTATAGATAAGTAAGAACGTACGTGTATGTATACACCATGGAAGTCAATACGAATAGCATCTCAACTAGATTAACTCCGCTATAGCCGCTAGGTGAGGAGCCAGCCAACCAACCAGTCAGGACAGGTTCGGGCGGGATGGACTATACTACGTCTAACCGCTTTCGATGTCACTGTCAACGTCGCTGCCTTTCGTCATATGGCTTACATGTGGTTTACGCCGCGATGTGATGCATTGTGTTATTCTTGCGTCGACATAGTTACTCGATGGACCGACTACCTGCCGTTGTTGTTGGTCTACAGAAGATTGTAGTTGGTTACTAGTTTCTTTCGCAAGCAGGATTCCCAGATTCCTCCATGGCGAAGGTGGGCCGCGAAGTCTTGACACAGTACTCGCCGGCACGTAGGATGATATAGTGTTGCGTCACACAGAGATTCTGGCCCAGCAAATGTGTCCAGAATCGCGCATCCTACGGCGTCAAAGGAACTGAAGCCTGGGCGGGTCCTCTTCTCACCCGTGGCCTGGTGCGGTCTGATGCGGTTTTGTCTCGGAAGGGGCGGACGGTGTTGGTAGAATTATAAATCACGAAGGAATATAACTCTTGGTCCGCTCCATGTCTCTACAAATACCGATGTACCGGCTCCAAGCGGCGTGGCGACGAAGACGAAGCAGCAAATATTGCTAACGATTTATGTGCAGTAGTATATTTAGACTGTTCTGGACGTATAGGCGCCGTATTGAGTTGTTGCGCCGCAGTGCATATGGAATATATATACTAAATGGGGGTTTCAAATTAGTGAGCTCGGTATGGAGAAAGTGTTAGATAGGATGCCCAGATAGGCAAGGACATGATGGAGTAATGCGCGTCGGATGATCCCGACACTTGGCCATATCTGAATTCCATTCTCCAGTCAATGTCCAGTCAATGTCACGATTGCCAGTCCTACCACAACGGTGGATGAATTGCGGACATTTATTGTCTGAACTGCACCTTAGGTAATCTATCTATTTCCCCTGGGTACCTAGGTATGTACTTAGGTACGTCCACAGAAGTAACGACCCGAGCTGCCCTCCTTTCCTGCAGCGTGCATAAAGACCCGGATGCAGCAGCTGAGGTCACTGTACTGATCTAATAGTCTCCCTGTACTCACATAATATTACCTGAATATTTGCAAGCTGACGGATCCGTAAACATCTACACTTAGGTACCTAGGTATATACACTCTTCCTCTAGGAGTATGCAACGCATACGCATACTTGGCACTTGTTCGATACTACCGCGATTTATTGGCTATCTCGCTGCAATGGATAGTGTTTTACGACCACCAGAACTACACAGGCTAATTAATCATTCGATTGGCTCTCAACCCTCTATACCATCTGTATTGTCTCTCTTGCCCTCAACGCTCAAAGCTCAAAGCTCAAAGCGGCCCCCTGTCGACGATCCACAGTTTACTTATTCCCGCTCTCTCCCTTGGAACAAACCGAATCGGAGGCCGTGGGCTCTTGGCCCGACTGGAATGCGCTCCAATCTTCGTTTTCGTAGGTTCCCTTGCTTGCGCAAACGCCCATTCTAGGTCGCGTCTAGGGTGATTTTATTTTCATGATATTTTCTATCTCTTTACTCCCTTCCCCCGTCTATGTTTTATCCTGGCACCCATTTCCTTCGCAACGATCGCGCTAATTGATCTCCCTTGTTTGGAGCGTCCCGCCGTTCGCTAGGAGATGTGGCATGCGGTTTGCTTGCTGTGACAAGTACTTTTCCTGTTAGAGGTATTAGGAATAGTGTAATCGCCTGGCGTACAATGACTTTCCGTCGGGTGCACCGTGGGTACAGGTTGTATTACAGTACGTGTGCTCGGGTTTGGGGGAGAGAGCACACCTTTCCAACCCGACGGGCCCAGGCCAGTACCTCGGCCATGCACCATCTTCAGCAGTATCAGATGTCAGCTGCGGAACCGCATAACGAGGACTGGTCCGACTTGTACACTATTGCCAGCACGGCGAAACTCAACTGGTCCGGCTACCCCGGTCGGCCGTTGCCAGCTACCGATACCAGCTAGTTGCTCTTGTTTGTTCGTGTATTTCTATTTTCTGTTTCTGTTTGTTCCGTATTCTAGGGAAGCTATCCGAATGTGGTAGGCCATGATGTCGGGTTTGACCTCATCGAGCTTTGAAATCGCTTCTAAGCGTAGGAGACAAATCAGGGCAAACTATACTGCACGCCGTGTGTCCTAGCATTTCGCATTTCCTGAACTGTGCTCATCTGTGCCACATCCCGTAACATCAGCTGTTATGGCGGGGTTTCGATACATTCTCCCAGACGTAGGCACGCAGACAGTCTGGAGAGGTTGGGCAGATTCCTAAGGGAAGCTATGCGAGAATTGACGTCAAGGTACCCGCGCCCTTCGGCTCCGTTGGCTTCAGTAGCGCACAGTACGATCTACGCTGGGGTTCGCAAATAGAAATTCGCCGATGGACGACAAAAATAACAGGCAATCCAAAGGGCAGACACCCTTGCATGCGTTGGAGGCTTGGCTGACTGCCCCCCCGGTCTTCCCGCCTCGCTCCACCGAGCCACACCATCGTACTGCCATTGCTGCCATTACTGACATTACTGTCATTGCACAAGGGTCGCCCCTGGAAGTGGGAAAGGTCGAGTCTGCGCTCAGCCGAGCCAGGGAGCGCAGGCATCGACTTGCTGTCCAGTCGTGTAAGCTCTTGCTAGGGGCCGAATCGTAGAGAGTAGATCCATCCATGTCACGTCACGCCCCGTCCGCTCCCAGTCATTGTGCCGTGGGGCATGGTAGGCGAAGCGACGGGGTTTAAGTACGAGGGCAGATATATATCATGCTGTCCCTTGCTGGCGGCCTAGAACAGCCTTGTGATACCCCAGCTCGAGCCCATTATAATGAGATGTCTCTGCCCGAGGTCTACATGTTTGATTACATTCCCTTCCCTTGCATAGCGCTGTCATAATGCTCTCTCGATCGGGTCTGAGTATTCGAAAGCTCATACCCAACCGACGGTTGAGTGATGAGGACTTGGGTGGAGCTGATCTGAGGAAAGAAGAGAGCCTCCTGGTTTCCTGGGCGGATCAAGATGGTGGCGGTAATCCCTACGCAGCAAACAGACGCTCCAGTCGCAAAAAGCGAGCCCCGACTCCGATCATAGCCACGAGCCCTCTGACCCATTCCGATATCTTAAGGCCGCTACCGCCGCTTCCGAGCGAGACACCGCGTTCCTCAGCAAGCTCATCTTGTAGATGCGATATTCATGCCAGGTGTGATTGTCCACTGCTGAACCTGAAGAGGAGATCGCCTCTTTATTCCATCTCACCAAAGGAAGCCAGCGAAGACCCCACATTATTGTCATGTGTAAACAGCACCGATCCTGATGACTCTCTCATACAACACATACCAAAGTCTCGGTTCAACTCATTCATCAACGCCCAAAACAAGGAGGTGACCAAGGCTTTCTCCCCCATAGAGCAGGACAAAGAAGAGACGTCAAAGGATCAGCAAGCGGAGGGGACTTTATCCCAGGAGCTTTCCAACGACGTCAGACAATTTATGCAAGAGGCCGAGGACGCTTTCAAAGTCATCGGCGCTACCTTGTCGGAAGTACATGTTAGTCAAGCTGCCGTCTTTCAACCCACAAAGGCAAGCTCCTTGGATGTACCTCGCGACATAGAGCCTCCGCCACCTACTCCACCCCCAAAGGAAACCCCAGCAGCATCGCTTTCAAAGACCCCTCCCTCCAAACCGTCGTCCATGTTCAGCTCTTCTCCTAAAAGCCCACCCAAGGACAACTCGTTTGCACGGGTTCCTAAGAGGAAAAATTCTAAAAAATCTAAGAGAACGAGATCTATGCGGCCGACACGGAAGCCTACCGCGCCGAAACTAGCGGTCAAGAGCGGTCCAAGATGGACACTAACAGAAAATGTCTCGGAATTGCTCACGGGCAAGCTGTTTCACAAGATAGAGGCAGACGAGATGCTCACACCTGACCAAATAGAGGCGTTCAAGCAGCAGAGAATAACGAAACTCCAAGTGGAGAAGATGGCGGAGGCTCTAGAACAGGAGCTTGTAGGGTCAATCGACTCGCTATATCTTAACCAACTTCCGTCACGCGTCGAGTCAGCAGGTGTCAAGACCGATATGAAGACACAGGTGGAGGAAAAGCCCGCGATTGAATTCTCCGAGGACGTGGTACGGCGAGACTTCTCGTTTGAGAAGGAGTGTATAAATAACACCCCTCCAATTCCTCCCCGCCATAGACCAGCATTTCACAAGAGCAACACGTCCTCCCTTACATCTTCAAGACATGTAAGATCTTCATCACGGAGAATAATGACCGAACTCCCAATCATCCCTGAGACAAATATCACGCCGCGAACAAGCGAGGATCTTTACTCTAGCAACGAATCTGTCGATTCTCTCGGCAACATCTCCACTTCCGAATATGTATACTACGAGTCACCACGATACTCTTTAATCCACCCTGGTATCCAGCATGGACCTATTCGAATATCTAAATGCGACTTGCTGCCAGACATGAAACTCAGTCACGATGAGAACTTAGACTGGACGGCTTTTCAGATGGCAATTTCCGGCGGTGCCGGTGACCTAGTCTCAGACAGCGACGATGCGCTGCACCAAAGAGAAAAGGAAGATGTTGCCGATATTGCAGAGTGGTGGGACTCGTGGCACTTCGAAAGCACCGGGGAGCTTGTCACTAGGGACTACGAAGCATCTAGCCCCACAAGTACACTTTCGGGAGACGAGATACCCGACCTCTCCTACAGCGAGCTCGAGAGCGATAACCCGAATAGCCCGCACCTCAAGGGGCGGGATGCGCAGCGCAAAACCGGCGCCCCGGGTCTACAGCTCGATCTCGGGTTCACAAAGAACAGGAAGCGCATGTCGATGCACTTCCTCACAAACAGCCAGTGTGATACGAACGACACTTGGGGACAAGACAGCGAGATGAAGCAGGGTATGGTCAACCGCGAGAGCGTCAACAGCCTACCGCCCAGCCCGATGCTGGACTTACGAGTCATTCGCAGCGAGAGCGGCGACGACTTGGACGTCGTACCTATGGGGTACAATCTAGGGCACGATTTGGGTGACTTCTTGAAATGGGAAGCCGAACATGCTTTTGCCGGCGACTTCAACTGACCGCCTGGCCTAATGTAAGACGAAACTATGATATTTTGACTCGCCGATTGTACTGATCGATCGGCTACTATGTGTAACGAATTTTCACTTGTCGGAGTACGAATGGGGCTATAATGGAACGGCGCATGGTTGGGATAAATGGGATTGATACCCACGGCGATGACGTTGATATACAAATATCTTTAGGCGTAGCTTTGCCTTTGCATCTCGATAGGTAGATCTACCATTACGGTAAATGAATAAATAAATCAGACCAAGCATTCAGATAGCATACCACATATCCTCTCCACCCACCGAACCTGCCGAGCATACTACCTCATCTCTAATAAATGCTGGGGAAAGAATGTCCATTTGTGATTAATGCTCAAAAGTCCAGAGAGTCTAGCGGTCAGGTCTGCTCATCGATATTGACATACGGAGACAGGGATGTACAGTAGTGACTATAATCAGCTCGTATCTGTTGAACAACCGTATGAAACTTTGAGGGGTACGGAGATTCTCGTAGTCAGCATTAGCTCAGCGCGCCACAGCACGGGACAGCAAAATATACTTCTCCATCTGCAAGAGGCTCCGACGCACCGGATTGTTTCACTGGATTGGTACGAAAGTCAGCCAACTTGCGATTGGTTAGTGTCGGGTTGCAATGGACTGTGTAGCAATGCTTCTATCTCTCCCTTTTTGGCAAGATATCGAAAATTACCTGGAACAGTAGAAATGGGATTTTGTTTTACAATACTGTGAACCAGCAATCAATCTTCGGTATTCTCCTGCATGTAAATATCTCAATGTCGAAGTCGTCACCGACATGATGCATGTATCTGTAAGCTGTAGGAGTATAACCTTCTCTGGGTAAATTCTATCTATCCGTAGGTAGGGCGCGGTACCCGAACTTTAGTAGGTAAGGTAGGTAAGTAAAAATCCTCACTACCAAGTCCGGATGCACTACCAACAGACGACCCCGAAGAAGATGTGAGAGGCAGCAATGAGGCGGAAAAGATCGACAGGCAAGTCAACGTACAAGTGGATAAGGCTAGAGGATGCGCGTGACTACGAGCAACTCTTTCTTTCATGCTTGTAGAATATCAGGGAGGAACCAAATTGATTCTGCCTGCTTAGCAACACTACACAAGGACAGGTCATGCCGCAGTGCCTTACTCTTTCTTCCCTTGTAACTTGAAATTTGTCAAATGCCGCGGTGAAGAGTGCAGCGTAGCATTAAGATGGCGGGAAGTTAAAGTAGTATCAATGCAGGTGTGTGCAATGCGAAGGGCTAAGTAAGTGTACTTGCTGACTAGGGGATTTTAGTTAATGGCGATGATCAAGGCGGACAAGGAGGCGAAGTAACAATAGAGCAGAGGCAGCGCAGCTGAGAAAAGTATTCCGGCAATGCGACCCCTCTTATCTAGACATTTCGGGAGATTTGCCGATTGACTTGCTGTAACCGTCACCTTATGCCTTTCTGCCCTATGTTTGCACTTTTGCGCTCAAAGTGCTTCCATACCTTTCCGACGTTATTCCTGCCTTTTCGAATCCTTCTCATATTGAAAGCATTTCTCGCTCAGGTATTAGTCATCCTTCATCGGAGCATATCTGGGTCCAATAATAATTGATGTTCTATCGTAGTTCAAGCATAGTCGCCTTGCTCGTTATAGTTCCGGTATATACTCAATTAGGGAAGCATTTTAGCTATAGAACTTAATTCTTGCATACACAACTCGAAGTTGTACTAGATGGAATTTGGCAATTAAGGTTAACCTGCCCGTGTGCGAGCAGTGTTTGGGTCCTCTCACGCACTATGCTAAGAAGTTCATCTGGAGATATTCAACTATCTGCCACGGGTCGGAGTTCTCGCTGAGAACATTATCGCTGTATTGAATTACAGATAAATGGTTGTTATAATATGACACCCGTGAAAATTTACATACCTTCTCTTGCTGTTGTGGCACCTTGATTATATAAGTGATCAGGTGATGGGATCCCCTCCCTACTACGCACAAGCACCCGGTATGCAGGCGTTTCAGTAACGGACACCGCCATGGAAACCGCTCTTGAACATACCTAGTACCTAGGTATGCATAGGCAGTCGAAGAGTTTAGGAGCCACTTAAATGGATCAGAGTTAAGATTAAAAGGCAGGGCCACGTCTCCCTCCTAAAATCCCTCCAGCTAACATCTCATACAGATTATAACGCCGTCTGCAGGTAAAGTTGCATAGCATCGACGATGAGTTTGATCTCTCAGCTTCCGGAGGGAGGCGCCACGAATATCTGAAGCTATTAGATTCTATATCTATATTTCTAATATGGCGAATATGATCAACTAAGTAGTCTCGTAGTCATCGTTGTCGTTGTCCTACTCCCAAAGGGAGTTTATCATTTACCAAAAGTTCGTAAGGGAGATCGTCCCGAGCTTATCGAATCCACCATTCAGGGTTGCGTAATCGTCCATTCGTACACTTTTCACCTGCCGGATGGTTGTGATACCAACCCGGCACGGCCTTGCTCAGGCCAAACTCTATCTAAGGGGTCTTTACCAGAGATCTGGCACTTTCGACAAGTCTCACTCTTCTTGACCGCGTCATGCCTCTGGCTTTGGAGGTATGAGCTGATCCCATTGACTGCGAGCAATGCCCACCTGCCAATGGCGTTTACTTGGGCCCTGCTCTGGTTCCTATTACTAGGAGGGCTAATTGCTACGCAGCACCCCTACGATGATTCCATGATCACCCTCACGCTGGCAGGGACGCCGGACCCTTTTGTGAGCAGTTTCTGTGGACGGTATTACCTGGTGAGTTGAATAATTGGATCTTCTTTCAACTAAGTTGGCTAACAATAAGCGCAGACATACACGGCAGGAGACAAGATTGAGATTTGGTCCTCAAACAGTCTTGTGGATATAGAAGCATCTGCTATCCGACATCAAATATGGTACGAGGACCAAGCCGAAGACTTAGTGAAGGCCAGCCGTGGGAGAAAAACCACATTAGTGAACAGTTACTCTATCGCCGAACACCCGTGCTAACGCGACTTCTAGGAGACCACAACACGGATCGAATCACTCGGCAGATATATGGGCTCCTGAGCTTCATGCGCTCCGCGGCCGATGGTACATTTACTTCGCTGCGGCGGATCCGAAAACGGGCAATAAAAGCCACCGGATGTATGTCTTGGGCGGACCGCCGGCAACAGAGGCTCCGTGTTCCGGGCAATGGGAGTTCCTGGGCCAAATACAGAACATGCCAGACCAATGGGCAATAGACGGAACTGTATTTGAACTTGAGGATGAGCTTTATCTCGCGTATTCGGGCTGGCCACTCGACAGCAGCGAACTGCACCAGCCCGGCCGTGAGGATTACATGAGATACGGGTACCCGTCACAGCAGAATCTCGGTAGCGTCAACGACCACGGCAAGCACAGTGACCCTTGTATTAACCCGGAGATCGAGCGCAACGCAACCGCGCGCACCGACACCTCAGGGCTAGTACAGCATCTTTTCCTGCTGCGACTCAGCGACCCGTCAACCGCCGGCAGTAGGCCTATAGTGATCAGCCTGCCCCGGCAACCGTGGGAAATTACCCGCGATCACCGAGGTACCCACGCCATCAACGAAGGGCCGCAGTGGCTTTCGTCGCCCGACGGGCGCTGGCGCGGGCTGGTGTACTCGTGTGCCGGGTCCTGGACGCACGAGTACAAGATGGCTACGCTCAAGTACCGCGGTGGCGAGCCACTCGACCCGTCATCCTGGCAGAAGGCGAAGGCGCCGCTCCTGCAGACGCACAAGCGCTCCGGCACAGGGCCCTTCGGGCCAGGTCACGGCAGTTTCCTAGATGTCGGGAACGGCAATATCATCTCCGTCTATCATGCCACCGACGGACCAGACGATGGGTGGGGAAACAGAAAAGCGCGCGCCCAGCGCGTCACGTTCACCGAAAACGGCCCGTACATGGGGAAGTCCTTTGGGATCGACCGACCTGGTGAAGGGGGCGGGCTCATAGCTAGAATTAAGGCGAGGATCAGTAGAAAGAAGACAACTAGACTAACTAAGCCAGGAGACTTGCGGGAGTTCTTGGAGGCTCGGCGGATAGAGAATCAGGTCAACCTGCATGAGGCGTAACGATAGAACAGATATGAGTTTTCCGATGTATTGGGATGCATCGCTGGTTCAGATAATATTGCAAATCCTTTGCTAGCTCTTGTTGTTCTTAGAACTATTCGAGTATTACTTGATTACACATGTACTTTCTGCGTCCAAGTTTCCCGTACAGTCAAGACGTTGAATGTACCCAATATACTTGGCAATGCATATACCAGTGACATACAGGCTTTCTACCGACACCTACGTGTATCCGAGCTACGAGCCTTGATATCGAGTGTTGAAAAGTACTAAAATGTCGTGCAGCGGTAAGCGGTTTTGCCGTTCGCTTCTAACCGGCTGGAATGATCTCCACGTACCATCGAAATCGGATCGCGGATATCGAATACAGCCTTCAATAGCTTCGGGGGCTATGCTGAAAAAATACGATGTCTTGTTGGTAAGCAAGCGCTTAAACTATTGGCTCTCCAAGCATTACACGCATATACTACTTGGATAGGTTGGGAGGGCCTGGAACCGAGGGGTATATGCCGATGGGATATTGGTTCTACAGCCGCCAATAACTGGGGAGTACTGCGAAACCAATAAATGTCGTATTTTTTCAGCTGAACGAAGAATGGTGAGGATTGCTGGGAGGCTGTGTGGGAGGACGCTGGACTTGCTGCCGCGGGACGATGCTAGTCGCCCGCTTACACAGCTGAATGATGGGTATTAATGACACCTAAAGTTCTCTCGCCCTCGTGTTTTTTCTATGGAAAGATTCGTAGAAGTTATTAGGTAGGTAGGTATGGTCGCATAATTCCGAGTGGATGTAGAGCTGAGCTAGGGCTACAGTCGGTGTCTCCCGCCCTGTAACGACAGCGTTTCATTGCATTTTAATATCTTGAGAGGTATGCGCTACCGGTATATTGTTCAGGCAAGCCGCATACTTGAACACATTAAATACGATGTTGGCTATCTGCGGCCTATTTTTGGTATACATACCACGCGCCAGCCAAGGACGTCTTATGGCCAAGCTACCTGGAGGCGCTTCAGCCGTAAATCCGAGATGCGTTTGCGATAAAAGATGTCATAGTCTTCATGGTGCGCATGAGCTGGAGTCGAATCGTTATAGTGTTATATTCTACAGTGATTGCGAAAGTGAGAGCGTCCGGATCCGACAGCTTCTGCCGGGCGGCCGGGCGGACGGCATCGAAGGGCGGAGGAAGTGCTGTCATGGCTCTAAGCGCGCAGAATATACCGGCGCCTGAGTCGCGGAGGCGCCGCAATCCATCAACACCACTGACTTTGAGATGACATTGGCTCTAATCAATTCCAGCTCCAGTTTCAATCAAAGAATGGATAATGAAGCCGCCAATGAACGACACATAGCTTTCACTATCATTATAATGGCTTAGCCGCGGCCTAGCTTAGGTAGTGAGGTAGCTCACTGTAAAAGCCAGTATACCATACGGACAAGGACAAATAAGAACTGGTTCGTATGTCAAACGGCCATTGTTAATAAATGTGTGCAAAATCGATGTCGACTGCAACGAATGTAAGGATGTCCTTGGTATCGAGATCTGTGCTCCGGAGATCCCTTATCTCGACTTGAGATATATGAATGCTAACCCAGGGGCATAGTGTAGTTACAGGAAAAGGTGAGGCTGGATGAAGAGTTTGGTTCTATAGCAAAGGAGTGAGGTTAAGCTAAGCGGGCGGAATATGATGCCGCATTATATCAAAAGTCTAGAGCAGTAAGCCTCAACCATTCAACTCAAAGTACTCAGTCTTGACCCACTACTCGGTCGTTTTCACCGTGAACTCTCAAAAAATAGGCGGTGGAAGTTAATTTTATAACTATGTTGCTAGGTAATCCTCCCACCCAACCAAATTCACAATGGCGAAGAATAGCTCGCTAACTGTACATGAAACCCTGTAATTTTCTCAAACCTGGTTTTGAATGAGTGATGGTAGTTGATCCCTTCTGTCTACCCAGACTATCCCAATACGCGTTAAGCAACTCGATCCGCCAGTCCCAGTTCATTCATATCCATGACTTCATCCCGAAGTGGCGAAGAGTTCCGACATAAAAAATTCAGTCATGAACTTCTGCAAGACGCTGGGTCGTATTAGACATTAAGTGAGTTCATTTTTTTTTTTTTTAATTCTCTGTTCCTTATTTTAGGCTGCAATGGGCTGTCTGCCGCGCTGCTCGCTGCTGTTCAAGCCACCGTCGGAATCGAGGACGGAGTGGGCTTGGTCATCCACATCGGATTCCTCCTCGTATTCCTCGCCTTTGTGATCCCCGGCTGCTACCCACGAGTCACGGTCGTTCAGTGGCACATCCTGGCCAGACAAGTCCAGTCCTTCGGACCGGGCCTTGATGTTGTTACGGCGTCTAGTCGAAAGTGTCCTCGCGCGCGTTGAGAGCTTAGCACTAACAGCAGCGTTTGAGGAAACCCAATTGGTAAGCGCTTCTTCACAATCTTGGATAATTGCCTTGCTCGCCTCGTAGCCGTCGTACGCAGGACGAGTCTCACCCGGCGTAACAGGGGTGTCGTCAATCAGTTCCAAAAGGTGCTTGCCGAACCCAGCAATAATGGCGACCTTCTCACTATGCTCGCGCAGAGCATCGAACTGATACGTGTATGCAGCCTTTATCTTTTCACGGGTGATGTTCGACAATTGTGCTTCGGCGACTAGAGACTCAGCTTCAGCGCGGACAAGCTCCTGCTCAAGGACGACGATCTTGGGCGAGTTCGGCTCTTTGTACTTCAGCTGGGCAATCTGGTCGGCGATCTTTTGCTTCCCTGAGCGTATGTTAGTCTCGGAATCCCGAGGTACTCCGACTCAAATCGCCAGTCCAAACTCACGGTCTCGGCTGGGCTGGACAGATGCTTCAATATTTCTGATGCTTTTCATAGTTACGCGATATTGATCGTAGCGGTCCACGTATTGGTCCTCGAGCTCGCCAATCTCGTAAAGGAGCACTCCTAGTTTGTCGGTAACATCAGAAACGTCTTCGTCGCCGGCTTCACCCCAGAGTGAGAGTTGTTGCTGAGATAGGCGATTCAATTAGCTTGAGAGGCAAAGAAATTCAACTTCTAGACGAATACATACGGCAACTTCCATGCGCTCCTTGGCGACGAGCTCCAGACTCCGCATCACATTCTTTTCCATCTTGACAAGCTGGGTCAACTTCTTAGCCAGGTCGGGGCCAAATGCACCAGCAGCATTGCGACGAAGGGCATGTCCTAGAGGGGTATAAGTTGACAAGGCTTCTGAGTCCATGGGTTCATGCCCACATACCAAAGCCTCCTCTCCCGAAGAGTCGGCCGGACTTGGTTGAGGATGGCGGCGGAGGGGGGTTCTAATTGCGCGCGCACGCGGGGGGTCAGCGCCTTGTCATACACAGCAAGGCGTGAGACAGGGCCGTTTGCTCACTTGGATCTGAGAGGCGGTAGGCGCCCTGGATTGGCGCATAGAATACGTGCGATGCATGGTGGTAGGCCGGGTTCGATTGTCGGATTAGTCGGTGATTAGGGCGAGTATGTCGTGTAGATCGGGTTGGTCACGACAGAGATAAAGGAAACGAAGGGGCTACGACGGCGTCTGCTTGTTAGCTCAGAGCTCGGAAGATAGGCGGGCAAGTGTCATGTCGTCGCCAAGCGAGGCTGGCCGAGTGCAAGGTGGGTGCCCGTGATCGAGAGGCAAATAGGATCTCTCACCTTAATGCGCGATACAATCCAAAGCTATTCAATATAATGCGACGCGGCGGGATGGACGGGAGCTCGAGTTGAGAGAAAGATGTTGGTCGTTAGGCTTGCAGTGATCGACTCACTTGTCGCAGATAAATACCCAAGTACGGAAATGGACAGGACATCTAACAAAGGTGCGCGGGCTGGCGCCTGGGGGGAGGTCTCGGCGTGCCCTGGAACTACGTCATCTGCCGCTACATAATACATGGCGCTTTCATAGCGTGTACTTAAATGGGGAGAGTACATCGCGTTCCATAGTTACTTTAGGCTTAGGTTCTAAGCTAGGATACACCAGAGGATCTATCTACGCTCTAAGCCAATCAGAGAAGCACAAGGGCATAGCACTCTAGCCTTCAAAGAGATAGGCGTGTCAGTATCAAACTAGGTTAGGGAACAGCTTTGTCTACCATCTTTCCATAACAAGTAAGTGGGATAGAGTCCTGTCGTAGATGGTAGTCATTATCATCGTCGTTCGTTGTTCACCATCGACCTTCTTTATATTGGCGCCACGAGAATGTGCAGATGCAGAATTTACCTGGACAGATCGAATTTGTCAAACAAAAGAGAATCGAAGGTGCAGAACAGCTCAAGACGAAGCAATAACAAGTGTATATACATCCATGGACGTCTTAATGTTCTTTTCCTGTCATTATCTTTAAAGCCAGGCATCTATAGTGTAAATATGAATAGCTATAGAAGACCGGCTGTTTATGAGATAGCGAACATTATAAGTCCATCTTAGCCAAGACTGATATTTGTGCCTATTAGTTCTCTAATACGAAACCTATTCCTGTGCTTCATAGATAGATATTGCACACTTGGTATTATCATTTTACTTTCGCTGCCCTCTTAACTAATCGCGCTTGAAATAAAGAGAACCTATATCGTGATATGACGCAATCCATTAGGGTTGCTATGCACATACCTGCTGCTGTCAGAATTCAAGCACCGCCTTTTAGAAGAACATATGTGAGCAGACCATGAAAGTCTACTTATGGCCTTATTCTGTATCTGTTTATCATATCCCAATCATACTCATCCGCACTTGTATCCAGATGGTGTCTGGTTTACTTTACGCTTTAAATTTTACACCATTCATACCTATGATGATGTACCGGCTAAAGACAGAAGCAAGCGCCCAAGCTGACCGCGTTTTATCTGTGATAATGCTATGATTTGCTGCTACAGTTGTGTTTCATAACATAGATACTACTACAGCTATCTTCAAGCTCACTCATTGTTTTCACTAAGTAACACGGTTTAAATTAACCTAGTGCTGCAATTCTTGGGAAACTTGCATTTTCAAGACTGTTTGAAAAAAGACTGGTGTGACTACAGGAAGATGCGGGGGAAGCTTGTAGATATCCCGTGACTGCTTCATATAGAAAATAAACATAGGCACACTCCTGCTCTGCTCTTTACATCTGGGTCTCAATTACTAACCTGAGTGTGCTTCTCTTGGGGTACCTACCTATGTACCTTGGTATATATACACCTACCGGACAGATGAATCCTGTAATACTCGTTATTTTCCCACCAAAATTTCCCTAGAGTTACCAGCTTCACTATTAGATAGATCAATCAACGGTACTTAGGTATTAAAACTTTACCAAAAATATCATATTAAATTTAATTGTCAAATTTAATTGTCAAATAGTTTAACAATAGATTAGTTTATTATAAAATAATTAAAGAGTCGTGGAATTGAATATACCAAGACAGGAATAAAGATGATGAATCTCGGTAGAGACCTACGGAGTACAAAGATTTATCTGTCTGGTGGGTGTACCTATGTGAAACTAGCGCCACAATACTTTCTGCAGTTGGCTAGCTCCCGAGGTAAGTCAAGCCACACACTTCTGCATCAGCCTCAGGTCACAAGGGTCCCTACTCCCAACCTTACTAAATCTACCTGGGTATTCAGTTTGTCTAAGACAGAAGCGCGTCGCTGAATGAGAGCCACGTGCATAGTACAGCATACAAACCTCCTTCATCTATCCTCGTCCGTTCGTGTCAGAGACGATGTTTCCACACATCGCCATGTAAAGTATGATTTTATTTCGAGATCTTTTTCGGCCCTCTCTCCCCATCGCATGCTAACCGGTCACGTTAGAGATTCAATTGGGCTATCTTCCTGGCGATGAGGACGCGCTTGTGGAACCACGGCATCAGCACGGGGAGAAATTGCCTTTTCGCGCCAACGTTCATTACATAATCACTTGTTCAATTGCGGTTGGATCTTAATGCACGCCCCCTTTGATGTGGTTTGTGGACGCCTGCATCATTTCTCAATAAACAAAGTTGCGTTAGGATTCATCGAGAAGGAAGGTACTAGAAGAAGAGTGCCGATCACTGGCATGAACCAATACAGGCGGAGCCATTTGAATATTGCTCGGCCCCGACTCTTAACTATCAGCCGGTTCTTTGGGTATGACTACTCATCATGGCGCGAACAGACCTTCATCCCCTGGCTGTCATCTCAGACAGTGAACCGGATGAGAGGATGTCTTCTCCCGCCTTTCGAAGCCGGAAGCCGATCAGCCCTCCCCCGCTAACTCGGCAGTCATCGGCAACAGGCCAGACTGATCTAGTCTCACTTCAGACCTCAACTCCCTCGAGAACTAGCTTGGGCCCTTCACAAAAATCGGCCAGCCAGGATGTAAAAGGAAGCAATCCGCCATTTTGGCAATCAAGTATCACAAAAGGCACCTCTCACGACGAGGTGAACACCCCCTCTCCTCAGCAACAACAAGCAAGTCAGAGGACCCCAAGGACTCAGACCCCTAAGAAGAGTGAGGTCAACTTGGCGAAGATAGAGTTGTCGCTGCGCGAGTTTTCCCGTGAGATTGGCGTAAATCACGCCAAACTTACTGCGCGACTAATCCATGATGCGTGGAAAAAGGACGCACCGCAGCAGCAGCTCATCAGCAAGAAGGACTGGTTTGCCGGTGTGAAGCTTGAACCTGCCAGTCCAGGTAGCAAGTCATCAGAAACAATGCGCATCAGGACAAAGGTTCGTACAACTCTCTTTTGGATCACTGCAATAGAAATATCTGACACATAGTTCAGCAAGTTGGCCAAGGAAGGTCTGGCAAGCAAGAAAAACGTGAGCGCTATCCAGTTGCATGCGTAAAAACCAACCAGGAGCCCACTCCTCGGTACAGCTTTCATCATGTTGAAATTAGAAAGAATATTCTTTCGCCGAACACGATGCTCACTTATGTCCCACATTTGCGAGATCTGGCCGATAATGAAGAAAGCATCTACACACGATGGCTTGAAAACCTAGAAACCATGGATAAAACCTCAGGTTTTGCCACTCTCAGCCGTCACGAAAAAGTGGTTAAGACTATTCAAAAGGAGCGCGCCACGACGCTTCTGGAGTATCTCGATTTCTGGCTAGCGAGACTCGGCATCGAACACTGCACAAAAACGGCACTCATTCGCCATGTAGCCACCCAGAGTGATGCAGTGACACCCCAGCAGAAATCGAGCATTTTGAACTCGTATAATGATGATACCAGCTCTCCAAGATCAGCTAGGGTAGTCCGAACATTCGCGGAAGCATTTGATCGGGTTTTCGATAGCAAGGAACTTGGTGAGCATGCCGTTCCGCTTCGCGACGTGTTGCTCCTCGACAAGTCCGTGGACACAATCGTCGATTCTAAAAAATATATGAAAGATACGCCCAGCCAAGCGAAAACTTCAGAGGAGGACAAATCAGTCGAATCATTCCTCGAGACTTATTCACTTCTTGGTTGCTTAGTTTGCACAAGCCACTCATGCGAACATGGGGAGTACGGTGTCGACAATGAACGGAAACGTTTCTCTGTAGAAGTAGTAGGTGGTTTGTCGCCTATGATACGTCACCAACTTGCCCAGAGGTTCAAAGGCAACAATAGCAATAATGATTCTCCACGCAAGGCTAAGAACCCCTGCGGTGAAGAGTGCTTTATGAAATGCCGACCAGGTACTCGCTCCCGCCCTTGGAACGAAACCGAAGTTATGCTTCTCAAGTCTTTCTATTTGAGTTTCCACGGCACCTCTATCCAAGTACAGTGCTCTACCGCTGTAGCTACTGGCCGCCCGTGCTGGGACGTACAGCGACAAATGGATAAGCTTGATCTATCTCTTCCTGAGGTCACCGAGCCTCCGCCGGTCCAAGTGAAGCCATTGCCGTGGTATGATCGGCAAAAGAAAATGCTTATAGGCGACTGGCAAGAACACACCAAAACCCATGAACACCAACGGAAAGACCATTTCGACCCATGCCACCACGATGGTCCTTGTGACAAGAGCTGCCCTTGCGTCCAGAATCGTATCATGTGTGAGCGGTTCTGCCGTTGCACGGCAGAGACCTGCGCCAACAAATTCACTGGCTGTGCCTGCCATGCTCTTGGAAAATCATGCATGCCCAAACAAAAAGATCGTCCATGTATATGCGTTTTACTCAATCGAGAATGCGACCCTGCTTTATGCGGTACCTGTGGTGCCGATGAGAGAGCTATGCCCAAAAATACGGACGACGAAATTTTGCATTCAACTGGATGCCAAAATTGCGCTCTTCAGCGTGGCAAATCGAAGGCTGTCGTCCTCGGGAAGTCGGCAGTCTCAGGATACGGTCTCTTCACGACCGAGGATATTGCTCAAGATGAGTTTGTCATCGAGTACGTAGGTGAGCTAATCAGTCAGGACGAAGGAGTTCGGCGCGAAGCCCGGCGTGGGGACGTATTTGACGAGAGTTCAAATTCCTCATACCTCTTCACCCTACTAGAGCAAGAAGGCATTTGGGTTGATGCCGCGATCTACGGGAACCTCAGCCGATACATTAATCACCAGGACACGAACTGCAACGTGACGCCGAAAATTATGTATGTTAATGGTGAATATCGTATCAAGTTCACATCACTGCGCGATATCAAGGCTGGCGATGAGCTTTTCTTCCACTATGGAGATAATTTCCCTAACTTGACTAAGAAGTTACTTCAAGAGGAAAAGGCTGAGAAGAAACGACGCAAAGCTAAAGAACAGGCGGCAAAATTAGAAAATGGAGAAAAGATCAAGAAGAAGCCCGGGAGAAAACCCGGGAGAAAACCAGGTCGGAAGCCTGGTCGGAAGCCAAAGAAGACATTCGCCTCCTTTGAGTCTGAGGGAGAGAATGATGAAGGCACCGAAGAGCCGACGGACAACCCTTTCGCAGATATCGATCCACCTCTTCCACGAAAAAGGAAACGAGGTTTCATCAACGATTCCGATTCGGCCGAATACCGACCTGATATTATCGATTCTCAGGATGATACACAATCCGGTAATGCACCGGCAGTTCCGTTCCGTTCACAGCCACGCTTTACTCCGGTGGGCAAGATAAAACGGAAGCGTCTGCCCAATGGAACGTTTGCTGCTGGCTCTTACGTCGACTTAAGTAAAGGTGCCGAGGATGAAGACGAATATTCGCCGAGACGAGCAACTAAAAAGATGCGTACACTTTCCGATAGTACCTCAGCAGCGGGGTCCAAAAAGGGTCCGCCGGCGCCTATCTTTACTACCCCAAAACGCCGGGGTAGGAAACCAAAGAACTACAACCCGGCAGCACACGATGCGAAGATAAACGTTGCACAAGAGAGCAACTACAGTAGTGCACGAACTAGCATACAGAACAGTAGCCGCTATAGTCATACTGAGGCCCGTCTGGAACTGGATGATAGATCTCATCTCAATGAAACTCCATCACGACGTAGGGGTCGACGCAGAAGTAGCCAAGTCGTAGAGTCTAGTCCCCTCTCAACGCCCCGCGATTCGGGCCTCGAACCCCAGATTTCCGACTCTGACGTACAGCAACAGCAGGAGGGGAGTCAGGAAATAGAACCTGGAACCGGTGATGCCGAGTACAATGGCGGTAGTTGGGTGGATAGTGATGGAAATGTACACGTGGGTGGCCAAGACGACAGTGACGATGACTCTGGCCCCATTGACCGTAGCCGCCGGAGACGCCGGCCTGGCCGGCCAGCTAGATACGCCGACTAGGCGCTCCTGGGGTGAACGAGAGCCATGTGCTCTCTAGATCGAGTGCTGTAATTATATTTAGCTATATTTGCACATAACATTGCTCTTTCTTGGTTTCTGGAGTTTAGGCACCGCCATAGCGGTGTAGACGCAGAGGCCACCGACGAGCTGAGCCGGTCATGTTGATGACCTTCCATGGACCACATTGATTGTACACTATCATTCAAAGATAGCTCGCATATAGTATTCGTTGCTTTTACGGCTTGCGGAGTATTCTCGTGGAAAACGCTCGTTCCTGGACTGTCGAAGCTACTTGAGTGAGCATAGTAAGAAACGTTGATACATTCACTATTAGCGAATAACACCTTTGCCAGTGTGTACCACGAATAGTGATTTGCAGCCAGTGGTCGCGGTGTAGTTCACACTAGGTTAATAGTTGGCACCTGCTGTCCTATTGAGGAGGCGCCAACCATTACTCAGTTCCTACAAAGGGAAAAGGCAAGCTAGACTGGCATCTCTACGGGCATAAATTAATCTTGTCGCTTTGCCCCCGGCCCTCCAACACTGGCTTGGTTTCAACAATCAGACAAGCAGGATAATAGCACTCTCGGCTGCCGCAAACCAGGGACATCTTTGCTTGTATGCGTATAGAGTCTTCTGCGCTCCAGTGGCCAAGCTCAGCAGGAATTGATCTCTTGAGCTACTTTCGAATAGATCAATGTCACACGCTCGAAGTAAGCTAGTTCATAAGGGCTGGGAGCATCTATAACGTAATTGATGCCTTAGGTTACCTGCCAGTTATATTGTGTTCAATGCTGGTTAGCATCTGGTAATAACAAGGGTACTTCTATATATTGTTTTATGTAACCGAATTCTCCCATGAGTAGTCTTGTGAGTAGAGGTTCATCACTCTCGCTAAACATCTCATGTTTCGTGGAAGCAATTCTTCTCGCTGAATTACACCGGCCCTTTGTAGCTCCTTGCGGTCGAGTCTCAATGGGTGGCCAAAACTTATGTGATTATGACTTCGCATCATATGACTACAGTCTTAAGATTTCATCCTTACTCTAATGTCTACCCGTCGCCACAACTATTTGAACACAGTATAGCTTATATGGTCTGAAACTTCATCTAGGTTGAAGCCCTACTGGTACAGATATCGCGGGGCTGAATATAGGGCTGGTACTAGACTCGAGATAATATTAATATTCTTGACTGGATGGTCCCTTGACTATTCAGAAGATTCCCCTCTACAGATATTCGGAAGGTTAGGGTCCATACGTGCAGCTTTTCCGTTGAACCTCGCCCTTTCGGCCTTTTCTCTACATGCTTGAATAGCTTCATTTTATAGGTATCCGAGGCCCATGGAGTATGCCTTTATACGTATGATACGATGATATGATTGCAAATTTCTATTGCGGTTTCGCACGAGTAGCATTTTGTTGCAGTTCAGTGGCTGTGGTTGGGCCATACGTAGCTTCCGTGTCTTATGTAGGCTTCCGTCCAACAATAGTACGCTATTCAGAAGCCGTCTATTCTGAGCCATAAGCATACAGTGTTGCAGTTTGTGCTGGTCATCGTGCCTGGGCTGGAGTAAAGAAGAGATGAACACGAGCAAAAGGTGTAGCTTTTGCCTCTATCGTACACTTCCACAACATGATTAACGCCCACAGGGCCAGGCCAATATAGCTTGATACACTAGATTTACCGATACTAAACCGCTCTCGAGCTACCTAGCTGTTAGAAACAATTCCGTATCTGTTGATCAGACTGAAGACGAGCTAACTCATGTCTTGCTAATCTCTTCTTTAAATAGTACCGGTTGTGCCATGATAGTAAGTGAAAGTTGATACAAAACGATGGTTCGATTATTCTAAATATAGTTAAGCAGCGATTCTTCATGAAATATCTATCTTACTTATACACAAGTCATTCGTCATCCAGAACATTTGCCTTTGGAGCCTCCGCAACGGCACTCCATATTCAAATGTAAAACATTTCGAGTTCTCTTTCTCCTTTCTCTAAACAACGCCACCGATGAAACAAAACATTTGTCCTTCGAAATCAACAGCAATCTGTTGCCGACTTTCCATAAAAGCCACACTATGTGAGGCCGGGAATACATCCATCGCGAGTAGGAAGTCATCTACTTCGCTAATACCTGAGACCCTGAGCTATCAATCCTGCATTTAGAAGGCAAAGCGTTGGAACAACAGCTAGTGAGTCCGATGGTGTCTATATCGTCATCGAAATTACTCGGACCACGGAATCTTTCCTGATTTCAAGTTTGAGTCTATGAAGTCGAACTTGTGCATCGCCCGAACAAGGTCAGCAGATTTCATAGCGATCTTTTCGCCCGTCATGATCCACGGCAAAACAACATCGCCCATGAACCAAGCCAAGTAGGTGTCCCAAGTGTTGGCACGGATCATTTGTGCGGCGAGGTTGCATATAACTTGTGACTCTTTGCGGCGAGTGTTCTATTCACAATTAAAGTCAGTCATTGCTGTTCGTATTGAATAGTAGGAATCATCTCAGGAGCTTGCTATAATGGCAACAGCAGAATCTTCTCATTTGAGAAGCGCTTGCTTCGAAATCGTCTTGAACGGAAAAGGCCACAGAGGCCCTAGCGTACTGACCTGGTATTCTTCAAAAGCACACTCAAGCGTTGCGGTGTCTGGATCGGAGTTGTTCCGCAGCACCTCGTGGATCTTATTCACCAACGACACGGCAGACTGGATGCCGTTATTCATACCCATGCCCATCGCTGCAGTCATCTGGACACAAGAATCGCCTGCCAGTACCACGCGTTTATAGTACCAGTGTTTCATCATTCCCTCATGCTGATTGACCAGCTTGGTCCACTCACAGTTCTTGTAAAGCTCTGTAAACGGCAGGTTGGGCATGACGTTGACGTCAGAAAATGCTTCTACGAACTCAGCCACTTCCTCTTTGCTGTATTCCCTTTTCAGCTGCGTTGTCGGCTTTGGCAGTTTGCGGTAGATGCCAAAATGCATGCGCTCCTTACTTGCCGATATCTGCGAACTCCTGTAAGTGCCATGCGTCTCGACGAATTCCCCGACTTTGACGCCTGGGACATATTTTGCTCGTCCGTACTATGTGATAAAACGCAGAAGTTAGCATCCCAATAGTATTAGACTAGAGGGGAACATGGAACGTTGAGCCCCTGAAGTTGCGCAAGCCAATGACGGCGCAAGATAACTGATAGATATTCTAATACATACCAGGATCTGGTAATTGGACACGATGGGGTCCTCATCCTTTCCGAAACCCTCGCCGGCCTCTTCAGCTAGCCTCTGCATGATGGCTCTCGTTTCGGAGTGGACGCCATCAGCACCAACGACAATTGAGCCGTCCTCGAAGCTTCCATCTGTAAGACGGACTCTCACGCCGTTCTCTGTTATAGTGATGTCCTCGATGCCTACACCTGTGCGGACCTTAGACATGTTTGCACCCAAGCCCTCATAAAGCGTTGTAACTAACAACGGCCGCGAGAAATTCATGCAGGGGTAGCCATGACTAGACAATTCATTAGCATAGATCTGCTACCCACTAAAGGTGAGGAGGTCACCTACTTCTCCATCATATAGTCGAAGAGGGCATCTGCTCTCATCAGTGTCCCGTCAAGATGGGTGGTCGCCTTGCTGTGTACAGGGATGTAACGACCCTCACAAGCTCCAGAGAGCCCTAACTGGTCGAAGATCCTCGTAGTGTGTGGCCATGTCATGATCCCAGCTCCCGAGTCGGAGACGATGCTTGAGTGACGTTCGATGATCAGGAAGTCTAGGCCTGCCCTGTCTAGGCCATTGGCGATGGTGAGGCCTACAGGACCTCCACCTATGATAATGGCTCGGAATTTGCTTGGGGCCATGTTGATCTTACACAGGCGTTAATGGAAACGATAGTTCAAGATGGACAGGAGAGTGTCTGGAAATGATTAACGTATAAGGACTGAGCATCTAGATGAGATTGCATGACGACTCTATATACGAAAATCAGTTCTGCTAAACCCGCCTGCTCCTTTCCGGTTCGCATGCGATATGATGGTTTGCCTCATCAGCTGGGATTAGTACTATTACCCAATACGGAAGCATTCTGCGCCAGCGCGGCGTCTAACGGATTCCAAGTCCTGCGGAAGCCGGGCAACGTGGATTCGCCGCACCGATAATTCATCAATCCCTACAAGCCACACTCGCTCGTATGGTCTATAACGATACTAGGATTACCGTCTGTCTCAAGGGCGAGTCTTCGGGGAAGCACCGCCTTACTTTACCTATCTAACCCAGTCTACAGACCACCTAATTACTTGTAAGACGCGGTCTCTTTTTTAGACAGACACCTAAAAGGTGGAGAAACAGCCACGCAACCAACGGCCAAGCATCCTAGTCTGTCCGTTGGTGTCGGGGCGCTTCGGGACTCCATGCTTATTGATACTGTTAATTATGCGAAAGCGAGTCGTTTCTGTTATGCTGCCTTGAAGTGAGCAATACGGTAGGTCTTATGATACAAGTCCCGCGCTGCTTATCTGATTCGTCGAACAGCTATCGAGAGCCAATTATAGGGGACGCGACGTCGTTAATCATCTTGGCTGCTGCCTCAGAGGACCAGTGGGCATATTACTGTATGGCACAGCAGAGCCCCTTTTCGGGTACATATATTACCAATGATCCATTTGTAGCTAGGAATGCGTAATGGTATGCACCAACACCCATATTTATATTCGCAGGTGGAATAGGCGAATGCGAGGTGGTGACACCGAAGAGGTTGAGGGAAAGAGGGATTCTAAAGACTAGAATCTACATTTATTCTCCTCTAGGTAATTGCTCACCCCGAGCCGGGCCTAGGCGCTAAGCCCAGAGTATAGAACATAATATGGGAAGCCAATCGTAGCTTTGGGTTTGTTACATATGCTTATGAATGCTATCATCTCGTCGGCTACCCATATGGACGATGCGGTCCTAGGTACGATCACATCTTCTTGGATTAGAATAATCTAGGCTGCACCGGTGTCCCCTTCATCTTCTGACTGAGAGAGAGTGTGTGTGTGTTTGGAAAAGTCGTTTCAGTCATGAAAGTGAATGCGGGACTGGACCAGAGAACATGACTTCTCTGTGTTCAAGATGAAGCAATAATTAATAATTAAAAGTGCCCTTGTTATTCCTTGAGAATATGCACCACGTTTCGCTCGGCGGGTTGAATCATCTTCCGCCCTTTCGCATCTCGAACTAAGCCATTGTCCGAAAGAGCGTGCCTCGCGTTTTCGAAAAGCTGGTCCTAGAATAGACTCATTTCGACATAATATTCATATCAGATTCACAGAAATACGGCGTTTCAATATTACGCTATACCGTCCGATTTTTGGGAGTATGTAAGCCGATAAGCACCGGACTCATCCCAGCACGGCGCATTGAGTAAGAACCCCTTTTCAGCTCTGCGCTCTATAATTGAGCATAGGCATTCGCATTTGTATTCGAGGCAGATTCCGGCCCTACAGTATGATCTTTTTGAACTACTCCAAGGTTGAATCCTTGCGCAGCCGAGTCGGTTATATGTAGACTTATTCCCCTCTTTGTTTCCGGCAGAAGTCAATCGTAGATAACAGGTCATGCTTTCGGCCGCTACAAAGATTTGGGACTGTAGAATTGCGTTATGTTGAACGGTTGGATTATACGGCATATATTATAGATTGGCATGAACTTGATTCACTTAGCTACGATCACTTCAAGGTCACTCTTCTTTGCTATCTTTAATTACTCTGCCCTCTTGTCGAGAGCGTAGCTGATACAATATATTTACTGGATTGAGAGAATGAAGCTGTCTTCTGTTCTGTTCGCGTATGCCGTAGTCGCTCAAGTCAGACATTACCAGAACCAAACCTGCGACAAGGCACTTCTGCAAGAAGCCACCAGCCGATACATCGCAGCGCAAGGCACAGGACAACCACAATGGCTATCGGCGCTTCTCTCGGAAAACACAAGAGTGGTTGAGAACAACGCAGAAATATCAATACCAAATAGCATAGTTCTTAACCAGTCGCTTCCAATCGCGCACGCACGGCATATATACGACACTGTAGCGTGTGCCTCGTTTTCAGAGCTCCTATCTCTCACGCCGAAGTCAGGGTACCAGATCGGGACACAACTCCGTCTTGATGGGAACACGAGAAAGATCTCCAAGATCGATAGTATCGTCACGAGCGCGGGCGATCTGTACTTCAATACCACGCACACCCTACACTACCTCCTGCACGAGGACTGGGCGCCGATAGCACGTTCGGACCGCGACTCGCGCGCGACGATCCAAGCTGCCGCCGATGCATACTACGCGTATTTCAGTAACGCGTCTACGATTGTGCCTTGGGGAATACCTTGCGACCGACTAGAAGGCGGCGCATACATGGGTAAAGGCCTAGCGAACGATACATGCGACGCCGGACTTCCGCCTTTCAGCGTCGAGATGCGGGATCGGCGCTATGTGATTGACGAGTCCGTCGGCTCCGTGAACATATTGAGCGAGTTTGGAATTCTAGGGCCGGATAGTCATGAGTTCCGCGTCGAGAAGGGTAGGATAAGGTGGATTCATGCCATGACGTTCTGTAGGGGGACGCCTAACTGCGACGCTCCTGAATTTCCGGGGTTGAGTGAGGAAGTCGGGTGGTGAGGCGCTGCATGTTCGTATGTGTAGCCTAGTAATCAGTTGGTGGTGAATATAGTGCCCTTCTCCCTACTTTCTAGCTCGGTTAACCTTGTTACTATAGATAGAGCTTATGGTCAACTTTAGATGGAAGGGCTGAAAGTAATACCACTATTTACGAGAACACGTGAAGACAATGGGAGATGTACTACAAGCCAAGCATAGCGCTTGAAGATGTGGTCTGGCACAGCACTCATGTTATATGGCCGCAATGACCATTGACCATTCAGTAGCCCCCCTTCTACAGTCCTTCTCTTGATCTGGGCCTCCATCATTATAGCTTCGCTTCGGCCTTTGGCCTTATGAAGGGTGTTTATAGGTCTCAACAAATCTCAGATTAGCGAGAGCTGGATGCTTCACTGAGACCTGAGATTCACAGAGTTTAGCTGTTTGGGCCCGTAAGCCTTATTTCAGGCATTACCACAGACAACAGACTTGTAACATGACTTAGGGACCTAGGTAAGTTACAAGACTTCTGTCTCGCTGGATATGATTGCAACAAGAACACTCCTGGAACAGCCCTCGATGTTGAAATCTTGCAGTTATGAATGTCAAGACTGCTGTTCTTATCCGCCCCAATATTGGTAAAGGGGTTGACGGTTGCCTGTTCAACAATTGGGTTTCACATTGTACCGTACTGTCAATAATCCTGAATATTTCGGCTCATCACCATGCGCTCGCAGTGTACTCATGATATCCAACAGTTGCCCAAGAAAGTCTGGTACGCGGAAGGGTTATGCTAGACTTGTTATTGCTGAGAGGTATTATTACACTAAATATTACATCGGAGTTTCCGTCCTCTCAGCAGTGCCCCGCCTAGTTCCCTTTCTCTTTCGTTTACTGTCGTTTTGAGCCACGGTGACCTCAGAATCTTCATCCTGTCCATGATCATGGTCATCGGTGGCCGTATTCTCCTTAGCCTTACGTTTCCGTCCATTGGGTTTTGAGACAGGATTCGCATTTCCGACGGGATCATCCGAGCCAATGACGCTGGCGACAGCGTGAGCGCGAAGCTTATTTACGGCTTGCGTCATACGTTTGCTACTTGATACTCTCTGCTTGGGTGCGAATGCTTCCTTAGCTCCAACACCCACACCTCCTTCGAAGTATCGTGTTATGTTACTCTGTGTGCCTTCTGCTTCACGGCGGTTCATGTCGCGAATAACAGGTACGAGGACTTCATCAGTCCGTTCTTGGCTCCAACCGATAGTAGCCATAAGAAATTGTCGGAGGCCTTCGACGTCGGGAGAGCCCCACTGAAACGGCTCATTACTATGGTCAACTTCCGGATGTAAGTAAGCGTCGAAAACGGCTGAGCTGGGAAACCCAGGTGGAAGGAATAATTTCGTGGCCTGAGACTTGCGAAACTTCTTTCTGAAAGTGGATGCTTTGTCAGCTTCTTTCGAGGGATTGTGCCCTTGAACATCTTGCCACCATTCACGAAATTTATTAAGCCCGTCCCTACCAGGAAACTCGGAAAGTATCTCGACGGCGGTGACGGGACCAACACCAGGCAGCCCTTCCGTATAGTCGGAACCCAACAGTTGAGCAATAGAGATCAGCTGTTCACGAGAGAGCGATAATTCCCTCTCAAGGTCACTGCTAAGGTAGCACTCGACGAACTTGTTACTATTGAACATGTTCTTATAGACGCGTGTTCCTCCGAAGAGAAAAATATCCGAATCATCTGTAACGATTCCATCAACCAGGCCTAGCCTAACAAGCTCAGCGCATTGCGCTTCGGCTTCCATGGGTGCGGCGATATATGGGATACCAAAATATCTCAGGAGAGCTTGGCACTCGGTGATCATGATCTGCGTGACTTCATCCGCATCTCTACGATCTTTCTTCTGTTGTGTGCGAAGAGCTTTCAATTCTCGCTCGTACGCCTCCTGATTCTCTTTCTCAGACTTGTTGTTTAGCTGGCTGGCAAAACGTGCGTGCTCTTCAGCCTCTTCAGCCATTTGAGCAAGCAACTCTTCTTCCTCAGGGTCGCTGAATTCGTCGTCAAATTCATCTTGACCGAGCACTAGGTCGTTGACATCTTCAAAAGTCGCCGCACTTGAAATCCCTTGTAGTTCATCTACTGGTCCTTCTTCAGGTATTTGCTGGGGCTCGGCTGGCACAGACACCTGAGGACTGCTTGGCTTATCTTGGGAGAATTCTAGTGGCTGTTCTATCTCAATTTCCTCGAAATCTGGTTCCGGCGAGGGAGATTTAGAGTCTAATAGGGGGTTTGACGTGGTCATCTGTGATGGGGCTTCTTCAATGCTCTGCTCTTGGAACATGTCTCCTTCTTGTCTTCCGTTTTCGGCGGAGGGAAAAGCAGCAGAGCCTATTGGAGAGTCAAGTCTTGAATAGGTAGCAGGAGCCACCAGGGATGATCCGCTGACGCCGGGCGATTTCACTAGACTCTTCTGATGCGGTGAAGGAGCGTCGACAATCTCGATATCGCTATCGTTATCACTATCAGAGGATTCAATTTCTATAACGGCGTCTTTTCGTCGCTGTTTCTCTTCCTCCATCGCAGCTTCTAAGTCTGCTTGGTTGGTCTCTCTTTCAGATTCTTGCTGAGCTTTCATCGACTCCCGAATGTCCGAGTCGTCTTGCATCATCCATGGAGGCAGCGGTCGAGGCTTATCATCATTTTCGACGTCTTGCAAAAAGCCACCAGCAAGGTCTTCATCCGCATCTGAGCCAACGTCTGTAATTCCCCTGGAAGATTGCGCAGTCTCTTGCTTTTTCCCAAATATGCTTGATTTCCAGTCCAACTTCTCAAAGGGGAGTGGGCCGTCAAAAAGAGGTTTGTTCACATTAGACACAACAGAGACAGGCTGTGGCTTGGACTTATTCGGCGCCGGTTTCTTTTTTCTCGCAGCAGACACAGCAGATCGAAGATCTACCTCGCTGTCGCTGCTGGCGTTGCTCTCTCGACGTTTAGGAATTGCCGCATTTGCCCGATTGTTAACAATATGGGCGATGATGCTGCCCCTTGTCGAGGTCACCGGCTTTGGCTGTTCGACTGCTCTTTGCGTCCACTCGGGAGCGGGTACATCCTCGAATTCTTGTTCTTCCTCCTCCTCTTCCATTTCTCCTTGCGCAGAAGACCCGAGCCCATGCTGGTTTCTAAGTGATAACTCTATCGCTCGATTCAGATCCTCTTCCTCATCGTGGAACAAGGGTTCTTCGTTTATTCGAACGCCAGCAACGTTGTCCTTAGCAGTATCACCATCAACAAAAAGGGAGTCGTCTCCGTTGTCTAAACCAATAGCACTGGTCGAAACGCCTTGGGATTTGACAGTACCGTTCATTTTTGGGAGTCGATTCAGACCTTCAATGGGTACATCTTCAAAATCATCTTCCTCCCAGTCTAGATCTTCATCTTTGGCTTGGTATTGAAAATCAAGGGCGTCAACATCGATGGGCTTGTGGATCTCTCCTCTGTCCTTTTCCCTGCTAACGACACCGAGAGCCCAGCCACCTTCGGCTCCTTCATTCTTTACGAGTATGTATTCGCGATCTTTCTCGCCCGCAATGCGGGCATTGACGCCAAGTGTAAGATCGGTACCGGTCATGCCAGCTTCTTGCATTAACCTTTGGGTTAGATGGTTCCTTTCCCGCACCCTCTCGATTTGGAACCTCGAGAAAGCCATGCGGTCTGGGAACATGCCATCAAGCTGCTCTTTACTCAACCCCATTCTGAGCCGGCTGCGCAGTCTCGCAGCGTTCAGTATATTGTACCTATCGGCAGGCGGAAGACTCTTGAAAAACTCGCCCTCAAAGTCAATCTTGCTAAAGTCGTAGAGATTGATGTCTTCACCGCTATGGAACTGCCTGGCATACTCTTCGAGCTCCTCGATGCTCATTATGCGAGGATCTTCGGGCTGGCCCATGCCTTCAATGCCACCATCCAAGTCCGGAAGATGATAGGCGTCTTGCTTGTAGAATTTTCGCGTCTTCTGTCGCTCCTGCTGACTCATGCCTATTTCGTCGACATAGACGAGGTTGTCAAGGTCCGGTATTTCCTCCGCAGGCTCTTGCACCTCAGGTCTCTGGTTGGCTTCGAGCTCTAGTCGACGCCGCCGTTTCTCCTCCTCCTCTTCGGCGATGCGGTGCATCTGCACAGCCAGCAGCTTGCCGGCGGTCCGCACGGCATCGTCGCGGCGGCCTTCTCGTCTTCTCTTGCGATTCGTAATTGTCTGGCGCTTCAGAGCTGGTGCACCGCCATCGAAGACGAAGACCGGGCGGATGCCGAACCACAACAGCTTGCATATGCGACGGAAGAAGCCGACAACGTGGGAGTTGCGAAGAGCATTGCCCTCCTTGTCTCGTACGGCTTTGAGGAATTGGTAGATCCAGATGGAAGCATCAACGGCGAGGCGTTTGCGATTTAGCGTAGCAAGGTTTGTCGGCCGCGCGCATGGTTGAATGACCGTCCAGAGGCCGTTCACGCCCATGATGACGACGAGATGGTGACCGAAGCCAGCGCGCGCAGTTGCGATGTCAAGGTGGAAACTTCGAGAGCATGTTTGGTAGTAGAATTCTTTGCGAAATTTCGGTAAAACTTCTCAAGTACGGCTTTCAAAGCAGATTATCGCCCACCAGTAAGGCGTCATGGTCGAGACTGATGAAAGGAAGAGGCGATGGTGATGATCCAGAGGCTGACTGACTCGACGCCGAGAGCGCTATAGCTCCACCTATAGCTTTCCCCTTTAGGCACCCGCTATGTCATCACTGTAGATGTACATTGGTACCTAACTTACTTAGGTGCTTTAGTCGAGTCAATGGTGGAGGGGCATATATGTATAAGAGCCTTATCGATTACCTAGATTAATTTACTAGGGATATGTTAGGTAGCTAGAGGCCCTGAGCTACTCTCACTTCACGCTCAATACCCTCACAACGTCCATTCCTACTCTTATTCATCACGTTCCGATACGACGATCTCAAGCCTGGATTTTACCAATTACACCCAGGCCTAGAGAGTCGAACATGCAAGCCGTAGCTAGACAGCTAGATCGGACTACGGTGACTGAAGCTCCCACGAAAGCTGAAGCCGAAGATTACCTCAAGTCGCTTCTCAACAAAACCCTACGTATCTACGTGACTGACGGCCGCATGTTCATAGGAACCTTCAAATGCACAGATACTGTTAGTCAATTTGCGCCAACCTGCACCTGTCTGCACGTGAAAGCGATTGGTTAATTGATTTTTTTGCTTTATTGACTGTTCTATCGTATCCAGGACCGCAACGTTGTCATCTCTCTCACCTATGAGTACCGACAACCATCACAGCAAAAGCTGGCCGAGGCTGCCTCCGCCGCCGCCGCTACAGGTGACAGCTCGGCCACTGTTAAAGCTGACATGACTTCGAGATATCTGGGCCTCGTCGTGATACCTGGCGAGCATATAGTGAAAATGGAAGTCGAGGAATTCACTAGCCAAGTCAAGAGTCGCTCAATCTGGGAACGACGCGATATCTATTCCAACGCCCGGTGAAGGTGAAGTCCTGTTAAGCCCTTCATCTTAACTAAGCCGTCATATACCAAGACCTAGCCTTATGAATTGTCGTGCTGGCCATTATGTTGGGAACGAATGAGGCCACCAGTGAGAGGGTCAATCGGGGCCTCCAATGCTCTGCAGCGTTACAAGGGCCACCGCCTCGAGAGATGCTCTCCATATGCTTCAAGCAGACATAATTATATGACAGCACAACCAGATACACAATAACTCATTTAGCGTTTCGCGTGGGTCTGTGACCTAATTTCCACGCGGAAATCCTCGAAAATCTCGGGCGTCGGTCGGTGCCTAACGTCTGGAATGGTACAACCGGGAAATCCCTCCGTCCTCGCTCTTACGGGGCTTGTGATGCTCTATATCACATCTGTGTCTATGATGGCGACACATATGAAAATGCGCGACCATTAACGTCTAAGGCAAAACCCTTTCATGTCTCAACGTTCCAAACATTCAGGGATAGCTATACAATAACTTCCTGCCCAGGCAGGCGGCGTATGGTAGAATGCATAATCTACAGACGCGAGAGTCTGTAGGCTAATGTTGGTTCTGAACAACAGATATCCTATCCTTCGGTCCACGGCGAACTAGGTGAAGACTAAGATAGGGCAACGTGATTGATGGGGAAATTTAGGCCGATTGACCGAGCAAGTCTAGGCTAGCATCAATAGACCTCACATTGCATCAAAGGCCATCATTACTTGAACAAGTTGTATTTCAATTAGCAACGAATATCTAAGTACTGTTGCTACGATCTATATCGCTTGTTGCCTAGTTACACTATTGGCTAGAATATGTCTGTCACTCGTAATTGCTTTCAAAATCCTGTTATTCCGGGCTTCAATCCGGACCCGACCGTATGTGTCGTGCCAGCAACAGAGGCAACGCCGACGACCTACTTCCTCAGCACATCCACATTTGAATATTTCCCGGGATGTCCTATTTATACGTCTATTGATCTCGTGAACTGGCGATTAATTGGGCATGCACGTAAGCAGTACTCCTAACTCTTCATTTTCTCGGTCTCATGTTGTATAAAGTAGCAGATCCATATTGACTGGAACGCTTACATATCATGTTCAACATATCAATATTAATTTAGAATGAAGTGACACGCCGTAGTCAAATCGAGATGCGAACAGTTGAGCCCGGCGCGGGTAGTTGGGCCTCAACTCTCCGGTATAGACCCCGAGAAAAACGCTGGTACCTTGCCAATGGGGTCTTTCAAAGATATCGACCAGGGTCAGATGTAAGTGGCGGCGAGTGAGAACATTCTCTACCCCCTACTACTAATCAAGGAGTTACGACGAGATGAGCTTTGATTAAACAAAGTCTTCTAGCAAGGGCTAAGCTGACACACCGTTCAGGAGCGGATATTCCCACGTGGTTTCTACGTTTATACAGACAATATTTGGGATGACAACGCCTGGTCCGACCCAGTCTACTTCGACAATCCTGGATTTGACCAGGACGTGAGTAGTTGCCCCTCTTCCCTCGATCAGACCATCACGACTCTGGGAGGTTGATTTCGACGGCCCATCCAACGAACATGTTACTAACTCGAACGCTTCGTGTGTCCTCGTAGCTGTTTTGGGGTGACGATGGGAAAGTCTATCTTTCAACGACTGTGCGACTTGCGAACCGCCAGCCCAACTCCAAGCTAAAAGACTTCGGGATTCACATATCGGAAATCGAACTCGAGACGGGTCGAACGCTGACGCCTCCAAAACTCATTCGCGAGTCACCGTATGGGGTTGCTGAAGGGTCGCACCTATTGCGCCGTGGAGCATACTATTACCTCTTCACAGCTGAAGGCGGCACAGAGGCAGGTCATCAAGAGTGGGTATTCCGTAGTCGCGAGGGGGTTTTCGGGCCTTGGGAGGCGCAGGGCAAGCCTCTATGGTATAATGGTCCAGATGAGGAGGTTCAGCGCACAGGACATGCGGACGTGTTCGATGACGGCGAGGGAAATTGGTGGGCTGTGTTTCTTGGGGTTAGGCCAGTAAAGGATGTGGATGGCAGATATCTAGAGCCGCAAATGGGTGAGTTAGCAGGAACCCAATCTGAAGTGGCATCTCTCTAACTTCAGTTTTAGGCCGAGAAACATTCTTAGTCAAAGTTGATTGGGCCGACGATTGGCCGGTCTTCAACGAAGGGCGCAATATTACCCTGACTACGGCAGGCCGCATGCCTGTAGAGCAGATTTCAAGTCAGATTAGGCCAGGCAATATCAAATGGCAGGCTGGTCTAGATCAGGAAAACTTAGACCTGGGCTGGTACCAGAAAAGTAAGTTTCAAGCCCGTACCGTAAATATGGACTGCGCTACATATACTAAGGATCGTATGTATAGATACGCCGCTTAAGCAGTGTTACAGCCTCAGCGAGCGGCCGGGTTACCTACGTCTCTATGGAAATTGCTACGATCTCAGTAGCCCCGAGGCGCCGGCGATGCTACTCCGGAAGCAGTCCTCATATACCGAAAGCTTCGAAGCGAAATTACAGTTCAGCCCACGAAGATCAGACTACGAAGCTGGAATCGTACTTTGGTGGAGCCAGTACTCGTATGCTACTTACGGCTTAACACTTCGTGAGCGCTCGGGTGGAGGGGAAGCTCTCATGGTAGCATCTCGTACGCCAACGGGAAAGGTAGGAGCAATGACAGTATGTCCCTCAACGTCTAGATTCTCGTCCACGAAGTTCTTATTGACAAAAACACGTCAGCTTCGCTACCTGGACTTAGAGGCCCCAAGTAAGGGGAACACTGTACCCAAGGCTCTGTCGGGTGAGACAATACAGCTAAGAATCAGTGCGCGTCAGACGGAGTACAGTCTATCATTCCAGCTCCCGAGTCACGGTTTACACTTTCATGTCAAATCAAGGGATCTCACCATCATGCCTCCAATTGGTGGTGTATTTTGCGGCGCCAGTAAGTGCTTCAATATTACGGAACGGTTTCCCTCGAATCCCCGCCACTAAGAAAAATAATTATCGCCCACAATTTAGAGCGGTATTTTTTAGAGGTCTATTCTTTCCAATGCGCTAGCATTGATAGGTGCTAATTCTTATATACCACAGTGTTTGGGGTGTACTCGTTCGGCCGCGGTGAGCCGGTGTTAGACCCAGCAGATTTCTTTGACATCAGTATCAAAGCAAAGTGAAAGCAACGTGAACTTATCAGATCAATACGGTCATTGAAGGATCCTCTGGCCCAGGCGATTAGATACACCGAGGCTACGTATTAGATAACGGATATAGCTACGTCGCACGTCCATAGGTCCAAGTTGCTTGCGGCGCAATGTTTTCAGCAGTCTGCTCTCTCAATCAACCAACCAAGGTATGGCTAGTAAAGCTGATCACTTCGAAAGTGAGTGTCTAGCATACTACTTATAGTCTAGAGTATTGCTGTATGGTATGTCGCGACAATGTTCAGAACCACTTGTTTCCTGTTACACATTGGGTTCCGTTCTCTACATTCTTAGACGGCCGCTATCACAAGGGCTGAATACCTGAGGGCTTGGAGAATAACTCAATGTGAGAATAATATTCTATGAGCGCAATGACCCCTGGCTATCCAAAAGACCCTCTGTCTCTTGGAAGGCTAACTACTTATCTCTATATACAGGAGTCCTGCGGACCTAAACCTCCTTCATGAGAAGGCTTAGCCGTATGTCTTAGTTTCTGAACAGCTTCATCCGAGACATCCTGCAGTTCGGCTACATGCCTGTACGAAGGGTCATGAAGTTCGCGGGGCCTCGCATAGGTGACCTCCCGTCAGCGCGTAGGCTTCCGTACAACAGCCGCACTTTACTATCGTCGCAATATACTTATTCTGTTCTCATCTCTAATTATCGAGCGTCATTAATATTTGTATGTTATCGCACCTAGTAATCAATTCGTTCGCAAGAATGATATATATATTGTTGTGAAGTACAGTCTATTTCCCGAGCCTTGCCATAATATTCATTTCGGGAGGGCTCATGTGGTTTTCACACACTTGGAGAATGACAATAGTGGTATTCCCCAGTACCACCAACTTGTTGCACTGAATCGCGATTCCTCCTCTCACCTTCTGTGCCGATGAAATCATACCGGCTTTATCCCCGCATTTCGTATCAATTAATGCCAAGCCTATGCCCATGTGGCTTCTGGGTTAGAACGGAGTGGAGTGCGCACCGTTGCAAGTGGCGTCGCATAATTATAGCACAGCTTCTCCGACAGAGCATCTCTTGGGATGGTCATGATCTAGATTGTCTACTACAGGTTGACAGGATGATAATCCTGTAGCGCGACGCTAGGCACTAAGTGAGAAAGAGTACTGTTAATCGCAAGGCTGATATAGAAATTTAAGTAGAAAACGAAGTGTTGATCAGTCTCGAGATATTTTTGCCACTCGACGGCCCTTGCTCAGGTAGTAGATAGAGGATATGATAGAGGATATTTCTCTGCCAAAAATCCCCTGTTGGTACAAGTCTTAGCGCCGCGCTACAGGATTATCATCCTGTCAACCTGTACGTATAGGGTAATATACTTAGTACGATATAGGTAGGTATTTCAGTACCATGCCGAAGTGACCACGAAGCGTAAAATAGCTATATTTTTATACTTAGTACTGAAAGGGGTCATCCTTGGCGAGTGGCATATACGTTTGATCAAGGCCTTACAGCATAGAAAGGAGTCAACGAGTCAACTTTGTACAGGTAACGTCCATGTTGCCTGTGCTGTATAAGTCAAAATAAATGACATATCACAAGCTGTGCACGTTTAAAGAATGGTCAGCGCAATCCTAATCTGGCAGATGCCGCATCCCACAAGTCCCATATATCGGGCTGTGTTTCACTGTGCCAAGATGGGTTCGGCATTAACAGTACACAGAGGAGGGGGTGTTGGCTACGATTTTATTCATATTTTCCCCCTTTTCCTGATCCTCCCCTTCCAAACTCGCTGGTGTCATCAATGCATATAAGTAAGCGTTAGTCATTGGCCCGGGCTTTTCTATTGCCGGGAAACTCAAAGATCCCCCGGCAGTGATACACGGTATTGATGATGGCGGTAGGGCTATTTTAAAGACGACGGAACATAGTGCTATATAGTAGCCTCTCCACACAAACCACAATGTAACACTCCTCTCCACCATTAAGCTAGGCTGTCTAAGTAAGTAGTAAGGCGCCTAGAGAGTAACAGGTTGATTTTTCCCGTCGGCTACGACTCGCGACTTTGTACTTAAGTTCGTATTACCAACCCCTCACCCCAGTCACGTTACTGACTACGAGTTCCCCGCAAGCCACCAAACATGCCGCCATACACTGTCCCATTTATTATCAACGGCGAGGAGCGCGTTGCCAATGAGACAGTCGAAGTCAAGTCGCCAATCACCGGCGACGTCGTCCACTTATGTGGCGTAGCGACCGTCGCGGATGCCGACGCAGCCGTTCACGTAGCAGCCGCTGCGGCCACCACGTGGCGGGATACGCCCACTAGTTCGCGGAGGGACATCCTTCTCAAAGCTGCTGATCTTATGGACAAGAAGCGGGCGGAGCTGGGGCAGCACTTGGTAGATGAAATTGGCCAGCCTCCAGGGTGGGCCGTGTTCAATCTAAATGTTACTATCGACATGATTAAAGACGCCGCCGGCCGTGTGGGAACGATCGGCGGCTTTGTGCCGAGACCTTCGGATCCGAACACGGGCGCCATGGTGTGGCGTGAGCCGTACGGCGTTGTGTTGGCCATTGCTCCGTGGTAAGTATTCAAACGAACCATGGATAGGAGGCATGTGACCTAATGAACAGGAATGCACCCTATATCCTCGGCACTCGCTCCGTCCTGTATCCCCTTGCCGCGGGATGTACCGTGGTGCTCAAGGGATCTGAAGTGGCGCCCGCGGTCATGCACGCCATCACTTCTATTTTCCACGAAGCTGGCCTGCCCAAGGGTGTTCTTAACTACATCTCAACCAGTCCAGCCAATGCGCCCGCTTTAACCGAGGCGCTCATCGCCAACCCACTCGTGAAGAAGGTCAATTTCACTGGGAGCACGGCTGTGGGCAGGATCGTGGGTAGACTAGCGGGTCAGCACCTCAAGCCCATAGTCTTAGAACTTGGGGGCAAAGCGCCCGCCATAGTCTGGGAGGATGCCAACTTAGATCTTGCTGCCGAATGTTGCACCTTGGGAGCATTTTTAAACTCCGGTCAGATTTGCAGTGAGTAACATGTGTCGGGTTTTCGAGATGAGGTTCGAATGACTGACCCCATTTGCTATAGTGAGCACCGAAAGGATCATTGTCCACAGGAAAGTCAGCGAGGCGTTTCAGGGCAAACTGAAAGAAGCGGTATCAAAAATGTGGCCAGACGCCCTCGTCCATATCAACCCACAAGCCGTCGAGAAGAACAAAAGGCTCGTGCAGGACGCGGCCAGCAAAGGTGCATCCATCTTGGCTGGGGAGGTCAACGTGGAAGAATCGTCAAATACGAGACTGAGACCTGTGGTTATCGCTCACGTTACCCCTGATATGGACATTTACAAGCAAGAGTCATTCGGAACCACGGTGAGCTTGCTGGAGGTCGATAGCGAGGAAGAAGCGCTGCGCATTGCCAATGACACCGAATACGGGCTTACATCCGCTGTATTCACCGAGGACTTGCGGACCGGATTTCGGTTCGCCAAAAACATAGAGACCGGGGCAGTACACATCAACAACATGTCGGTACACGATGAAGCAGCTTTACCCCATGGGGGAGCTAAGGCAAGTGGCTATGGACGATTCAATGCATCAGCTGGACTGGACGAGTATTTGAGGACGAAAACGGTCACTTGGAGGGGCTAGCCACACTGGCAGTTCCATTCAGATGCAAGCAAGCGGAGCACGCCATCATGATATCGATCACATTTTGCAGCTTAGAGAAGGACCTAGCAGTAAATCTGGCGGATAGGTGACGATGTGAGGCCAGCTATGAGATCTGCTGCAGGTAGATGATCTTCATTTACATCTTTGCACCCTTTCAGCAAACAGATGTGGCTCTATGATCTCTTCATGGATACAGAGTTTTGCATGCCTTATAGAAACCATAAAGTGAACGTTCAGTCGCTAAGGTCCTCTACCCAAAGAGCAAGACGTAGTCCGAAATAATAAACCGTCACATGCAGAAAGGCGGAATAAAAATCAAATAAACTGAAATAAACGCATAGTCGTCGTAGTATGACACTTCGCAACCATTGTTACTTCATCGCTAGGCACAGCGTTCCGAAAGGAGCAAGTCCTGATACCCCGTCAGCTGCACATTCACATCGTGCGTCTTGCAGCCTGCGAGACCATCTCCTCTTGCGTAAATCAATACTATGATCTTTGATGGATCATGTATCATGTATCATGCAACTCAGCATTTCAGTTCCCTCTCATGCAGGGCAGTATTCCCGTTCCATCGACTACTCGACTAGGGTTTCTGCCTGCAGAGTTAACGCAGTCACCACTGTGATTCTACCGGACATTTGCTCCGAGTGGAACCAATAGTATCGGGCTACCTTGAGATACAAGATAACGGGTGTAGTATATGTCAATATGAATATGCGTGCCCAGTGGGCATATAGACGGAATATCCAGACATCATGGAGATATGGAACACCGTGGCGGCAGGAGGTTCTCCGGGACGTAGTGGTACGCTCGAAACCGTTACTGGACATGAATACAACCCATTTCCTATATCGGATCTCGATGGACTACAGCGCCCCACGTGGATTTCAAAAGTCTAAACCCCAGATCCTCCCAAGTGATCCTCCCAAGGAATTGTTCGCCGATAGAGCGTACATGACAGTGCGCAGGGGGGAAAGGCCATGTGTGGATTATGGTCGCACCGTCAACCCAGGAACACACGTAACCTCATTCAGTTCTTAATGTAAAAGCTTTATACCGGAGGTTTTCCTAGGTGATCTCGGTGCCAATAAGTTTCTGCAGAGTAGCACTATTGTTTGGAACACAACACAACCTTAAGCGTCCTGGCTAATGTCTGCGCTTGGGTCTGTCTCCCTATCATCATACACGGAGAAATCTCCGCGAGGGCAGCAGCTTGGAACAAAACCTCGTTGGTAGCTATGGGGGTTCGAGAAACCCCTATTCTGCCAAATCGACGTAGTATCCACGCGAACCGGTGAGAACGGGCTCCGTCACAGCACGCCATGACAGGTCATGATATCAGACAGGTGTGCTGTGCTAGTGACTAGATGAAGGGATGAAAGCGCGGCTGTTAGCTGGAGTCCACATTGACGATGGCCCAGACTGCTCTCCCCGCCTCCAGGCCATTTGGATTCCCTATTCCGGCAATCCGATCGACAAATCACTACTGAGCGTACTCACACGAACGCTCCCCTCACGTCCACTCGTGCGGTCGTACACATCCCTAGAGTCTGCCTGGGGTGCCTATGCGTGTGTATAATTGACTAATAGCCCACATGTTTGTCTACACTAGCGGCACAAGCCCCGGACTCCAAAACCTCATGGTTACATACATTCGGCTCAGACACAATTGACTTTCGAGGGGCTCCCTCCCTTCACCGGCCCACTCACCACAGCTTTATCCTTTTACCAGTGCCTACTAGGCAGTGTGTAAAGTGGATCTTTAGTGTCGTAATCATAAGGCTCCCTACCTACTACTCTGCTAACCTGCTACGTAGTCCTCCAAAGCTATGTCTGCCCGCTCTCAGCCAGCTAGCTCACACAAAGCGATGCCAGGGTGCGGCTAGTCGTGTCGACGCCGGACATACCTACCACAAAGCTCTCCCCGTGGGACAGCAGTGGGTAAAACTGGAGATGCCTAACTATATCCCGTATGATCGTGTGCAGGGTCGAGCTTTCTTGGCCGTATAAAGACACGTTCGTCAATGAGATATCTGCTGTACGCATGACAGCAATGAGTTTGATCCCACACCTGTGCTTAGCAAACACAAGTGGTTGTGTCCGGCGAGTGTCTGCAATCACGGCCCCTTCCCGTCTAACCTTGTGCTCTTAAGATTGGTGTAGTGGGAAGTATAAAACCAGACCGTAGGTTGCCACCTTTCCATCGTGAACGATAATCGTTTCCAAATCATCCTCACTACACGGTTCTCTTTCTGCCCTTCTGCGCCGGCACACGACAAAGATGGCAACAATCACCTCCAGAATATCTCGAGCTGTCCCTCCATTCGGTCGGCTTTTCAGAGCCACACCCGGCGTCATCTCAGAAGGGGCTGTCAGTCTTCGAGCACCGGGCGTTGTACTTCGAAGGACACCATATGTAAAGGGCTATCAGCTACGACATGTCTCATCGCAGCGTGATGCTACCCAGACAACCCCGCCCTCTGCTAGGAGAACACTACCCGAATTTGACCTCCACGGCAAGGTCATTGTAGTTTCTGGTGGAGCTCAAGGCTTGGGTCTCGTACAGACGGAAGCACTTCTAGAGGCTGGTGCCACAGGTTAGTATCTTTCGACACCTGGATTTTTACGGTCTAGGGCAGACTTCTGACACGCATAGATAGTCCACGTGTTGGATCGCCAATCCGAACCACCGGCCGGTTCAATGTATCAGAAAGTGGTTCAGCGGGCGAAAGACGAGCTGGGCACGGCAGTTTTCTACCACCAGGTTGACGTGCGGACAGGCGTCGAAAGCCTCAATGCAATCGTGGAGAAGATCGCTGAGAAGCATGAACGCATGGACGGCCTAGTCGCGGCCGCCGGAATCCAGCAGGAGACCCCGGCCCTTGAGTATACGGCTTCAGACGCCGATCGCATGCTGGGCGTTAATGTAACGGGTGTTCTCATGACGGCGCAGGCAGTCGCTCGCCAAATGACACGCCTTGGATCAACCGGTAGCCTCGTCCTTGTTGCTAGCATGAGTGGCACTGTTGCCAATCGCGGTCTGATCTGCCCGTAAGTTATTCGCCCCTTTTCCGGTTTCAGCTTATTCGCCCTAATCGCCCTAAGCCCTCCTATCTTGAAACTCGAAAATTTGAGGTCCAGGACAAGAAGAAATAGTTTTGCTGACACCTTGCGTTTTGGATTACAGAGTCTACAATGCCTCGAAGGCAGCTGTGATTCAGCTGGGACGTAACTTAGCAATGGAGTGGGGTGCCAAAGGGATCCGGGTAAACACACTCTCCCCGGGCTACATCGTGACGGAGATGGTGCAGAAGCTCTTCGCGCAATACCCGGAACGCGAGACCGAGTGGCCGAAGCAGAATATGTTGAACACTCTCAGTAAACCCGAAGACTACCGCGGCGCCACCGTCTTCCTCATCAGCGATGCCAGCCGATTCATGACGGGGGCCGACTTGCGGATAGATGGAGGACATGCTGCGTGGTAGAAGAGGAAGTGATGGCTTTAAATCTTTAAAGTAAATTATTTAGGGACAGAGAATTTCGAAGAAAAAGACGATAAGACAGATGAAGAATGATTTTACATAGCAACGGAGTCAGACGGCGTTCCGGGCATGGACGTGTTTGGCAGTCGGTGGGTTGTGCAGCCTCTGCTCATCTCATAACACCTCTCTCGCATCCCGACTGCGTAATATATGCCGAGGAATATGGCTATGTCTTTAGCCTAGATATGAGACAATATGATTGGAGGAAATAATGTACAATTGATTATACAGGCCGCGAAGCGTGTTAAGTTCTCCTCTCAATAAATGACGATGCACTCTGGTAGATCCAGTTCCGCTCGGAGTCATATGACACTATATGTACAAAGCTTTTCCATACACTTCATTCCACGACTTCTCGTCATGCTCATATGTTACAGGAACAGATCGTCATCCATACTGCTGCGTTAACATATTAGTTTCTTCCTCATAATTCTTCTCTTTTACTCGGTCAGACCACCCCAGGTCTGCTTATTCATCATCGCGCCCTCTACAGGTACAGTGACACCCGGAGGTCCCAGTCGCGCCACCACACCACTCTTAAGCCGCAGCCTCGCCTCGATATCGCTCGCTGCAACACCGCGGCTCTGGAGTAGTAAGGCCTTCCTCAGCGTACCGGCATCCAAGAATTCGCGGCCACGCGAGGGATCTAGGAACTCGGCCTCGGCACGCTCCTGGAGATGGCGCCTCGCCTCCAGGGCGTTGAGAGTGCGATTCTGGGACGGCTGTGGGTAGAACGACGTCGTGGTCGTTGTGTTGGGCGGTGGTGACCCGGATGGGACCCGTGAGGGCGGAGAGAGCGAGGATGAGGTTTGTGTGTATGTTGACGGCGAGGGAGACGAGAAGGGTCCTGCTGTTGACGAGTTCGAGTATGTCGGGAACGGCGTCGCCACGCCCATTTTTCGTAGACGTTCCGAATATGCTGGATTCGTGCTTGCATCGAGATCAAGGTCTGGGTCCCGGCCGTCCGACCGGATTGCTATAGCAGGACGAGTGTTAGCTCGCTCGCTCGCTCTCTCAGCTCATTGGGCCATGGGCCCCTCCATTCGCCCAGAGGCCCGAGACCTATCATAGATCTTTCTTGAACAACCATCGAGTCTACTCTTGAATATACCCCCAGGGCTCTGTAGCTGATGGACCTTCGCATCGTGCAAGGCTCACTCACTCTCGTCTTTCGTAGTCCTCGGCTCCGTCCGCCTAGCGTTCACTCCTCCGGGTGCCCGTGGTGGCACGGCGCTGCCCGGAGCCCTGGTCGGAAATTTGCGCGACGCCGTCTGCGCAGGTTTCGAGGCTTTTGCGCCCATCCTAGCTTCGCGGGTCGTGGCGATGCCCCGAGAAGATTTCCGATCTCGAATAGAATGATTCAGTCAGTCCTAAAGAAGACTCGAGTCAATTGACCAGGTAAAGCTCACGCCGATATGTGCTGTGCCGTGATGGAATGGCTGCGGTACCGGTACGTCTCGGGATCTTGAAAATAGATGCTGTAAATGCGTTTCGCTTGATGACGTTTTTGCTATCGGAGCCAGCTTTGGCAGCCCGATAAAGCCCAGTGCTATCTACCCCACCGATTAACATGCGGCCCTATCCACGCCACTCCACGCCAAGGTCCCCCCCCACCTTGTAACAGTAGGTAGTTATGGTTCACGTTAGGAATCTCATGTCTTCATTTCATTTTCAATTCAAATTTATACCTGTAGATGCGTTTGATAAGCTGGCTTAACTAGGTAGAACACAGAGCAGAAAGCTGCGAATGGTCACATAACTATTGCCGGTAGTAAGTGAAACCGGTGTCATTCAACATAGCCGTCCTGATAACTCTATCAATTCCTATATGCACACGGCACTATCTACACATATATGATTGAATCTCGCAGTTTGCAGCCCGACTTTAGCTTAAATCATCTATGCCGCGGTCTGAGGTGTATATTATACACTAGACTAGAAGTAATTGTCGCACTGACTGCTCTTTTGAGCTTTTTTAGGTATTACCTGTTAACTGCCTCCCGCTCCGTAGACAAATCCACCTAGTCTTCCTACACGATAGCCTCCAATGTTTCCAGATGACTCCTTTGGGAACACAATTAATAGGTGGGAAAGTGGTCGAAGGGGAAAGAGCGGCTCATGATGTGTCAATCCAACAGTTACCTACTCACGATTCATCAGCAACCCATCTTTGCTCTGAAGAAAACGATCTATTGGACATCCGGCTACGCGAGATCGCCGTGCGTTTTGCGCCTTGGCTGACAAACATGTAAACCTCAACACCTTGGCACTCTTTCTCCACGACTGCTATCCTATGAGAAAGAAGTTGGGACATAACATCTTGCAGCTGCTAGCGCTCTCGATAATCGAGAGAAAAATAAACACTCGGACCCAAGTAAGGCTATGCCTATGTTCATTTTACTGCTGCTAATATATATATCATGTACCATAGTTTATAAGATACGTAATACATACTTGTTCACCTTCGCAACGTGCATGCCAGGATATTACTGTAGTAAGAAATTAGTGGCCTACTAATGCTAGATAGCGCCTCATCAACTACTGTGCAGAAGCCGGCAAACTATGGAGTATCACACGTAAGCAATCCGTCACTTGGTTTCGGGGTTAATACACTACAAAATGACATTCTCGTGATTTCCCTACGCACTCACCACTTCTTTGGTATCTTAAAAACACCAAACAAAAACACATACTGATGCATTTTTACCAACAGCGTCTGAAAGGATCCGAGTGACATGGGTAAGCATACTGAGTAAGGAATGCCTACCGAATCAGAGATCTCGTTGCTATATTGACGCTAAATTAGCTTGTAGTCAGGGCATGCATTCACATGTACCTGCTTGCAAGGCTCTCAATACCCGACCCTTGTCCTTCGCAACTACATGTCCCAGTAATGTCCAGAATACGAAGAACTTCTTGGCAGATCCGATGAAACCCACTTGATCGTGCATACTCACCTTTATCTCTGTTGAGCAGTTCTTTCAAAAGACCTACTCCTACCAGTGTAAAGATGAGAGCAGTATGATAACTACATATACCCTTTAGTCAATTTGAGCCTAAGGTCTCGGACCGGTTCCTTTTTCTGCAAGTTAGTTTGACACTTGAGCCGTACACTAAGGTGTCAGTTCAAGCTTAAAATTAAGGTTAAATTCATTAAACATATTGTACCGAACCTGCTTTGTATTCTGGTTGATCAATCGTCTAACGAATCAATTGTCTAACCAGTATTATTGTGACGGGCTATCCTCATATGTCAGGGATTCTCATCACCACGCCAAGAACCAATAAATATTGACTCCATCCCGGAAATGACGAGAGATCCTTTATATCCACTTGATCTTGCTAGTGCACGTCGCACAATGCTACCCATGGCGAACCGCTAGAGTGCCCATGGTTGGCGCGTATTACTCAGCGTTGGAGTGCGGGGAGTCAATGCACGATTCGATGGCTTTCCGGAGGTGTTGCCTGCATGCTATTCAGAGTTGGTGCAGACCCACGGTACGGCGGACAAGTAGTGTTAGAGAGATCTTGCTATATGTCTAACACCTCACGAAAAGGTTTAATCAAGGTATCAATAGGAAAATGGTTAGTTCACATGATTCTTGATCGTAGTATTAGCGCCTTTGGCGACTGCATTATTAATCTTTTTGGTATCGCTAGATAGCCGCAACTCCATTAACCACAGAAAGACGCGCAAGGTCCGCTCATGATTGTGACCACCTCATTTCAAGTCTATTGGTATAATAGTAAACGTAGTTACATGAATGCTATCTCCCCGGCGACGATGGGCCGCATTAATTTAGGAGGAAACAGGGGGGAGAGGAGTGAAGGGGACGTCGGGGTACTGGCTAAGCTCGAGCTGGATACCGCCCTGGATGAGATCGAACAGACGAGCTCCCTTCTCGTTGTAGCCAGGAACGTACTCCTGGCCGAAGACATCGAGGAAGGTGTTGTAGGTGGTCTCGGGGTCCTTGACGGCGAAGCGGGTGAAGGTGTCGTTGGTACCACGGAACAGGGTGCTGTTGGTGAAGTTGCCCTGAACGCTGTCGTAGAACTCGTTGGGAATGAGGGGAGACCGCGGCTGGGGGAACTCGAAGCCAATGGACTTGACGATCCACTGGGTGTCGATGTTCTTGAAGTCGGACATGCCGATGATGGTCTGCAGAGAGATACCATCGTAGAGTCTCTCGAGACGGGCAGCATCCCACTGATCACCGTCAGGGTGGTTCTTGACGAAGTTCATAGCAGCGACACCGCTGTCGATCTCGAAGCGGTATTTGTGGCTGTTGTAGGGAGTGTTGTCACGCTCTATAAACACAAGTTAGAACTAGAGGTTTCAAGAGCTTGCGTGGTAGCACTTACGGTCCCAACCAAGATCGTGCAGGAGAGAGCCAACAGCGTGGAGCTCAAGATCGACCTGGGACTTGAGGGTGGCGTTGTTGTTCAGGGCAGCAGCGCCGAGGAGCCATGTTCGGACAACGTGGTTGTACAGGTAGGGCTGGAGAGGGATGAACTCCTTGACGAGCTCGTGGGCATCCCGGACGATCTGGGTGTCAACAACCTCGACACCAGCAATGAAGGTGGTGGGAAGGTCAGCAGAGCACTTGGCCTTCTTGGAAGGGGCAGCCATGGCGGCGCCGGCCACGGCCAGAGTAGAAACGACTCCAGTAGCGAACTTCATTTTGAATAATTAGAACTACGAACAACGAATTGTCAAGAACAGAAAATCGAATTTTGATAAAGGAATGAATGTGACGGGAGGGGTGGAGAGCAAAAAGAAGAGTAGCATTCATGAAGCGTCGGATAGCTTTATATATTGCATTCGCCTCGCCGTTCAGCTCGTCTCTCACTCCGAGAGCCTACGGCCTTCGAACGATTGCCCAGCCTTGGGATCCTCCATTACGCCAACGAAAATGGTATTAGTACAGGGTTGTAGCGTACATTCACTCAAAATAGAAGCTTTAGCGTCTTCTGTGGATGAGGCTGACTATCCGCTTCTTGTCTTTACACTCTTCTGCACTGCCCATAGTGTTGTGGAGGTGCCAAACAGGATATTAGCGCATCTTGGCGAATGCAAGCTGACTATGATCGGCTACACTAGCATTGACCAGTTATTCGGAGAGTCCTTTGCAGCAATTAGCTAATCCTTGACCCCCCAGTACTGGTTTGGAGGTGAGACAACAGTAGGTATGGAGTATCTAGAGACGAGACTAAACAAGTCACTCACAGTTTGTTCGGCAGTTTGCTACGAAATTCCAGCCATTGGCGCGATCAGATAACGTCGCCCTTTGGAACCTTAGTTCTGTAGTCTACTATACTATGTTTATTTGTGAGTTGTACGATGTATCTAATACTGCGTATACACTTCACTATTGTTGGTCAATTCGATAGACTAATGTACCTGTCTAGACACAATACATCGCATATTAGTAGTGAGGATTCCTTGCACCCCAGTCATGACCGGGACCCCTGAAGGGATGCTACCGAGAGATGACGAGATGACATAAGACGCCAAGAGTCGGTATAAGATGGGGTTGGTCTAACTTGTAAAAAGACTTCAACATAACGTCTACGTTCCAGTAGACTCCAGGGTTACAAGTAATTACCAAGCGCTTGACTAGTGTAAACTGTACCATTTGTCAACTGCAGCAAAGCACTATGGCGATTAGACCATGGTTGGTGACATTTAGTATATTCTACTAGTTTGAGTGGGATAAGGATAGTGGTAGTTCAACTGGTTTGTTACTTCGGGGTCAGCGCAATGAATGTGTTCCTGTCGAGCCTGTGAACTGCAGCTCTGTACAGACAAAATGGGACTAGGTCACGCAAAGGCAAAGACACCCCTTTTTGCAGCATACAGCAGGACTTCTATGGTAGTTCTATTGTAGTAGCGCATAACCATAATTTTAAATGAGAAGGAAGATCACCTCATCCCAAAGTGCAGGGATATAGTGGAGATTCGAAGATGAAAATGCCGGCCGGGTCTTGGCTACCCAGAAGGGTAAGCATATAGTCTAGAATTTCCTCTAGTGTAGTGTAGAGCAAGGTATAAAGCGTACATATATACAGTCATGCAGAGCACATATCTAGCGTACGCAGTTGTCTGGTCTTGTACGAGCGATACCCGGGTTTCTCATAACTGGTCATTGAGTATATAAAGTATTATGTATATAATCACACCAATAGTTAGTGAACATGTCTTGATTTCAGTATGGCTTGAACATTTTGAAAACCATTGTCGCCAAAGTTTTGCGTTCCACATGGTGTACACTACCTGGTCAGACGTATATATCCTTGAATCCTGTCCATGCCGTGAGTGGCAAACAATCTTCGCTCCAGTGTAAGGGCTGTACGCGTATAAGCGAAGCGATGTGGACAGCCCGGACCTCATGCGTCGTCTTGGCGTTTTTCGCGTCGCTAAAAAGGGAAGATCCGTACTCGAATCTTTAGTCATCCCTCATTCGATCTAACACTGGTGGGCTTCGCCCACACTATTATAAGACCGGTTAGCGTGTATCATGTGCTGTCTACACAATTTGATATCGTCGAGGGGTGCTGGGCTCGCTGAGCAATCCTTTGGCCTCTTGGCAAGAGCCAAGACCATGAGAGCTGACATTGGACAGTCAGCGACGCAGCAATAGGTCGATATCTCGCGCCGGACTCTGGGCTCGTGAGTTCGGATCTGATGTTTTGCATCATACCGAGTAGGTGCTGTTGTATCGCCAGTCCCAACCTTCTCACACTGTTTCTTTCTGTATCTTCTATCCAGCCCTCTCTTGCTATAAACCCGAACGTCGAGTGTATGCTCGCATACTCGGGTGATTATCGTGTCATTATTTATCAGGTTGTTTGCCTCGATGTTTGCCTCCTCGTTTGTCAAGTCATCCGTCAAGTTGTTGCTACTGGTGTTGTTTGCCCCTTGTACTAACCAATAAACTGCCTTGGAGCCAGAGGGTGGCGGCGATATGGAGACTCATCACCGACGTAAATGTTGATTGTGTTATCTCTGTCCTTAGAGTAGCGACCCGGATAGACATGCGCTATGCACTTCGCCGTATTATCGGCTGAATCTCCGCCTTGTTCTGGTTCAGTTGACTCGATGACATTCATCAGGAGGATGATGGCCAGCCATGGCTATCATGTTAGCGAAGCACTCTCAGGTCATCGGCGATGAAGTCATGATCCATGTTCGAATCGGTGTCCGTGTCCTCAGGTTTGCTCTTAGGGTCTGATTTCTGGTCTCGCGTTTGTTACATGCTGGATGGAACTTGTGCGTAAGGACCACAATGAAGTACAACCTATGGAACAAGCATTCCGTCAACAAGTATTCCTCAGTCTTACCTTTTCGAGTAGCACGGATGGCATGAGAGAAGTTGCTGTGATACTAGTTGTTGTATGCCACGCATGCTTAAGCACGTCTGCTATGCCAATAGTACGCCCGTACGTATAGTATTGACTGTATCAACTGCTGGATGGACTCCTTGCCCCAAGCAAAGGGATACAGACGTTAGTTGACCTTGGATAGGCACGACCTTCGGGACTGTAATCGCATTTCCGTGCGTCGCCGAACCTACGGCTCTTAGAGGTAATGGTAGGGCTTCTTTCGTGGAAGGGAAGTGATGGGACGCTATTCGCATCGTGCTCGGTGCGATAGTGGTCCATGTGCTTCTTGGTATTTGCCATGATGGTAGTGTAGTGTAAGGTAGTTGAATTGGTTGGGAGATGGCTCATTTCGATGATCAAGTCCTTCAAATGACTTCTTGTCGACAAGGGCGATCCTTTGGAAGGTCTCCGAACAAGCACACTGCTTTGCCTGATGTTGAATCTCTCTACCGGTCTCCTAGGAGTCTTGTCCATGTAGTCTTGTCCCAGGCCATATCGTCTCATAATCTATCCATATCTGCAAAACATGCTCAACGCATATTTGTTGACGAGACCGCATCATGTAAAACAGGATGATGTTGGAGGACAGCTTGGCTCTGTCTACCTAGGGGCAGTGGCAGTATTATAAAGAAGAGCTTCTTACTGTTTGGGGGACGAGGCGTGATACTAGTAGAGGTCTACACGCTGTTATTTTTAGGACGATTGAGGTGCTTCTGCGGCGCAGACACCAGCAGTACTAGTATATCAAATAATGAGTGTCCATCCGGGTAGCCATCCAGGTGGCAATTCAGGTTCGTATAGGGCTGACCTGGGTACCTATTTGATTTTAAGGCGGCAGCTGGCCAATGCAGTCAGACGAAAATGGCTTCTTGGTCGAAGCGAACCAAACAAAGTTGAATGCCATCCCTGCTGTCAACCTGACCTAAGCAAGCTGTCCAATGATTTGTGTATTACTGCAATGCTCGAACCATGCCAGGAGAGAGAGAGAGCGATTGCGTGATTGCAATTACTGTAATTGAAGGAAGGACTCGCAATTGGAACCACTTGGGTAACATCGAAGGTCGACTTACATTTTATTTTACGTTGCATTTGCGAAAGAACGCAAAGCTATCAAGTAAACACCAAAACTCGAGAGAGTTGTTAAAGGTATAGACCCCAGCCAGCCCTTCTTTTCTAAACTATGAAAGAAAGCTAGCTGGCTAAGTGATGGTAGAGTACATCAAAACAAAATTTGTTAGTGAATAAATAATCAATACGGAGGTTTTGGCCAAAATCAAGTGGCATGCTTGAAGTAGAGCCACAGTGCGACTGACTGACAGTCACTGGCAGAGTAGCCTAATTGGGAAAAACCAAAACACCTGTAACAGCCCGACTCATCGGAGTGCCAATTTATATAAGGCTATATAAGGCCCGCTTACGGCCCGAGAAATTAACTGCCCAGCTGCCAGGCTGCTGTCAGTTACTACTTATTCTGGTTAGACTGATTACTATACTGTATGAGAGGCTATATATTGACACGTTATATCAATGTTAAGCATGCCACTTAATTTTGGCCAGAACCTCCGTATAGGACAGACTCTTTACGAAAAAGATTTTTTATGAAAAGATAAAAGAATCTTTGAAAAAAGAAAAAAGCATCTGGACGAACGGGGAATTGAACCCCGGACCCCTCCCAAGCACGATGATCCCAAATTTAGGGAAGATCATCCCAGATTTAGGATGTATGCGAAGGGAGTATCATACCCCTAGACCATTCGCCCGACTTCACTAAAAACGGCCACGTACGGCGGCGTCATGTGACTTGATGGAGGCTAGATAACCTAGAAAGAATTATATCGATGCGTGCTACTATCAATCAATACAGTATATATTATTTATCCAACACTGTATCGGATTAGATACTGCGCTGCCACTGACCACTGACTGCATGTGGTAAGTACTTACCTCAGTAAGTAGCCAGCGTGACTTCTGCTTTTAAATGATTGGCTTGATATAGCAGCACACTACCTCCCACTCGTGAATCATCTTTCTCCCAGATGATATGAAAACGCCATAAACTATCTTTCTACAACCGATCTGAGCTAAGCTGTCACGGCCAATGCCGCTTCAATGGCTCTCGATGCTGGCACGCGGTTAACAAGCGTTTGGTGAGCCTTACTCTAACCCCTTGACTTCTTTACGTACAGTACAGCAACTGAAAAGGGGGCAGAAAGGGGAAAGACGAACAAAGTAGAAAACAATGCGGCTAACTAGAGAGCAGGTTTCTAGCTTCGTTTGCCTGGCTGTCCTATTCCTCGCAAAGACATGCCTTAATCCGTAATTGCTTGTCTTTCGTCGTCTAGAGTTAATCTGCTGACGCGGTACTCAGATCAGCCGCGTCTTTCATCCTTTCTGCTCCTCCTGATTTCCGGCTTACTCGCTTTCCTTGTGAGTGTCTTTTCAGAATGGCTTCCTGGCGCCCATGGAAGATTTGGTTCGTGCATCCATTCCTGTTCGTGTGAGAGCGATGGCTGTTGACGTTATGGTAGATTCCGACGCCGTCTTGAAGGCAGCATCGTCTTCCTTGCCACCAAGACCACGTCGATTCTATGTACCCTGTATTATTATCCTTGTAATTCTTAGACTTGAGCTTTCTTACAGAAGTATGCATGATTTCCAGTGCTCTACTCCAGGTATCGAGGTCAGACAACTCAGCCCCCCTTTTCACGAAGCTGGCAGTATGTAGCTAACCCAATCTCACAGGCATTCTTGCCGCTGTTGTTAGTAGCACATAGGTTCTGCTCATATCGTGCACCACCGATAGAGTCAGATGAGCCCGAAGATATGTGGGGAAGCCCGTTGGAGGATTTCAAAATATGGCTCACGGGCTCGCCTGTTATGCTGCTTCTCGGTACCATCCTTCTCAGCTACGGTGCGTTTTTAGCTGGCAATCTTACAATGAGATCTACATACTTCTGTTCTCCTTTGGCCGACCAGGGGTCTCTCATCTTTCTCGTTCAATTGGTTGGTCTATTCGTGGATGCAACTATCATCATCCTGTCGTCGAGAGTGCTCTCCTGGTTACGAACTACGAAAAGTCGGCTGCGGACCCTCGGCAGCATTTTGTTGATCGCGTCATTTACAACATGCGTCCCTTTAGTAGCTGCAGGATTCTCAAAGCGTGGCGGAATCATTGGGCACCAATCTCTTAGAGGTGTCAACTCCCTCTATATTTTCGACACTTTGACTACTGGCATAGTTGTGGCTACGCTCGTCATCTCGACATCCCTGCTGATATGCGACACATCACCACATGAGCCCATTACCATTGCTACCTTTGCATGCAGCTTATTTGCTGCTGTTAGCAATGTGTTTCTAGTAGGCACGTACCAACAAACATCTGCAGCACAACCACTACTCATCTTAGGAACAAGCTCACTTGGGTTTACCATTTTCACATACGCGAACAATATGCGTTCCATCGTTTTCGTAAAACGCGCGTTTCTCCTGCTCTTGTTACTGGGTATAATGGTTTCTTCTATCATTTACGTGTTCCTGACACCAAAGGTGTTCACTCGTCATCCGGTCGATGACCTCGTTTACAAGAACCGGATAGAGGCAGATCGGTGGCTACGGCATGCAACAGTCAGCACAACCATGAAACTCGCGGTCAAAGAGTACGAAGAAAGACATCACGGGCGCAGACCTCCACGTAATTTTGACAAGTGGTTTGACTTTGCCCGGCAAAGAAAGTCAGTTGTTATCGATAGGTTCGATCAAATGGAGAGAGATATCTTGCCATTCTGGGGCCTACGGCCGCATGATATTCGAGATCGCCTCACTTTCCTCAAAGACCAGCCCAATATCGGCATAATTAGCATTGCTGATAATAAAGTGTCTCACAACAGTCCGGCCGATCTGTCGCAGCAAGAAACACTCGATGGGATCGTTACTCTGATCTCCAGCTTTGTAGAGCATCTTCCGGCGATGGAAATTGCCATCAACTTGCTAGAACGGCCGAGAGTCCTGGTTCCTTGGAATGAGATACAAAAGTTAAGAACAACAGCAAGCCAGCCAGGCTTCAAGCTTATACCCCGACGCAGACGTGACGATTCGGATATTTCTAAAGTGAAAGAGGCCGGCACCGACATGCGAATGGAAGCAGCACGTTCAGCTCAGACCTATATTGCGGCTCATCATTTTCGACAACTCGAGGCCCTCGCTTGCCCCCCGGGCTCCCCCAGTCGCGCTGGCCGCAGTTGGGACGTAAGAGACTTCTGTGCCACATGTGCAGCACCTCACAGCAAAGAACAGTTCCTCCAAGATTGGCAAATGGCGCTCGACCCATGTCATCAGCCGGATCTCTTCAATCTTCATGACTTTCACACCACTCCTCACCAATTCGAACTCTATCAAGATCTATTACCCCTATTTAGTGCGTCGAAGACGGCTAGTTTCAACGATGTCCTGATTCCCTTTCCAATGTCTGGGCCGAAACAAGAGTATGACGGCAGAACGTTTAATCAAAAGCAAGATGTCGTCGTCTGGCAAGGCGATGTTGACGGTATTCCACCGGCCACCCACGAATTTCTTCATGGTAGCCACAGGCTACGTTTAGTACATCTTGTCGAAAATGCCACGGCGACAGACCACATCCCTATGCTATTAGGGATAGGAGCGGGCCAGAATAGTAGATTTCGATACGAATACGTGCCTACCGCGGAGGCAAACAGCATCTTACCTCTGCAATTCTCGTTAACAGGCCCACCTGAGGGCTGCAAAGACGCGAACTGCGAGCTCATACGGAACGAGTTCGGATTGCAGCAGCCGATCACGGAAGTGGATGGTCGTTACGTGATGTTACTCGATACCAGAGATGGGCCACCGCCGAACTTACTGCAGGTGCTGCGGTCAAACAGCGTACCGGTCCTTTCTTCTATATTCCAACAATGGTTTACAGAACGGCTGATGCCCTGGGTTCATTTCATCCCCATAGATACGAGATACCACGCTCTACATAGCACAATGTCTTATTTCATTGGCTTGGATGGTCGTGGCACGCTCAACGGACGGAAACAGATCACGCCGGGGCGAACAGAAGACGCCAGATGGATCGCCCAGGAAGGTCAAAAATGGGCCGAGAAGGCAATCAGAAAAGAAGACATGGAGGTCTATCTGTTTAGGTTGTTGCTGGAATGGGGACGGGTGATTGATGATCACCGGGACAGTCTGAACTTTGTACTAAAAGAATAAGATGACTCTTCTGTATGCTATCTGCTCCTGTAAGATTAATTATTCATAGGTGCTTTTTCCTTTTTCCTAACAGTTTAGATAAACCTAGAGGTAGGTATGATAGATCTATTGCATGGAAAAATAGAGTGCTTCGATATTTGTTCTTGTCTCGATGCTATCCAGGGCAGTCCAGGAATATATAGACCTAGGTATATGTATGTAAAGAGGCGTGACGTATGCAGCTGTAATTGGTAGGGACGTAACCTACGTGCATGCTTCCCCACCAATCTCAGCCATCTCAGCCCACCTACACCTTCCAGCCGGCGTCCCCGTAGAATCGGCGAACCGAACAACCTAAACAAGCTTCATTACCCAGTCTCACCTATGGAGTAGCCAATCGCCCACGTTGGTCTTTGTGAATTTACGATACGACTTACAGGTATCCTTTTCGCACGAAACACACACACCGATACGGTGTGATGGTTGCGCAGCCGACGAATCAATACCTCGCAATACGTAGGCCACACATAACATAGCATAGCCCCCGGGCAGGCAACGAACATCAACCGCACACAATGGCCGTCATAGACCAGGACAACTTCTCCAACATCTCGTGGCAGATCGAGACCGACAATAGTGCCGACGCCGCCGAGTCGAGCGCGTCGATGCCGAACATCGAAGCTGAGCCGCCGAGCAGCGAGGACCGGCACCGGGGACAAGAGCTGCAGCGCCAGGACCCGGGCCTGTCGGGCGATATCCTCGAGTGCACCGTCTCGGAGCCGCACAAGGAGAGCGACGGGACCAAGGACGCCTTTGTGTCATACCTGATCACTACCACTGTGCGTGTTGTCTTCCCTTCTCGCATGACCGCTGACCACTTGACCGACGACCAACGACTGACTTGCTCCATCGTCATCGTCGACGATATAGTCCACCTTCCCTTCCTTCCAGAAACCCACCTTCACCTCCCGTCGGCGCTTTACCGACTTCGTCTTTCTCTCCAAGACCCTCTCGAAAGACTACCCAACATGCGCCGTCCCTCCGCTGCCCGATAAGCAGCGCATGGAGTACGTCCGTGGGGACCGCTTTGGCCCAGACTTCACTAACCGCCGAGCCTACTCGCTCCAGCGTTTCCTGTCACGTATAACACTCCATCCCGTCCTGCGCCGCGCACCCATTCTGCACACCTTCCTCGAGTCTCCTGACTGGAACGCCACAATGCGGTCTCGCGCCGGTAGGACAAGCGTTGCTTCTGACCAAGGGGCCGGCGGTGTATTCGATAACTTTGCTGACACGTTCATCAATGCTTTCACAAAAGTCCACAAGCACGACAAGCGGTTTATTGAGGTACGCGAGAAGAGTGATAAGTTGGACGAGGACCTCGCCCAGGTCGAAAAGGTTGTGGCCCGCGTAGTGCGCCGTGAAACCGACCTGGAAACCGATCTGCGCGACCTGACGGAGCAGTTCCAGAAGCTAGTTACGCTGGAGCCCGGCGTCGAATCTGCCGTACACGGCTTCGCTGCTAGTATCGAGGATTCTGCGGCAGGGCTGAGGAAACTGCGCGAACACACAGACCAAAATTACCTTGGCAGCTTACGAGACATGCAGGCGTACAGCCTCGCACTGAAAAGCCTCCTCAAGGCACGGGAGCAGAAGCAGCTTGATCACGAACAGCTGACCGAGTACCTCAACAAGGCGACATTCGACCGGGATTCGCTGGCCTCAGGGCATGGAAGCTCTGGTGCATTGGGTGGCGCTGGTGGCTTTATCCGATCCAAGATCGAGGATGTTCGGGGCGTTGATCACGAAGCGAGCCGACGGGAGCGACAGCGTAAACTAGAGATTCGCATCGATGAGCTGACGACAGAAGTTGAGCGTGCTAAGAAGGAGTCAGAAGTGTTTGATGAGGAAGTCGTCAAAGAGGTTGTTGATTTTGAGCGAATCAAACGCGTTGAGCTCAAAAATCAATTTGGCGCTCTTGCTGACGCCCACGTCGACTTCTATGGCGACATCATTGACGTGTGGGAACAGTACATACGCGATATTGAGAAAGAGGGCATCAAACCATCCACATATACTGGTAATAATTAAGGATAAGCCAAAGATTCCGAGACGTAATTTGGCCGAGTCACACCGCGAGTATTGGTGTTGCGACGCCTTTTGACAGATATACGATGTGTTGCATGCAGCGAATCGGTAGTTTCGAAAGGCGTTGGGCCGATATGCAAGGAGTTTTTTGGCGTTACATTGAGCCCGGAGACGTGGATGGTAATAAATACTACATATGTATGAACAAGCGACCTCAACAAGAGAAGTCGATACTTTCTTATGAGGAATAGACTATGACTTAAACTAAGAGAATCAAGCGCAATACTGTGTATAGAAAGCGTAGCAGGAATGGTTGAACCTGTTTCTCAGTCACCGTTGCGCCTGTTCGCTTTCTAGTCTGGTCTCGTCCAAGCCTCAACAACTCCTTAATGGACTAAGCACTACATAAGTAAATATAAAGTTCTATATCCGCAAAGGCTGTTCGTGTCCTAGCTTAAGCTTCAGTTCTATACCGCATGTGGCCATTATTTCACCTGGGCTATTATTAGACCGAATATAAGGTGTTCCCAAATCATTGTTAAGGCAGCGACGCTCTCAAGATTCTAGTGGTCGAAAGACACAGGGTAGCGGACCGCAACGTGAAAACAGACGATCGCGACACGATAGAGACCAAGTTATACGATCCAGTTAATAAGGAAGCGAGGGCCGAATACCAGACTTAACTTTCACCGTCTTCAAACACTCTGCCATGTCAGGATCATTCGTGTAATTTATATTCGCCTTTAAAGAAGACTGCAAAGTCTGGCACAGCTCTCACGAGCATAAATGTAATATGAATGAAAAATGCCAACGCCAGTCCTGTGAGGTAGCGCCACGTATGATTGCTTATGCACTATATACAAATTATGGGAAAGCGTCTTCCAACTCTATATGACAGATGCAGAAATTATGCCATTACGGGCCGGGTTTCACTTCGATGCTAAAGGGGTAGGTAGGCAGGGAGTTGAAGTAATGCCTATGATACTTCTTAGTTCTATGTCTGACTACCAAGCAGCCTTGAGCCCTGCTGTTCCTTAGGCGCTTTCTCGTCTCTCTCGTCGTCAGAGTCCGCGCTAACTAAGCTGTCGTGGTCTTGGTCGTCGAGTTCTTCATCATCGCTTCCGCCAGCAAAAGCATCATAGAGTTCGCCTCCCCGCCGTTTAGAGCCCTTCTCGTGGTCACCGTCCAGACCAGCTGAGTCACCTGGGTTCAGAGGCTCGAATTCGTAGTCATCTCGGGGGTTGTTCCGGAGGCGTCTGCGGCGCACCAACCATAGCCATGCACCGAGCCCTATACAAAACGTAACTATTAGTCCGAGAGCACCGTATATCCACGCCTGCGTTCGGGACGAAACGCCAAACGTAGGCAGGAAGGACGGTAGCCAGGAACTGTTTGTGGTCGTTTCAGCGGCTGCAGATTGTGTACTAGTTGCTGACGACCCAGTGCCGCTGTTTGTATTGCTAGGTTTCACGGGTCTCTCCGGGTGATCATCCGGTAAGGAGGTTGTTACGGCAGTATTAGTGGCATCAGGATGAGGAGGTAAGCTGGTCGTGAAGGCCGTGGGTGTCGCGGTAGTTGTCACATCATGGTCGACATCGTCTTCGTCTGTTGGCATCGGGAGTAATGTAGCCTTCGAGGCATCAATACTCTCACCCCATAGCTTGAGATGCCAATCAATGAAGGTGCCCTTGTGGTCATTGACTTGTGTGTCACGAATAACAATGGTCCAAGTTCCAACACCAGATTCTCCCCTGAGAATGGTTAGCAGCTTCGTTAAAGTGATCTCATATCCAGACTTACCAGTGCGCCACGCTCATGAATGTCCAGTCATCATAACCCAGATCGCTCTTGTCCAGCTTCCGGGTCGCTGAGATGTGACTAATCACATTGTCGGGACTGATCAAGTCGACACTCAAATCACCCCGCTGAGTATGCTCCACATTCATGGTGATGGTTACATGCTCTAGTCGCTCCAGGTTGGCTTCTTGGAGCATCTCCTTTGTAACTTTGAAATTTACGGACAACCCTTGGTCGCCCTGAGGAATCTCCTTTTTGACGTGAAGCCATGGGGAGTAGTACCAGGCCTGAGGCTTGACGTTTTTCCAAGTTTTTGCTGTTTCAACGAGGGCGTAGCTGTCGATCTTGCCGTATCCAAAAGTGTGACTGTACTGCTTACCCATAGTGGTCGGCTGCCACTCACCAGTCTCGAGATCAATTGGAACAGCACTTTCCAAAGCGATATACTGCATATCTCTCCATGACAGATCTGGACGGACCTCCAACGCGAGAGCAAAAATTCCAGCAGCCAAGGGGGCAGCAGCAGATGTGCCACCATGACCGTTATAGCACTGGTTTTCTCCAACATCTGTCGTATGCTGCGAACTGGTTAGACTCTCGAATCTCCTCAGTCTGAATTAGGCTTACAATTGCATCACCACTGCCGCTGCTGTATGTCACCACAAGTTGGGCAGAGCATTTCTCCGAATAGTAAGGGTGGAGCCCCTGTCGATCAATAGCGCCAACAGTGATACTGTAAATGCTATTGGTGTAGCCGTCGAAATTGCAGTTGTCGTCACTCTGTGCACCGTTGCCGCTGGCAAAAACATAAACGGAGCCAAGTCCATTGCGGCCCTTCTGAACACCGTTCAGCATAGCCCTCTTGATGAGAATACCAGGAGCATCCATAGATCTCCCATCATCGGGAGGACCCCATGAACAGGAATAAATCTGGTTGTGTTGGTAATCGTAGTTCATGGCAGCAGCCTCGTCAGCATCGCTGATCTGCTTGCTGAGAATGCGAATACCGGCAATTTTAGAGTCGTATGCCACACCCACACCACACACGTCATTTTTCGCCGCCGACACCTCTCCGGCACATCGCGTCCCATGTCTGTCGTCGCTCAGAGTTGGCCGCGGCTCTGCTCGGTTGTCGTTGAAATCCCAGCTACCAAATGCATAGTAATTTGGTTTTAGATCATTGCTGTACATATCCAGCCCATCATCAACCATAGCAACGGTCGCATTCTTGCCTGTAACCCCCGAAAGCCATACACCGGTCACATTGACATCATGGCCCAGCTGGACGGGGTTGAAAAGATGCCATTGCTCATTGAAGATGGGGTCGCTGATACCCAAAGTTTGCATGACCGACTTTTGCCATTTGAGAGCCTGAGCGTCTGCAACATCGGTTCGTTTGTGCCGCGGGAAAAAGCCGCGAGGAGGGGGTGGTATCACCCGCTTCTGCATAGGCGCGCGGAGCTTTTGCTTCTGGGAGAATCTGACAGAATCGAGTACGTCGATTCCGCCTAACGACCGCCTCCTTCGGTGTTCCTGGATCCCCCTACTGACAATATCGTGGTCTGCCCTCGGCGCGCGAAAAATGAAATGATCTGCCAATTCTCCCAGCTGCCCTTCGTTTCTCAATCCCAGCCGCATCGCAACATCGTCCGGATTCGCGCTGCGATCGAGGTGGAGGACGTAGTAGTCGTTGGACCCGAAATCGCGGCGGTAGAGGGACGATGTACCCAGTCCAGCCAGGCTGCCTACGATGAGGCCGATGATGGGGGCGAACTTCATTTCGGGATGGTAGATGAATGACGTTTACTAATCGAATGCCAATGCGGAGCGAAGCACAAGGCGATGGATGCAAGACCGCTGGACAAGAAAAAAAGAAAGGACCTAAGATGGAAGAAACAGAGACACGGCGACAAGACCCTTCTTCAACAACAATGCAATCGATGAAGAAGACCCCTTTCTGGGACGGCAATTAAAAAGAAATCCGAGAAACCATGAATTCACGCCATGAGCAAGACAGAAAACAAGAGAAATATCGATAGAATGATGTACAGGTTCAAGACTCTCGTCGAGAATATTCGACAGTCTCGACGATGACGATTATGAGGGTGTACACGGATAGATGGCAATGAAGAGGCTTTTGAGGTTTCGTATTAGGATGAGATGAGTATACGTACACTAGGCAGCATTGGACTTGGGGCTTTTAGGCTTTGACGGCTTTGAGCTTTGGACTTTCCGCCAGTGGCCAAGTGTTCTGAGACGAAAAGAGCGGGTCCTCAAGAATCAGCTGAGTGTACCTATATATGCTGCAGTGCTGTAGCGTACCTGCCTAGGGAAGTACCTACGTTACACACTTGCACACAGGTAGGTGCATTTCTTACCGGCAGTTAGGTAATAAAATATCTATCTATACTACTTAGGTAAATTGCGACTGTTAGCTTCACAGAAAATTACTGCATTATTACCTACATATAGAGGTCATAGTTTGACTGTTGATGAAGTGTGAACTTCCTTCCTGCCTAGGTAGGTACCTAGGTTGACGGCTGATTGGTCTTTTGCTTGTTCGCAAAGAGAAACAAAGTCTCACTCCGCCACCTGAATGAGGTAGGTAGCTTCCGTAGGGGCACCCTGATACTTGTCCGGAATGATACATATGTAAGTACCGGCAGATGGCCCTTAGCTTGAGTAGTAGGTTTTTGGTGGTATTAGCGAGGTACGTGGATTTGCTGCTAGATACTGTAGACCTTTCTCTCTTTCTTTTCTTCCTTGCTCCCTCTTTGGTTAGTGGAGAGATATCTACGTGACGTACCTATGCGTACTAAGGTATGTAGGTACACTTAAAGGGTCCAGTTCAGAGATACATACTACCAGGTATTGTAAGGTGGACCAGATATAACTTGAAGACCCACCAAATAATACAGGCAGCTCCTTCATTAACAAGTAAGTTCCTACCTCATCGCTTTGATAACTTACACGGTCAATACCCTCTGGTTAAAGGTCCCTCTAAGCTCCTATCAAGTTACGTATAGCGCTTGCTCTTCAGCCCTTGTTATCTGATGCAACACGTAATTACTCAAATAAGGGCACGAGTTGGAGTATATGTGAGGTTATACTTCAGTTGTAGTAGTAATGCACCAAGAACCTCGGAGCTCATTGAATAGAATGTGCATACATTTCGTGTTAGATTGCCCCACTACTACATGTACATTTGTAGAATACTGCCTAGGAGAATTTATTGCGTCTTAGACATAGCACTATTTATAAGCTAGTTCCTATTCTTATGGAAAGAGTAATCTAGGCATCGAGGTCGCTTACCTATATACTTGCATGGATGAATTCAGATTTGATCTTCTGTTCAGTCTCGCAGTTGGATATCTAAAAATGGTCATACTCTTTGCCAATATACCTGCTACAGTGTGGTAGGTACCTGCCTAGGATAGTACGCAATCGACACATGAAGATTGCACTTACCAGTAGGTATTCTCTGCGTATGCTATCGATCGTGCTAGCGGATTCACCTACCCAAGTCTGTCCCAGCCACCTCTACACGTATCGACCGGGGTCATGGAGGGTTCAGCCAAACAGCTACCCGACCCCGGCCGAGAAGAACAGCCTCGTCCAATTGAAGAACTACAGCATGGTACTGGGACCTTGGTAGGAGGTCCGTTGCGATCGTTAGGGACTGGTCTAACGAACAGTGCTACCTATGTACCTGCCTCATGTAAAGTGTTGGTTTCTTGGACATGTTCCCGATCTGACAAACCGTCCCGGGAAGACGCGATGATGATGCTGGCCACGAAAAGATTGACCGCTACTTCTATACGTATAGGCAGTTCTTCCATCCGTCCATCCATCCACCCCCATCCAGCCACTCAGTCATCCTTGATCGCCATTGCCGCTAAGTGCCATTTAGTCTATTATTCTGTATGTTTCGGCTCGGGTCGCTGTATCGCCCTTTTTTTTTTCTCTGCGGTTCCCGAGTCTTATTCTATGCCGGGTCGTGGTCTCGTCGAAGTCCTAGCCCTCTCGGACAGCTCGTACAGCTCGTACAGCTGGCTAGCTGTACACCAGACTTGACCAATATCATCTGTGCATGGAGTATACCCATCTCCTAGATATCGTATATCTGTATCACCCACATGCTTCTTGTTTCCTGCAAACAAGAGCAGTTGAGCTTGGCACGCAATGTGGCATCCTTGTGCGCATCCCATCAGCCGCCAAGAAAAGCATCCCGGAATCCCAGCCCCCAACGGCGGAGCGCGATATAGCAGCTTGAAGCTCTCTCTTAGTTAATTAACCTGGGATCCTTATCGTCCCCCGATCTACTACGTATGGCCTACTACCTACCGACCTATCGTTATACATCCTGCCACCGGCTTTTTGGGCTTCATTTTTTCTTCTTTGCTTCCACCCGTTTATCGTTTCTTGCAGCTATTTTTACCTACAGTATACCTATATCAACCTAGGCGCAGTTACAGTGCATAAGTATGCGTGACGTTAGTCTATTCCTGGCCGAAACTTGCATACCCTCGAGCGCCTAAGGCACGAAGGACCGCAGTCTGACCTAAAGTCTGGTCATCTCTTTTTTTTTCTTTCTTCTCGACCCGCCAGCCCGGTTTGCAACTTAACCGCCAGGAGGCCAGGATGCCCACTCCCTACTGGGGCCACCTGCCGCCTCCTCAGGCTCGCCGGTTATCAGAGAGCTCCGACCAGACAGAGCGCAGACAGTCATTAGATCGCTCCAGCTTCTCCCAGCCGCGTTACAGCTCCAATCGCGCCTCTCAGCAGACTACCTTTACTGACGCTCCCACCGACTCTACCTACACGCCGCTTGCTTCGCCGACCACATCAAATGCGCCAGGGAGCGGTCTAACTCCTCGTCCGCCATCATTGTCTTATACACAGTACCAGCACCCTCAAGAGCTAGCAGAGAATCGCCGAAGACAGACAAGTCGAGGCCAAAACGACCTCACTTACGAATTTGCAAACACTTCGCTCCCACCAGCCGCTCCTGACGTACCAAAAGCGCCTCCAATTAGTTATAAACATACATACGGAAACAGTGCTCCCTTGTATTCAGACAACTCTGCCAATCTGCCTGGCTTTTCCCATGGATTAGAACGACGGGTTAATGTTACTAATATGGAGCCGGAAACGTTCTATAAAGATGCTACTCCTCCCGCCGAGGGACAGACGAGACAGCCTGCGCTTGCCTCGGCTTACCCAAATTACAATGATGGCGTTGTATCTCCTGAACATCTCGAAAGAGAACTAGTCAGATCGGGCTCTATTCGACGACCGCCAAACGGGCACCGGGCCGACAGACGTGACCCTACTTCGACGAGGCGACGAGAATCTCTAGGCCCAGAACCACAGCAGAAAATGTGGGCCGCCGACCGTTCGCCTCTACAAAAGTTAGAGCTGACCCTCGACAGCATTACAAAAGAAGAGAAGCGAGCCCGCGTAGAAGCTGCGGAAAGACGCGCGAGAGAGAGAGCAGCACAGCTTAGTGAGTCTGCGAGGACTGTGCATCATGATCAGCCACAACTCGAGCGTCAAACCGATCAACAACTGCTGTACAGGAATAAAGGCCAGTCAGCAACGGGAGAGCTGAACCGTCATGCAGCTACGACAGATTTGGATGAAGCTATACTGCCGGCAGCTACTGCCTATGGTACGTTGTCCCAAGCTTCGCCAGAAGGAGGCCAACAATATGGCTTTTCGGGACAGTCGCCAAGATCTCAAATCCCAGCACCCAAGAGCCGCAGCGTTTCGGCGACGAACAATGGCATGCCTCAGCGAAACTTGAGTTTTCGTGAAAGAGCGGCCACACATGAACGTGATCTTCCACAAGAGCCTAGCCAGAACTCACCCCCCGTAGCGCAAACTGTAGTACCTGGTGGGAATCTCATCCCCGTGAGGAGTGGTAGCAACAAACTGAAGAAAAATCCACCTGGTGATCCCTGGTACACGGTGCGCAGGGACGCAGAAGAAAGATCTGCGGAGAGGTCCGCTACATTTGATAGATATAATGCTACTGATGGGAATAACTACGCAGTGGCCCGGTCTCCCCTCTACGACGCAAATTTTACGGCCGCGCGGTCTGCTGGTGGAATATCACAAAACATGTCATCTCCTGTAGAGTATCCCCCAAGGCCACCAGCCAGGGGTAAAACATTTGGGGAAGACAAACATGTTGAAGAACTCCAGAGTCGAATTAGAGGGCTGGCGGCTGCTATCGGCTTTGGGCGATCCAACTCGATGGGAACAGATCGGCGGTCTTCTTCAACAAATACATCTCCAACGACACCGATATTAAGTGGACAATTCATGGCGCACAATACCTTCGACGAGCCTTCGAACCGTCGAGACGAGCTTGCCTCTTCCGGTGAATTTAGTCGGGCAAGTCTGCCTAACCAGAATCACCAGATACCCGCACCTGCTAAAGCATATCAAGGCACCCAACCTAGCTATAGAGGTACAAAATCCGTCAAATTTCAAGATAGTAGACACGTATCCGAGATACTCGATGACAATATGTCTGGCAGTACTCATCATCGCCATCGTTTAAGAGAATATCTACATCATGACGGGCTGAAGCCCGGACAAGGCACGTACCGAGAACCGGTATACTTGGACGAATGGAAACAAGGTACTACAGGGTTGTTGTCTGGGCCTTTGCTGGATTTGAGCCAGGATCCCATTCAACTGCCAGATAAGAACACGCCATGGTGGGAGGCTAATAGCAAACGTCGACCCAGCTTTTCCACACAGCCACCTAAAACAACGTTTGATAGTGCAAATGATGATGACGAAGCGCGTACAACCTTCAACCCTCCGCTGTATCTCAAGTGTGGCCCGCTACTACGGTATTGTGGTACACGTGTTGAGGAGCTGGCTGCAAGAATGACTCGCGATAGTGTCCCATTGGACAAGGAGATCTGGCGAGGCTCCGTCATGATAGTTACCCAAGACTCGGAGTCATCTTACGATACCGCGCCCATTCTCCGATTGTTTGTGCAACCAATTGAACTCTTACCTCCACCTCCTGCCGAGCTTCATGGTGAGCAGCCACTTTTACCGGAGTACGTTGATCCAATCGTAGGTATCCCGAAGGTTGGCCATCGAGGAGAGACATTATACGTCCGACCAGTCGATCAGCTCGAGGAGGCCAAAGATTTGTCGATGGTGGAACCCGACGATGGTCTATTCGAGCTGATCAGGAGCTTACCTGACGATGATACCGATGCTCCCGATCCGCCTGGCTCTTTTCCCAATCGTAAGAGGCGCATTGAAGTGGATGGAGAGAAACTTGGGAAATACAAAGATGTGCGTGGCCTTCGCCTCCATGCCGAACGAGGTCATACGTTCTGGAGATTCAACATTGAGATTGAGCTGCGTGACAAACAACAGCGCATAGCGTATCGCATCAACGGTGGGCCAGCTACTGGTTTCTGGGTACCAGCTCGCGGAGAGTCGATGAGCATCATGTTTTACAGCTGCAATGGCTTCAGCCAGAGTGTGAACCCGGATGAATTCAGTGGCCCAGACCCCATGTGGCGCGACGTCTTGAATGATCATCAGACACGACCATTCCATGTCATGATTGGCGGTGGAGATCAACTCTACAATGACGCTGTCGCCAATAAGGCGAAACTCTTTCGTGAATGGATCGCGCTCAAGAACCCACTTCATAAAAGCAATGCTCCTTTCACGGCAGCGATGCAAGATGAGCTAGAAACGTTCTACCTCGAGAGGTACATGATGTGGTTCTCGCAAGGTCTTTTTGGCCTGGCCAGCTCTCAGATTCCTATGGTCAATATGTACGACGACCACGATATCATCGACGGTTTTGGCTCCTATCCTCATCATTTCATGAAATCGCCAGTATTCTCGGGTTTAGGCAACGTTGCATTCAAGTACTACTTGCTGTTCCAGCATCAGAGTCTGCCCAATGAGACCGAAGAATCAGAACCAAGTTGGTGCTTAGGCGTAAAGCCAGGGCCCTACATCAGCCAGCCGAGTCGCAGTTTATTTGTATCCTTAGGGGCCAGAGTTGCACTGCTTGCTGTTGATGCTCGGACGGAGCGAACAAGGGATGAAATCGTGCACCCGGACACCTGGAGGAAACTGATGGATCGCTGCTACGACAAGATTGAAAAGGGTAAAACTCAGCATTTGCTAGTGCTACTAGGAGTTCCGATTGCATACCCACGGCTTGTCTGGTTGGAAAACATGTAAGTGCCATCGACTATTCAGGAGATAACTAGTGCTGATTCCCTCAGTTTAACATCACGAATTATGGATCCCATTAAAGCCCTTGGCAAATTTGGCCTGCTGGGGAATTTACTCAATAGTTTTGATGGGGGTGTTGAAGTTCTTGACGATTTGGACGATCATTGGACAGCTAAAAATCACAAGGATGAGCGAAGAGTTGTCATTGAAGATCTCCAGGATCTAGCGGTAGACAAGTCTATTCGCGTGACCATACTTAGTGGCGATGTGCATCTCGCCGCAATCGGGCAGTTTTACTCGAATCCTAAGCTCCGTATCCCGAAGCACGAAGATTTCCGATACATGCTTAATGTTGTTTCATCCGCAATCGCCAATACACCGCCTCCGGACCTCATGGCAGACGTGTTGAATAAGCGAAATAAGGTGCATCACTTCGACAGGGAAACTGACGAAGACATGATGCCGCTGTTCGCCCATGGAGTTGATGGTAAGCCACGCAACAATAAAAACCTACTACCTCACCGGAATTGGTGTTCTATCAGAGAATATGTCCCAGGGCACACACCGCCACCAACACCACCACCGGATGAATTTGAGTATACACCCGAGGCTACCCCTCCGGGGAGTCGAGGCGGCATATTTCGCCGACTCTCTTTATCTAAGGACCGTGGACCAGCGCTCCGCCCTGACGTGCCTAAAGATACGGCTGACCGTTCACGCCCACCCCTTTCTGGAGGTTTCATGCGATCCTTTTCTCGCCGAGGCTCAGTTTCCAGTGACGTAGGACGCCCGGAATCTAACGGGCTAACGCGCACTCTCTCCCTTGGCGCACGCCCTCGCAAACTCTTCCGTCGAAATAGCAGCAAGAGTCGGCCTGACGATGGTGGCATCAATGGCTCTTGGGGCCAGGACGACGAGGATGACTTTACACCGCCTGCTCCGCTCCGCTCCCCCCAGGCTGGCAGAAACAGTCTTGGGCTTCGCGGTGGGGCCGGGAGTGAATATGAGATAGGCGATGAGGCACAGTTTACCGCACGCTCACCACGTCGTGCATTTACGCAGCCTATGCAAAACACAATGCAAAAACAACACCTATACGCCAGCGGATCTGATGATGGTGGCGCCCCTACTCGGCCTTTCCACCGCACGCCTACAGGTCTTAATTCTAAGAAGATTGAGAAACACGGTCCAGGCCGTTACGAAGTCAACACCGAGGGCAGTCTGGAAGTTTGCCTCAATGTTGAGGTTAATCCTAAGGATCCAGCAGGCATCACCGTGCCTTACAGACTGCTGGTCCCGAGACTATGGTATGAGTACCAAGGGGAGGGTTCGCCAGAACCAGAAATACCAGTGAAAAATAAGCTCGTAAAGCGGATGAGCCATGAACAGGGGCCTGAAGATGGTTATGGTGAACAGGATTTTATGGATAGCCCCCCGAAGAAAGTCACTGGCCTCCGCCGCTGGCTCAGTAATCGCGGGAAAAGCAACCAGCAATATGTAAAAGAAACTGAGTGGGATGGGGAGTAACGGAAATGAGTGGAGAGAACTGAATGGAAATACCCGTAATGGGCCCGGTTGCTTTGGTTAGCATGGGTGGGCTAGCAACGGCCCTGGAATAGCTCAGCGATATTATGCTTGGGGTACTCTTTGGTCTATGAATGGACGATGCATATACGATAACTAATGGATCACGGCGTCTTGTATATTCTTGGGAGTGGGTTTCGCACTTGGAGCTTCATGGACAGGCAGGTTTACCAGGCTGGTCTTTCTTGCTGGCAGCATGGGAAAGATGTTTTTAGTTGATGAGCGATATTCCCAATATGAATTGTATATTTCTTACAGTGGGGGTGAAAATTGGCCTTACCAGCTACTATTCCCACTGGCACATCCATCAACGAAGAGCCTCGCTTGGTATCGATATTTACGTGACTGAGACTTATGCCGTGCTTAGTTACTAAGGTTACGTATGTGTAGATCGCGCGCTGCTTGGAAAACACGTGGGAGTATTGATCTTGGACATGCCCGTTTAAATATGGATGGGTGCATGATAGATGGGCCCCGAGGCTGCCTGTAGTAGTACCGGTGCCGGGCTGGCCATGCCCATCACCTGACCGGAACCGGAAGAATGACATATGGTAGGTAATAATTCTTCAGGCTTCAGAGGTTCGAATTTAATACTATCTTCCTCTAACGATGTTTGTTTATCCGAGCCGGAGGTAGAATGAGTGTTAAGCGAACCCTGAAAGAACTTCGACAGCTCTTTAGTTACGTACGTCAGTATCCGCGAAAGCCCAGCAAGGCGGGATAAAAACATCCATCCCTTTTCTCGACCAAAGGTCATATCAGTCGACCTAATACAGGCCAGTAACCCAGAACAACGAACACTTGAAGTGGAAAGACTATATACCGTATCTTGCGCGATGCTAATCTAAGAACTCAAAAAAATCTTACATGCTGCAAGACATGCAAAAGCCGAATGAACACCCACAATGACGCCAGCTATGCTTTCTTTAGTAGTCCAATACATGCATTCATTCCCCATTTTGTCAAAGCACTACAAGGTTGTTGATCGTCAAACCCTGGCTCTCAACGTGGTATCTCCTCCTCATTCCAATGCTCTTTGCCGTCTTCAACAATTCGTATGTCACCTCCCCATTACCCACCATCAACATAGGAATAGGACGATGTCGCGGGATGCCCGCGGGCGTCCGCTGCTCTTCATCCAACAAGGGTCGGATCAAGTTGAAGCCCCAGACATCTTCTTCGCCTTCGTTCGACGACTCATTGTCATCCGAGACCACGATGACAAGCTGTAAGCCGTTGCGGTGAGGCGCAAAGGAAGGGATATTCGCCAGCTTCTCGGAGAAGGAACAACCACCCCGGCGCATGACGATGATCTGATGCTGTTTCGGAGCTATATCGGGTAGCTTACCCTGGCAAGCTTGATCGGCGAAGTAGACCCGTCCCCACGAAAGTGACTCAATGTGCATCTTTAAATTTGGGTTTGGAGCTTCTATAACATCTGGTAGGGGTGCCACACCCACACCAACGGGCGTGATTGCCGGGATACTGACGTACTTGTAATCGATCTTTGGCGCGGGTTCAGGGCCAAATGTAGCTACAGGTTCACGCAACGCGGACGTGAGTTGCTGTAGCAGAGAGTTGAATAGATTTGTCGCCCCTAGATCTGAATCTTGCATCTCGACAATGGGTTCTGCGCTTAGCTGGGAAGAATCCGTAGAAGTCGAATTATACTCCGGTATCACGCTCGGAATCTCGATCTGCAGCAAAATATCGACAAGTACTGCGTCACGAACGCGATGAAAAAGGGGGTCCGAAATGTCCGAAAGCACTTCGCGGGAAATGAAAACCTTTTCGTCCCTTCCAAGAAGGAAATTACCTATGCTGTACACCCGCCATCCTCTTTCCGCGGTGGCGGGCGGTTCTTCTAGTACCATCCCCATTTTCAAGCCTGAGAGGTTATTCACTACAATGCCTTCGCTGCCCATTCGAATCAAATTGTTATTCCCAAACATAATGTTGAAAGCACTTCCTACAGATTGCTGGGCGTTAGAAGGGAATTCGATGAAACTAGTGTGTCGCTGCTTTGATGCTACGCATGTACCATCCCTCGGTAGCATAGATTCCGGAAGAGTCCACGGAAAGTGTGTATGGTTGGAGATTATCAAGGGGTGTTGTTCGTCTGCATTTGATTCTCTCAATTGGAAATCGAGGTCGGCGATGCTGTGAAAGTTAGGCACCTGGTGAAGTCGGATCAGGGTGGCCGCATTGTATAGGTCTGTCCGCGCGGCGGTAGCGGAGCCAGTCAAAGGAGGAAGGGGCGGAGGTACTGGGCAAGTATTGGTGAAGCTTTCATCGAAGTAAGGTTTGAGAGATTTCTCGCTTGGTACCTTTTTTAGTCGGCGCGGACTAGCTCTGCGTGGGATAATCAAAGGGTGACCCTCTGTCGTGAACACGTATGACGCATCCAGCTTATTGAGTGGATGATCTGCATCGAACAGGAGATAGAGATACTTAGCGGTCTCTCCTAGGAAGAAGCTCTCCATGCGATCGCTTTTCTCGCCAGTACGCACATCTTGAAGACCGGACCAACCACATTTTGTCCAGCATCGCCTAGTTATATCTTTCAACGTCATCTCCCCGGCGTACAGATACCACGGGTCTCGAGTAGCCCGGTATAGATGGTACGTAGACTCGATAAACTCTGGCCGGCCCGGCCACCAGCCTAATCCTCCTTCAACGTGTCCATCGCGGACTGACCAGCGCTCGGGCAAAGCAGAGTAACGGGTCCATAGCGCCGTATAGAGAAGGTGCGTTTCGATAGCCTCGTCCAACTCTCCTGCCAGCGTGAGTAATCCGGAATAATAGGCACCTAAACTATCAATCCAAAAAGTTTGCGGAGACCCCGTGGAGATATGTGCATTAACGTAATGGGGGTGATGCATGTCGGAGTACAGATGACGCTTGATTGCAGCATGAGCATGATGCCAGGCCTCAAGAAATGAGTCTGGAGAGTTATCCTTGTCAGAAAGTGGGCTGTAAATCTGATTCGGGTCAAGCCAGCCTTCGTGAGTGTGGTGATTGGGAATTGTTTGATTCGGTAGTTCATGGCCAGACAAGAGGATATGCGTTTTAAGTGCGTATTCGAAGAAACTGTCAATCCCAGCACCAATTCCTGAGAAGCCTCCAATCCAATGCCCTTCCTCGGCGTCGACACCAGCGCCTATTAGACCGATATTACTTCTCCGTGACCAGACAGCCCAGAAAGCTCTCTTCGCGGCTTGCTCGAATCGAGGATCACCGGTAAGACGGCTCAGGACGGTAAATTCGAGGACAAGACTGCCAGCGCCGGCACTGCATGTCTCGGTGATCTCAGGTGACTCCTCGGGTTTGCTAGGTTGCGGACCGGTCTTTTCATGGAGAGGGGAATTCACGTAAAACGGTATGCCATGCCGCAAGTTGACCCGGGGATACGGCATGCCAGTCTGAGTATAGAAGGCCGGGAGCAGGCGTTGTGCCAGGTCGAGCGCAAGCCGCAATAGCTGGCCGTCGTATCTGAACGAGTTCGGCCATGCAATTGGATGTTCTTCGATGTCCATGCCCGCCCTTCGAGGGTTATAACCTGTAATGGGCAACTCGCCCACAGCGAACAGGTGTGCACTTAGCAACCCGCCAACGCCTCGTATCACAGTCTCGAACACTTGGACTTTACTGTCGACGTCGAAGCCTCGACCCCGTGCCCCAAGACCCGACGGGCCAGGTCGCCCATCGCCATACTGTACAACAAGCGCAGCTACACCGTCCTGAAAATCGGCCAAAGCTTTAGGGCCGGTGTTCTTACTGTCGGGCGGAGCGGAGGCGAGTATGGCAAGGGTCGAGAGGCTGTCGATCAGGGTCAAAGAGTAATTCCCGAGGACATCGTTCAGTTCGACGTTTCTGGGATTGATGGGATCGCGAGTCAACGGGATGCACGAGACAGGGCGAAGCTATGGGAGGCACGTATAAGCATGGGCTTGTCTGATATTAAACTAAATACGGGCGCCAGGTGGGAGCGCGACAGAGCGAAGCGTACCTCGTCTTCTGGGAAAGCTATCTTCATGTAGTTATCGAAGCCATGGTAGAACATGTCAACCGTCTCGTGGCGCAACTCGGCGACGCGACCCGGCCGCATGGCCAGCACAGGCGCCACAAGCCATGACGAGACCAACAAAGCACAGGCGCATGCCACGACCAGCCTGGCCAGCCTAGCCAGACGGCGACATGACGCTGCAGGCGAGCATGATGGGGCCAACTTGCAGCCGGCCGAGCCAGGCAAGGGCATCACCGGCAATGGAGTGCAACGGAATGCATATGTAAACAGGCTGCGGACAGGCGCGATGGCGCGAGGGTGGAACGACGAGCGCGAGGACTCGGTGAAGACGCTGAGGCTCACCGGTCGCAGCACCGATGACCAGACAAAGCACACGCAACACCGTCGGTCAATTAATTAATTAGACAGAGGCTGGCGGTGTCGACAAAAACGACGATGGCATGAGGTTCACGCTCCTTGGTGGTTCCTCTCGAAAAAGAAATCGCAGTTCGAGACAGAGGGGGGGCAGGGTTGACGATGCTAAGCACGAAAGCCGGCTGTTTGTTTGGTGTTCGATTGAAAAGCACCTAATACCTTTCAACAGCGACAGAGGTTAAGTGTTCTTTACTGTACTTGTTTGACGCTATCCAGCTCTATCAGGTACTTACTTAGGCAGGTGCAAGAGGCAGCTACAGTTGGTAGTGGCAGGTCAGAGTATACTGAATTTATCCACTAACGCGCTGTCTTACAGGCTCGGTGTATCGATGATAAGGCTCGCCAACCAGATACATTGAGGGGCGGATTATAGGTAAGGACACGTGCCAGTGCTGACTTGCTCAAGCAACACACACTCGGCAGCTCGAAAACTGCACACTTCATCTGGCTAATATCACGAGCCATGGTGTTTGCTACTATCCTACTAATCAATGCCAACCACGAATCTTCTCTACTCGAAGATACCTACAGTAAAGGCACCAAAGCAGCGACGATGCAAAATCCTAGGTTAGACTATGTAGGGTTCTAAGGCAAGCTTCAGCCTCTCCCTTTTACAGTTGTATAGTAACTATACGGAGTAGGTTATGCGCTAAGTGCCACCCTCATTGTTACGCACCGGCAAACGTCTTCCGTCCTGTTGGAATACCTATCGCAGTGCCTATCGGATGGAATCTCTTGTTAGAGATTCCGCTGCGGGCCATTCTTCGATGCTGCACATGCCGGGTTGCTGCAGTGAAACAGTGTGATGCCGCCGCCCACTCGATGGTCGGACGGACGGACATTGGATGATGGAGCAACCGGCAGCAGCGGTAATGACGATCAACAAAAGCCCGATGCGAAGTACCATGCCTGGCTCGCCTGGGAGCCGCTCGGATCTTCAGTCCGGATCGTCAGTCGAAACGCCATGTCGACTACCTGGGCTTGCCTGGTTGCCAAAACGCCCACTCCCCAAATTCCACGCTACTCTCAACTGCAATGTACTTCGAGATCGTGGGATTCTGCTTTGCGGCTGCATAGTACGCATACTAACATCAGACTACAATCCTACAGAGGCGCCTAGAACAAGAACTCCGATCACGCCAACGAGGTAGTATCTTATTACGGATCGGGAAATAGGATTTTTGACGTGTATGTGATAGGTATAGCGCGCGATGGATCAGGCTTAGTGCAATCACCGCTTTTGCACTGGGCTCAAGCCACCTAATTTATAATCGTGCCACGCCCCACCTTTAGTCGGTTTCGCTGGCGCTCACCAACTAAAGTTGGTGCTAATCACCAAATTAGCCACATCACCAAAATGACCATTCTGACTGGCCATACAAATTGTATGGGCAGTCAAAATGCTATATTTTCATTTTATACAACAACCAGCGGCGCGCAGGCCTTGTACGCATACCTTTGGATAGAGAATTTCGAGCTGTATCTACAGGATATCTTAAGTTAAAAAGATTCCGCGTAATGCCAAAAATACAGCAGAAAAGGTGATTTTTCTAAAAATAACCCCATACAAAAAAAAATATCTTTAGTATGCGTAGGAATTCTTTCAACTTGAGATATCCTGTAGATACAGCGCGAAATTCTCTATTCAACGGTATGCGTGTAAGGCCTACGCGACCGCTGGTTGGTATGTAATTGCAAGGCTTAGAATTTACGTTTCCCATATAATTTGTATGGCCAGCCAGAATGGTTATTTTGGTGATGTGGCTAATTTGATGATTAGCACCAACTTTAGTTGGTGAGCGCCAGCGAAACCGACTAAAGGTGGGGCGTGGCACGATTAGAGACGGCAATGATCCTGAAAGCAATTGTCTACGTTTCAGCCATGTCCTAAGTTAGACAGTGGCTCATTGGCTTAGATGGATAGGGCTAGGATTATGCAAGACACCACTGTTGGTACTGTATGTACGGTACGTGCGAGACCTCGATGCAGAATCTGTGTTGCTCAGATATATCCTTTTAATATTGTTAAACTACCCGTGTCCCTGTCCGCTCTCATTGACACACGCGAAAAAAATAAGCTTATTTGTAGATGGAGCTAGAACTGAGACAGACTGACTTCGGTCTCTCTTGGAAGTTCCTGTCATAACAATAAGCTCTCTCACGTAGGCCAATTGCTATACGGAATTAAGACACATAATCACAAACACTTATCTCGGCGGTCAGTTCAGAATAGAAAACATGGATCGGCTTGCTCGACTTGATATCGTGGTCGCTCCGTAAAACGAGTGACTTGGTATTATCTGATTATCTCGTATACGCAATATAAACTATAGAACCGAACGATGGAGCGACCAAGTTAATTTGTCGGCATATTTACACCAAGGCAAGCTTGGATGATAGTTCCTCCCGCACCCAACACGACCACTCAGCCCAAAGGAATGAACGAAAAACGAGTGAAATCCTTCTCTATTCTACCACGATCCTTTTTGACAACTGCTAGCCGCAAGAACAGGCAGGGCAAGTCGCCGCCGCTTAGATACCAGCAGGGGTGATGCAGAGAACAGACTGGCCGAGCTGTGAAATAACTACACGTTAGCGGTCTTACTAGGAGAAACTCGATGAGTGGGGAGTACACTTACAACTGGGATGACACAGCAGCGGGCTCGGTCGCCACCGGCGGCGCAGATGGCCTGGAAGTTAGGTGCGCTGCTGGGAACGGCATCGGCTACGAGAAGAGACATGTCAGATCCTGTTGTCTCTAGTGAGGCGATGAGATGTTTAGGATAACTTACGGCTGTGGCAGTCAAGATCGGCGAGACCGAGGATATCAGTAGCACAGCACTGAGGGACGCTGTACAATCCATCGGGGCAGGCATCGTATGGGGTAGGGTTAGGGGTAGAAGAACTAGTGGTGGTAGTAGGGTTGCCGCCACCAGGAGTTGTCGTAGAAGAGGTGGTCGTGGTAGGGTTGCCACCGCCAGGAGTGGTGGTCGATGAAGTTGGGTAACCCGAAGTGGTGGTGGAGGTAGGGTGACCCGAGGTAGTCGTCGACTTGGTGGTCGTCGTCGTCCATGTAGGAGAAGTAGTCGTGGAAGAGCTGCTCTTGGTAGTGGACTTGGTGGTCGACGAAGTGGGAGAGCTGGAAGTAGTGGTTGACGAGCTGCTCTTGGTAGTAGACTTCGTAGTAGACTTAGTGGTAGACGAAGTAGGGTAGGCAGTAGTCGTGCTGGAGGTTGGGTAACCCGGCTTCGTGGTAGAGGAAGTCGGGTAACCGGTTGGATAACCAGCAGTAGTGGTTGTCGGGTACCCGCCCTGCTCGAGCAACTCGATAGGGCCAGCAACGACGGCGGTAGCCAGCAGAGAAGTTAAGAGAACGGAGAGCTGCATCTTGATTGCTCGGGTGAATGAGTGAAACTCTGTAGTTCTTTGACGGAGAGAGCGTAAAGCAACAGAAGCTTGGAGCAAGCAGCAATGAGCTAGCAGTTAGAAGGACCGTTGGATCTGCCTGGGTAGTGAGACGAGATTCATGATACTGAGAGGATGGAACGTCAGGTATTTATATCTAGGACGGAGGGCTATTTCCCATCATCAGGGCCCCCGTCGAAAATTGTCGCTATTGAGGGATCCATGCGCAAGGGTCCAAGGAGCGATGACAGGCCCACGAAGCCTCAGTCCATTACCATGTAGGTGGACTCGATTCCCTACGATATTACGATCGGATAGGCTCCCAGCGCCGCTAGTAAGGAGACTGGCGTGTCTATGGCCAGCTCTTCATACTCCGTAGAGGCCGTGTCAAAAAGAAAAAAGTCACGCCCCTCCCGCCACTCCTCATCCTCCCCAAAACACCGAGAACAGCTTGAAAATGAAGCCATAAAAACCTGAAACTTATCATTATCGTGATTAGTTATGATTTTGATTTCAAGTTTATTTGAATGATCCAAAGGTCTCATGACGAACCAGATAAAAGATATTGTTGTGATTATCGTGTGCTGGAGTGACAAGATCTAACTGGACGAATTCCCCGAGGGGTGGGAATATCCTTTTTTTTCCCCTTTCTTCTTCACTTGGAATAGCTTCTGCTTTTCCTGACCCAGTTTGCCGACTGCTGTCCCGAAAAAGGGATTGATCGTCGATGAAGTTGCAACTGTTCATAAAGATCTCGTGACTTTGACTACCAAGATGCAAGATCCCAGTTAGCACCCATGGATTGATTCCAGGAACATCGTCTTGCGAAGTCAAGAAGAGAAATGATCGTCGGCCCAGACGCATCTTCTGGACAAGGAACCCCCAGGTTCAAGACTGACTCTAGGTAACCAATTTCGTATACTCAGTACTCCGTAAGGTCCAATAGTTTCTGCAACTACCAAGTTCTTTCACTGCACGAGTCGCAGACGGCCTTGATGGTACGGCGCATAGCTGCATACGATGACGTCGAGTGTGTTTGCCAATCTTCTTCCTCGCTTGCTTCGGATAAGTCAGACGACGATATTACTACACATGCTTCTCTCTGGCGTTCGCATGAGCTAGGCAGCATGTGCTAGGTACGCCACATGATGCGAATGCAGATAGTTAACCTCAACACAGTAGGCATCCAATCTATACTAGTGTAGTGTAGTTCTTCTCATGAACTACCAGCCGCCAGCCATACCTACTCTTCTTGCCTGAGGCTAGCGTAGCTGGTAATTAGTAATTAGCCCGCATCGTGGGTACATGTAAGCATGGAGCCACGATGCACACTAGGTTACCGTTACGCTAGCCGAGCCGTTCCGAAAGGAGTTGCTAGCGCCACAGATAATTATCAGCATGTTTTCTCGTGTAGTACGACTATTTCACAATGGCCGGCCCAGGTTGTTATAGTTCTAGGTAAGGTCATGGCTGTATCTTGCCCTTTTGCGTGCGGCAACAGAAACCCGGTGAACTCGGCAATCTTGAGGTTTTCATCGTTCGTAACAGCCTCACATGCACGTAGCCGCCAAAATCGAACGACGGGATGCTCGGCTCCAAGCCATACCGGTAGTTACGGTGTACCGGGAAGGTAGTATAAGTAATCTACACCAAGATGGCCGTGGGAAAAGGGCCTGGGGTAAACGCGCGGAAGTGGGTGGGAGCAGGAGCCAGGATTCCGGGTAAGCAGTAAGGATGGGCGCCTTTGCTTCCGGTTTGCTGGCACTGGTCTAGCCTGTGGAGATCCATCTCAACAGTCCCGGCTTATTTTTTTTTTTTTTTTTCTCCTCCCCAAGACATGCCATTAGCGTAGAGCGACGCGCCATCGGCTGAGATTACCACGTCCATCCTCAAATCACAAACAGCCGCTATGAACCTCTACGCCCTGACGTGGCTGGAACACTAGGCTGCAAACGCCATCCTACATCAATATTATACAGCCGCTGCTCCTTAGACGTGCAGCTCGCTTCCCAGATTCTTGGCTTTGGCTGACGCTCACTATTCTTAGTTCGGATAGAGCCGGTACGAGCCGTTCCATGTCTCTGACTTGTACATAGTAATATTTGCTGATACGCTCGAAACAATCGATGGTAGTCTCTCAATGAACACCCAGTAGGGCTGCCGTGGAGCTGAGCGCCGATGGTGGATAATGATGCCGACGAGGCGTCCAAAGGCCGAGCAATGGAGCCGGCGCTTTCCTCGCTCGGGACGAGCTGAGTTACACTTAAGACGCCATCTGCAATAGACCGTCCAGCGACAGGGATAAACAAGGCATTGGGATGGCTACCGTATACTCCGTATGCTAGTGGCAGATTGCCTACATCTGCTTATACTGACCTGCCGAGAAGATGCTATACACACTCAACAAACCATGGCAGCGGGAAGATGGCAGTCATTAAGCGAGAGACCTTGTGGTCCCGGTCGACGTGAATGACGCACAGATCCATGTGGAACGTGACATGATCAGAAACATGATGCTCATACATTACATTGCAGGAATCGAGCCACTCTCGCTGTATTCTTTTCTAGCTGTCTTGCTTACCTTTTTCAGTCGATCTCCCGTAGGGCAGGTTTCCCATTTTAGCCATAGAATGGCTGTGAGAAGTTTGCAACGTAGCTCGTTCTACTTTACTCGTCGAGGAAAGAAGGGGTAACAAGGGCTTGAAGTGATCTGTGTTGGGATGCCGACGTCGCTGATAGATGGTACGACATTTATAATGAAGTACCAATGAACCATAACTCTCCTTACCTTATATCTATTACTAAGGACACAATTTACTGGGTATGTAGTACTCCGTATGTTGCCATTCAAACCCAAGACTAGTCTAATTAGAGCCGGTTTTGTCTAAGGGTCTAGGCCATGCAAGATCCTGTATTGCCCGGTCACCCTCATACGACGAATACATACCTCTTCGGCCGATGGCAGTGCAACCAACTACTACTTCAGCATAAGTCTCTGAATCTGTCAAACTCCGCATATGTGCGTTTAAATGATCTAATTTGCCGGAGGATTAGGCACTCAGTATATGTTGCGCTGGCTTATAGTAGAACCTTGTATACGCTGGAATGAATTGATCGGAGTTAACACAATCGCCATCTGAACTGCTCAAGTGTAGAATATCTCTGCGTGTTCTTCCTGGCTCTCTATCCGCTATGAAGAATTAACAGATCCCGTATTGGAATTGACCGATAAAAAATCATTTTGGTTTCCCCCTAGATAGTCAAAACCTTGGGGGCTACTGGCTGCACTGTTCGGTCCCCCGCCACACAAGTGGTCCGACATTGTCTTCGTGAATAAGACGAGCGATGTCTACCCACCTTGTCGCCGACCTCACAGAAAGCGCCAGTAATGTGCCTAGACCCAAGCGGGTTGGAAGGCGTTCGTCATTGCTGAAAGCGCATCTGAAAAGCCCCTTTCTATATGATATGTTGCCATAAGTAAGCGCGAAACGATGGGCTCCCATGAAGGCTGATTTAGCCAAAGACTTTCATACGGTAAACGACTCGTTCTCGTAATAGTTCGTTAGAGTTGGCAGAGCCAAGGCCAGTGGCGTGAAATGCTCATGATTTTTGACAGGCGGTTCGTGCCATGTTTCTCACTTCACCCCGGCTAAACTATTTCTTACCAAGGCGAATCGCTCCAATTACGAAGCATCGTTACCTCGCTCCTCATGTATGGAAGCCATGCACGTTTGGTGTGCGCTAGGCCACGACTAGTAGCTCGGCTGGACTAGGTGTCCGAGCGAATCGATTCAACGCTTCATCTGAGATCCACGATACGCGAGGCGTCTTGATCATATTGGAGTTGAGACCGACACAGAGGACGGGATTCGTCCTGGTAAGTATGTCAGACCTATGCGAGGGATCTTGTGCTTCCAAAATTAGTCTTGTCCCTTTCATACTCCTTAACCCTTGACGGGATGGTAACACAGTTATATCGATTAGTATTGACGACCATAGGACCGTCCCCTCGGAGCGATTTTTACCCCTTCTACGTTGGGTATAGCCAGAGACTTTTCCAAAATCAAGGAAGAGCCAGAAGTCACGAAGCAACCTGCCTAGACCTCTGCTGACTTCCCGCTTATGGATTCACATTTGTCCAGCTTACTACGTCAAGGCCTGTTAGGAATGGACGGCTGAATGACCATGCAATGGCCGGTAGTTGAGGGTTGAAAAACACTGTCTGTTATCTACTAGTATGAGCATCTCTCAACTCACAGAACAGCCCGTATCCCGGAGAGACTTGCCGAATGTTCTGCGGTAGATGGAACTGATGAGATAAGTTCCATGCCATCACACCATAGGGAAGCAGGTCCATATACTGCCCGTTCTGCTGTAGTGGTATATTCCTTCTCCTTCTCAGCTTCACAGATTCTGACGCCACAAGAGGATTATTGCTTACCTAGGTAGGCATAAGTCTCCTGCTGCCACGTAGGATCCTACCTCAAACCCCAAGCCTAGTGTTGCTGTGAATATCAAGCTAATTAATATGACCCGCCCCTTCAAAGGTCACTCTGAAATTGCCAAGGGAACGGAAAGGATTTGTGAGCAGCGATACGGGTTAAGGCGAGGGAATATCATGACGTACAGCAGTATCAAACACCTTAACCGCTTTGAATATTATAATCTTTTCGCGTCTGGAAGACAAGAAACAGAGATGCGGTCAGAGCTCGTTTAGGGGCATCACAAGAAGGAGGGTTGAAGAATAGGGTTGAAAGACAAAGTGCTATCTATGAATTCAAATTCTATAGGCTATTCGGAAGACTTCCAGATCAAGGATGAAGTTCAAGTCCGAGTATACAACTCTATTGGCCGTTGATACTGAGGAGGCTATCAATAAGAACGAGGGCTGAATAGCTTCGGTGAGACGATCTATATTGCAGCAAGGCCTGAGGTTCATAGACATCGGTGCGTGCGATCGATCCTGTCAACATCCTGGGTCATAGACCTTCCGTGTGTTCAGTCTCTTGGCTTCTGAAATGGATGCATTGTCTAGGGACACCCCCTTTCCCTCCTTCAGCGAATTGAACCCGACAGTGTAAAAGAATATGCGTTGCTGTCAAGTGGTATCTATTGTCGCACCGACGTCCTCTACTGAGCAGCCAAGAAGATGCACCCAGCCTCTAGGTGCAGCGAACTAGCAGAGCATGAAAGAGGACTTGAAAGGGAAAGGGCAAATGGCGACTGCAGAAGCAGGATGGCAGTCCGGACTTGCCTGATGACACCCAATGCTCTTCGAAGGTCACCCTTGACTCGGGCCGACCAGCATCGTAAGACGCATTAGGAGGTCATACCACCGGGGCAAAATGTCAACAACTGCCAGCTGATGGTAATGGCACATTTGTATTTGTTAGGTCAAGGTCTCCTCCCTAGTCTGAAATCTGATACGACCACAAGGGCTGGTAAGACCACCCTGAGTCGGACATCGCAGATTTGGTTCCAAGGGAAGTAGAGATTGTCTGCACGGAGTATGATGATAACTCAATAACGGCAGTCTGATAAACCTGCGTTCATGACAAGAAAACTTCGATGAAAACGTTCTTGTCAATTCTACCTGACGGCTTGACTGTTCAGCTCTCATATAGGGATTAGTCCCTTGGTTCATACGGAATAGGCAGCATACAAGGTAAGCCCTCCATGCTAGGCACCAGAGGCCACAAGTTCTTGCGACTAAAATTAACTCTAACCTTCAGATGAAATTGCCGTATGGCCTGGTCTAGTGGAAGAGCTGCGAATAAGCTTCAAGAACTTCTTAAATTACTCACATAAAGAGGCCTGAAGATATTTATATCCGCAGCTGAAATATGTCTTTATATCTGATTCCTGGCGGGCTTGTTCAGATCTGCCAGTGCAGTCGAACTCCCTGGAAGTATAACCCCATAGGATCCGCGCTGGATGTCGTTCCTGAACGTGATAAAATACGGCTCGTACTGATGAGATAATTTTTGACAGCATAATAGCTTGCTACATGATTGTACAGTGCTCTTAATGCGCCGTCATATTTCCAATGAGGACTTCCGAGCCGGCCCATCTGCAAGTGCTCCTGTGCCCCTGAGTTACCATTCGAGTTCGATCGCGGAGGTACACGTACGAAGCGCATTGAATTGTCGAGTATGTCTTCGTCATTCCTGGGCACTCTTCATTTCCCTAGGAGTTTGAGATTGTTATGATCTTGATTATGGCTGAGCTATTCAAGGTCGCACCCTCGAAGACCCCTTCTCAACCGTGCTCATCACGCTGATCCGCGATATTTGGTTTCTACCTTTATTGAGAAAGTCACCAGAGATGAGAGGTCGAGAATCACGACGTAATTGAGCTAACGGGGCACAGATGTAATTCATGTTGTCGGCTTCTGAGCCGCACGCCCTTTACTATAAGGCTTCTACCTTGGTAGAGTCAAGACTGGGGATAAGAAGATGTAAAATTCTGCCCTAGCCACGTGGGCAAATATGTCTGTTACTTTTCTCAATGACTCTAAGGGAAACTGTGACATAGTAGTTTATTGGTTACAGCTTCATGTCTAACGCTACGATCTATATTTCTGCTATGTTGACGCATGTTTTGTCGTTGACCTGCAACAACGCGCTAGTTATACCCCAAAGAGAATTATCTACAACGGGACGATTAAATAAACACATGATTACGCCTAGTCGCCCCGACCTGAAGCGTAGATAGAGAGGTAGACTAGCAATAGGGAGCGTTGTCGCAGAGTGATCCCCCAAGGGTGTCGCGCCTTGCAGCCATCAAGTGCTTCACTTTATAGTTCCTCGCGCGCGAGTGTAATTCCCGGAAGCACAGCCTAAATGAGGTCTTTCGTCGCCGGTACAACAGGACGCCAATTGCTTTGGACGGTGCTTATAGCATATTCATTGTTTGGCCAGGCACCGAGACCTGAGGAGACCCCGTCCCCGTCACAGCCGTTCGCGCTAAGTATCGTCAGACAGTTCCTACTTCGCATTAGCTTTACTATCTACCTAATGGCCTCTCCCTCTTCGCTTGTCAATTTCTTTAGCAGAGCAATGGACGCACAAAGTGTTGGATACCTCGTAAGCAGGGATGGATGGTCTGGCGATAGGGGAGGGATGTTAGACGCCGAGAAAATCCGCCGCATGATATTCCCATCTGGTTACCGAGGTGTGTTCCTAATGTGGTATAGGGAGTTACCAGGTCCGTTTTGTGTGCCCTATTCAGCCTCTGAACGTTTCCCATCCAGCAACCCCTGTAAGGGCACATCATGTCTCGGCAAGCCAAGACATGCCCACATACCGGGATACCTCTACTGGTACCCAGCGTACATCAGTAGACTACTATGTAGTCTCCGTTGTCTAGGTCAGGGAGTGTAAAGCGTATGTCTCGGGGACCAGGAACGGGTCGGGACTTGGATTTAGTGTATGAAGTAAAGATAGTAATAACGTGGGTGCTAACGGTAAACCACCTGCCTGAATAGATCGCGTCGGCCTCGCTTTATTTAATTTTTTTCGTCAATATCGTTAGACGTGAGCAGGGACGGGTAGCGGGTGCTGGCTTGACGTCGACGGCATTTCGGCGCTCGATCGATCTTATTATGCAATGAAACCACCACTTGATTCCGTCACATTGTAGATACGATTTGTTACCGAGGTTCTGGAAGCTGACCAAGGCGCACGCACCCAGGGAGTTGCGTCTTTGTCTCCAACGTCTGTACGGAGTACATGTACTCAGGAGTAAAGCTTAGCCTGGCAGGATTCTTGATCTGCGTTTGGCGCGTCACATCATCTCGCATTTGCCCAAGAGGCGCGCGCCCCATATTCCCCAATCGCCGTCATCACTACTCAGTCGAGGCGACCCGAAAATAAAGTGTCATTGTGGTGGTGGTGCTAGTAGTGGTGGGTCCGACAATTTATTTTCTGGTCGCCTCGTCAGTCTATGTTCAGTGAAACGGACCATGCTCATGTATTCTTGGCACACTAACAAGCGCAAGAGGTAACTCACTTCGAGGTACTTTCCAAACCTTTGTGCCATAAACCAGCTCAAGCGCGCCCTTGTCTAAAGCCTTGCAAACCCACAGTACTTGGACATGGCAAGTCTTACACCCCTGGAGAGGTGTAACGTAGGTAGCCTCTCTCACCTCTATCCTTGCCTTCGCTCTGCCTTGCGAGCTACTGCGTACCGTACAGTAGCTACCTACTCCATTCAGGGAATAGGCCCCAGATCACAGTGGATAATAGGTAAGCCTGATGACGGCAAGATGCGACTAATACTGCTCTACTAGTAGTAGAGCGACCTACTACGTACTAGTAAGTGGATAGTGCAAGAGAGCTGTCAGCACTCTATTGGCGCGACTAGACGCTGCCCTAACCAGCCCCGTTTGGTTCACGATTGAGTGAACGGTTTCGACCTGCTATTTCAGTTGAGAGACGCGAGAATGTTACCCTCGTTTCCCGAGCCCCGGGACCCGGAATGTATCCCCGTTATGACCTACTGTAGACGTCTAGTTCCAACGGCTTTCTGCAGTGGTCCTCTGTTGAGAGGAGTCAATACTACCTTCCTGGACAAACAGAGCAAGTAATAAGTTGATGGCTACTGTAGGTTACCAGTAGGTTGTATCCGACACTGTGTCAAGTGAGAGACGGGATGTGCTCGGTGATATTACCAGGTGACGGGACGCGTTGTGACGCATGTACCATGCAACGGCGGACCTATGGTATCGTCGAACAGTTCCCGACGGCTTGGTTGAAGTGTGACACAACCGTATAGTATCGAATCGGCGGCTCCCGCTTTCCCATACGCGAATGGCCGTATTCGCGATATCTACCAATTGTACCAATATCATTTGTTTTCTCCTCCTCTTTTGATATAGACTTTACGATAGCGGCAGATCCTCGATCATAGGAGATAAACGCTTCTCGCGGCTGGCCCGGCCGCAGTCCCGTTGTCCGTGAGAGGGATGAATCGCGAAGAAAGATCGAGCTCGATTGCATTGCGGCACACTCCAATAATATCTACGCTCACGCACCGTCGCTGGGGCAACTAATTTCATTCTGCATCTCTAATCTCGGTACCTACATGCTTAATGCCTCAGTACCGAGGTATCCAGGGTTGTGTGGCTCAGCATAAAGTGACAATCTGACTCGCCGATGCCATGCTGATGAAAAGGAGGATTCAGATATCTGTCTTTGCATGCGATAAACAGCGAGGGTAAAATCCTCCTCGTGACACATCGAGGCCGGTATAGGCGGCCATACTATGTAGCAGTGAGCCAGCTTACTCACGGCTCGCAACATGCAGCCAACTTACAAGCTAGTATCTCCAGGGGAAGTCTTGAATTCCATGCACTATTATTGCCTTGTACTTCTAGACTATTTCTGTAATTGGGTATGCACGTAGCTTTTTTTAGCCAGATCTGATCTCGACCAACGTGAATGCCCTATAAGAATTCTAATAACTTGCACATCGTAGGGCTAAGTTTTGATACTTGATCATGGGCGAGTCTACGCCTCAGGCCAACAAACAACGAGAAAACGAACCTAGCGACTCACAGGACAAGTAAGAAGCGATTATTCTACCCTTCTCATCCCGGTCGTCGCGTGGCAGTGTCTTCAGTACGGCGCTTAGATAATTGGTAATTATAAGCTGCTACAGGATTCTGGGGTAGCGGCCCACCAATTGCTTACGAGCGGGCGACAATTGTTCGCACAAAAGATAAAATCGGGGCTGAATAGGCCTGTAAACGCTGCTTAGTAGACGGGATATACTTGACGAAGGCCAGGGCACTAGAGAGAGAGAGATCGACAAGTCTACTGTGCATCTAGCCTAGATCATTGCCTCTGCCGTGAGTTTGTGAGATCCTCCTAAACGTCAGCCGGTGATACCATGTCATCACCACGTGGTGACTAGCAAGGTACATCTAGGAATTACATATCGCAGCAATGCTGAGAGGAGTCTCGTATTTAGACGACACCGGCTTATTCGCATTCGCCAACAGGCTCATATCTATGATTTGTTCGCTCGCCCTTAAGGTTATAGGAGGTTGCCCTTCACGATAGCCACACAATTGATGATATCCGCGAGTTCCAGATCGGCATGAACAGCCACTCCAGCTCAGTGCTTCGATGTCAAATAGCTTGCAGGCTACACTTGACGTCGACTTGGCTATCTCGGTCGCCTATCGGTTTCTAACGTGGAAGCTTAAATTAGCAGCTCGCTCATCGTCGAGGATCTCCACTACCACCCCTCTCCTGTAGCTAGCCCAACGAGCTTTTACCATCGAACTACTGTATCAGCCACCCTCTACGATATGTCATCCTATGTTAAGATCCCCAGGTAGACGCCGCAAGTAGGCGTCTGGCGTAGCCCGCCAAGCCTATGATATGTAAGTGTCTCTGCCTATCCAGGACCAGTCCAAACAAGTCCCTAACCTGGAGTGGTGCAGCCCGGGATACTGTCGAGGAGCCAGGCTGAATGCTTTTTCGATAATTATAGACCAGTGCTAGGTCCTATGTCCGGTTTTGAGTTTAGCCATAGTCTTGCCTAACTGTTGGTTACCCGAGAGATCATCCGAGACTTCAATAAGTAGGTATATTACAAAACCAACGTCATACGTCGTGGTGAAGAAGCTCGGCTGTCATAAGACTCAGGAGTTCCGCCCCGGGAAAACGCCATCCCGCCTCATTACGAGACAGACACAAATTCATATAGCAGCATATGCCGGTAGCTGCTCCTGCTGACAAATGGGCGACTTACGTGACACTCGAACACGTATTTGGAAGTCCACGAATCTCAATTATGTGCAGCCATGTTCCCTTCTTCTGGGTATTTGAATATCAATCGGTGCATGGCCGATCGACGCGGCACGGCAACGCAGGTGCCCACATCGCTTCCAGATCACCACATGGCAGTGTAACATAAGGCAATCTAGATTACTTCCTTGTCCCATTAATGGACTAGGTATCGTTCGACACCGCAAACTACACCCCATGACCATCTTACTGGCCGACGTTTTAGGACGTAACGGCCCCAATAGGACTATTACAAATCCCCAAACAGCAGACGTTCGGCGGTGAATGTGAGTATATATTGCTAGACCGGTATATGTTAGCTCGCGACCCCAGTTACATAAAGCAGGTCAGCAAAGAGGCATTGATAGCAATGAGATGACGGTGTGTTGCTTGCATCGTGGTTGTGGCAACGCCAGCTTAGCGTAGGAATGGGCGGCGGTAGTACTGGCCAACCGCATTCCCATACCAGAACAGTAGAGCAAGGTGAGTAACAGAAATACAAAGAACTAGAATACCACATGGTTCAGAATAGACGCAAAAGTGGGTGTCAACGAAGATGTCGAAACTCGAAGGAAGCAGAGGAATACGAAGGAGGGAAGAATGAAAAGGTAGATGCAGAGCCGCCCCCAACAAGCATTAGACATCCATGCTGTCGCACGTGTTTTCGGCAAAGTCGGGGCGGAGCAAGGGCCAAAGAATAATGGGGCGACAAGGGGTCCCGAGATCGCGGAGTCTTGCCACACAGCATGTACTCGGTCGCGGCGTTGACACTGATACTGCTGCTCGACCAGAGTGGCCCTCAACGCAATCAGACGGCGCAGTAGGGCTCGAAGTATGGTAGAGTGGACTCCTGAAGACGGCACATCAAAGAAGCGTTGTTGCACGTTCGACTGCGCACGGTACACAAGTTCGAAGGGAGACAGAGCGGGTCGGGAAACTGTAAGTAAGATACGGGTATAGTATTGGTACACAATATGATAACATGTATCTAGATGGTGATATCGCAGTATTCAGTAAGGACAGAAAGGGAACTCTTTATCCATTGCCCTACGTGATATACATGTCTCAAGCTTACAAGTTGATTGAAATCATGGGCCAGCCAGTCATTTTGTCTCAACTTTTTGCGATTAATTGTTTTTTTCATCTTTTCTTTGACTTTCATATGCCTATAGAGAAGGTCTCATAACTTGACTTGAGTCTTGTGCAATCTTTCGGAATGAAATGAGTTAAATAACCCCAAACTCCAACGCTTGGGATTGCCATCTGATGTGGACTGCTTTTGGGGATTCGGATCTTTCTGAATTGTAAAAGCAGCTGTTCTCATTAGGCGCCCAAATATAAAATTTTTTGAAATCACCAGAAGGTGGCGGTTGAATGGTAATGAGTGATTAGCCACAACGGTGAGTGTGCCGTCTGCCCAGTTGGCAGAGATAGGAAATGGCGTCTTGCGAGCCCATGTCCCTCTACTACGGAGTACACCAATGATACCCAGTATGCAATTATTTTATCCCGGTCGCTGGCGGAAAGGAAGAAATACACAGGATGCTGGATATTCCATGGGTATTGCGGCTAGTAACAGAAAGGGGTATCTCAAGGATGGTGTATGCCGCTGAATAAGGTAGTAGATGCGCTTCCTAGGATCTGTATCGGTTTTGTGCGTTATACAAATGTTCGCCTCGCTCGGAAAGCATCTGATCGCACGCCTGTTTGGCAACACGCGCGCTCTGGCTCTCGCTGGAGTCTTTATTGCCATCAGTTGTCGGGTGCTCTGGAACACCCTCCGGCTGGGGAGAGTCGGGCTCCGTCTTACAGAATGCCTCCAGGAGTAGCTCATTCTCTTCCGCTGTCAATTGTCGTGGTTCGGGATTGTATTGAATATTCACACATCCCACCCAAGGTTCGCCACCGGATTTCTGACGGACGGTGCTCTTGCGCTTTCTGCGAGTTCTCTTGACAGGATCTCGTTGATCGATCTCGTCGACGCCCATCTGAACCAGCCGCTTCGCTATACTACCATCATTCCAGTCCCAGACGCGGCGGCCACCTTTTTCCCTCATAATCTTTCTTATTTCTGGATACCGGCGTCGCTCATACTCTTCTGCAGCTTCTTTCAAAGCTTTATCCTGTGACTGAATTAGCTGAGGTGTTCTTAGTTCTTCGTGTTCGACTTCCCACGGTGTGCTTACCTCTGATTCAGGCCAGACGGCGTACGATTGGACAGTGCGAATTAATTGCATTTGCAAATTCTCTTTCGTTTTGTGACCGAAATGCTCCTTGTATGCCTGCTGAATCTGTTCCCACATGCCCTTCCCTTTGTCATCACTCATCTGACATCGTAGTTCCACGAGGTATCTGGAATCCTCGGGAGCCTTGTTGTCGAGAGTGAGGTGTTCTGGCGGTGGAAGTCCAGGGGTATCGAGTGATGTATTTGTCGCCATGGCTTCACCATTGTAGCCAGTGCCGTTACTTTTAGAAGAATTTGGGTCAATATTGCGGCCTCGCTTTGCCGATCGGCCAGATCGGTTTGTCCTAGTCTTTGACTTTCTGGAAGGATAAGCTTGGCCATACTCCAGCGCTATATTACTGAGGTTACTGAATTGATTATGTAGATCGCTTGCCATTAGCTGCCGCGTATCCATTGGCTGTGGAGGCATTGAGACCTGGGGATGAGCTGGCGCGAGTGGAACCTGTGCTGTAGAGGGTAGTCCGTAAGGAGGCTCAGATCTCATCAGAACTGACGGTGGAACACTGGAATAGAGAGATTGTGAATGCAGTGGCGGCGAAAGTTCCTCTTGTGGATCATGACTCGAGACACCGTAGGGGCCCCAGTGGAAGTGCGGCGACGGATCCATTACTGCTGGGTGGTGCTCTGGGGAATGTGATGACTCCAACGAATCTATGTCTATCATCTCAGCTGCGCTACATGGTACCGTCATGGGAGCCGATGAGGTGCTCGCCATACTGGACGTGTATGGCCAAGGGCGAGATGTTGCTGGCGGAGTGAGCTGTTGTGAAGCTCCATGTTGGTTATAAGTAGACAACATCTTGCCGGACCTTTCCTGCATCGAAGGGGACCCAGCGACAGACACAGGGGTCGGCAGCGACGAGTCGTATGCCGGCACCGAATAGGGACTATAAGGAGGGACCTGCGTTTTTCATAAGTTAACGATCCTCTCTCTATGGTGTCACGGTGAGTATGAACATACCGACGAATACGACCGAGTCATTTCGTGAGTCCCATAGGTCGAGGCGGACGGGGTAGACGACGAGGGTTTGTCTTCGCATGGAGGAGAACCCTCAGACAGACTGTCGTGCATATGAGCAGCCTTGGGTGACATATACGTCGAGTCATCCATATCGTTATGAATTCCGAATGTCTGTGTTTGCTCTGCAGGTGGTGAACCAGTATCTTGCCGTGGATACTCTGCTTCGGAAGCACAAGCAGATCTAGACGAGGGCGATGAAGGTGCAATATTAGTATTATATGCGCACATGGGTGAAGATGTCGTCTAAGAAGAAGTGGGACAGGCGTTCACAAGACAAGCCACTGAAAAAGAAGTCTGCCTTCCCAGGACGTGACCAAGTGCGAGGCGAGTTCCAGACGACGGAACAGACCAGGTTATAAATCTCGGCTGGCTGCAAAGCCTCGCAGTCGACCGGAAAGGGCTAAGGTGGAGGTGAGCTTCTGGATGTCGCTACGTACGGCAGAGACCCTGGTACCTTGATGAAGTCGTTGAGGTGTACCCACAGGTACGGGAGCCAAGTTGCCTGGGGAGTGGTATACTCGACGATATGTACCGTAGTACTTGGGATGGGCGAACGACATCCCGGCACAGTATGGAGCAACATGTGAAACCGTCGCCTTGTACACGCATGTAGACATGCATAGTAGAGGACTCTCTACCCCATCCACTCTACCTGATCCAGGTCGGTACCCCTGGTAGGATTGATCGACCAAGGGGACGATGGGCGTTGACCATATGGCCCCGCCGCGGGCGCCTAGCTATGGGAGTGGGTGGGAATATCGAAGTCAAGCGAATAAACCGCTCAGGGACTGGGAATATAGCATGGCGTAGGTAGCAGACACAGAGTGCGATGATTGAGAACGAAGATCCGAGCAAACGGAGAGTCGCACAATGAAACTTGCCGGTGCCATAGGGCTGGCGGAACATGAGCAGGAGAGTAGTGCAACATAGACTGCTACCTTAGAGAGAGACGGTACCGCGTTCTGTTGCCCTACATAGATGTAGGGAGTAGGTAGATTGCCTCACATCAGGGTTTGATTAGGGAAACCCAGTGTCTGCACTGTATAATTGCCAGGCACGTGGAAGAGAAATACCAGGCTTTTGCAGGGTCGCAAAGAATAGACCCGGAGGTATGGAAAGTCACATCACCATGCGTGGATTTGAGTCTCATTCGCTCCCAGCCCGCCCAGGAGAATGAGTGGTCTAATCACCCTACACTACCTAGCTAAGGGAAAAGGTGAGTTTGGCAACAATTTGCGCAAAGGATGATCATGCACGTGGAGCGGCCGAAGCAAGCTACAGGTATCATTAAGAGAGAGTGTGTGAGGGAGAGGAAGGAGGGGAGGAAGAAAGAGCACTATGAAGACAGCACGCTCGAGACCGAGACAGACGAGCTTCACTGCTGACGGCCTGGTGGGTTTGTGACATTATTGCGACAGGAATATAGGAGAATTCACGAAAATTGAGAATTTTTGCAGTACGGCAGCGTAGTGCGTGTCTAATAGTCCTAGTAAGGTTAGTCCGGTACCCTGAATGCAGGGCTCGTGAAAATACATCTGCGGTCTCAGTATTCCTAGCAACAATATCGATCTAGTAAACGTATATCACTATCGTGGTAGTGGTCCGGTTACCTCTCACCTTCCTACCTCAGTGATTGGCGGTTCGGTTTTTTTTTTCTTTTTTTTTTGGTGGTACGGGGATTTGGCATGGGCAGTAACGTATCAAAGACGACCACTCCTAGCTAGCCTACACAGAGACAATGAGCGACAAGGGTTTGGCGCAATGTGGATAAAGCCGGTAAAAAAAGGATTGTGCTATTTCAAGCAGGGGTCAGTGTGTCGCAAGCAATCCGCGGTACGGTATCATGGACGGTAGCAAGAGAATCTACCAAGATACCATACGATAGGTGAAGGGCATATAGCGCCCCAAACAGCGGCTCATGTTCTTCGTAACAGAAACAGGAGACCCCGTCCACACCGGCGATCAAGTGTACTTAGTAGAGGCCTCGAGAGAGATCACGTTCCGAAAGTGTGTAAACTAACCAATGGGCTACGAACTGGTGAGATGGCGGTTTTGGAGGTAATGCCGTACCTGGTCTCGAGGTCAACGCACCCATTATCCCGATCGAGTCCCCGTATGTGGAGGCGGCACTCAAGCTCGAGCCGAAATGGACTGGCGGCGGGTCGGGACACGCGATGGCCTGAAGGCTATTGGGATAGTGCGCGCATTACTGGCAGGGCAGACAAGCATAATACTAGTAGATGCTTGAATACGTGAAGAGGTGCGCAGGAGAGGAGAGGAGATCGAGTTTCGACCCAAGCAACCGAGCCGATATGGCAAACCCCGGTAGATCAACTCACGTCACTTGATGGCCCGGCACAGTCGAATGACCGACTGGTGGCTGTGAGAGGAGTCGGTTGACCCAGAGCAAATGGCGGAGTGATGAACACCAGCTTCTGCATCCCACCCGGGACATCTCGACTCGGATGCCAATGGAAGCGAGGAAGGATGTCCGGGAGCCTGGCTGTCCGTCTCACTGCCAGCATCGCTAGCATACCTAGCATACCTCTGGCCCCCTCTGATGCGTCGTTGGGTCGCAGCGTCAGTCCCGACCGTCTGGGCCAGGAATGCAAATCACCCTTTTAGACTGCAATGAGCGGCTGCCGCGGAATTGTGGCTGGTTCGCTTGGGAGGGCTGTCATCATGGCGATTACGAGATGCATAGCACTACGGACAAGAAAGGAAGACAGAGCCATCGTGCGGTTGCCGGCGGTCGGACTATGATAACGCACCGGCGACACCTTGACCGTACTCTTTCAAGCGTGAGAGGAAGCAGATGCAGGAGTGTCTGGGACGGACTGACTGACTGACTGCATAGGCCAAGGCGCACGATATTTACCTAATTCCAAAATGCCGATGTTAAAGAAAACAAAGTGGCTGCTTTTGGCAGATAGCGCTAAAGTGGAACACCTCGAGCAGAAGAAGACTGTGACTGGCCTGTAACCTAAGTTAGTAGCTGCTACTAGTAGTATATTATGTCAGTCGATTCGACAGAGAACACAAACCTCGGATGTAGCGTTAACGTGGGAGCAAGTTAGGGCAGATACCCCGGACTGGGTGCCTATGTTGCTACAGTGTAGTCTAGAGCAGGAGGCCCAGATGGACAGATAGATGGACAGACAGATACAAAAGTTCCATTGATGGTCTGCCTGCCCACCGCGACTGCTACCTCAGAGTAACAGGGAGCTTGAAGAAGGTACACGCCGCAGACTTGCCCAACACTTTGAGGTACAGCTCGGGCCTCAGCGCGCACAGTGCGTCGTGCCAAGACCCGCTGTGGATGGAAAGTACCCATCAAAACGACAGAGCATTGTCAGATTCAGACGCGCTTCTGGGGTGACTTGGCAAGGTTTAGGCTTAGCGTCGAATCTGATTGGTCCCGACCGGTCGGTAACCAATGAAAGTGCCGGAAGCTTGATTATCGTCCAATTGTCCCCCAAATTCATTTGTCATAGCTTTTCCGCTCCTCTCAAGACCTCTCCATCTGCGCTTTTCCTTGTGCCTTAGCCTACGTAGTAGGTCCATAAGGCAACCCACGCCTTCTCCAGTCACCGCCAGAGCGGGAACACCGCTCGGCCTCCAGAAGAATACTGGAGAGAAAGTCGGGCAGATGCCTAGAGTACAAGTCTCGGCACGAGACGATCGATGCCATCCACTCCCGAGGGGAGGGTTCGGGGGTTGGGGACATTTCTCGAGGTGCTATGTAGCAATAGTGCTGCTAAGTATATACAACATATTCCGAAGGTCCGAGGGCCAGCAAATCGTCCTGCCCTCTAGCAGTGGATGTCTCTTCACAAGTAGGCCCGGCAGATATGTATGACTGGCTGCCCGCGCCCCTTCGAGAATAGTTTTTGCCAGGCCTATGCGTGACCTTCACCGCCCTGGCATATGCATGCTTCTTACCTACAGCGACGTATAGTATCATCGGCCAATATTGGCTGACCACCAGTGAAGAATTGAGCACCGAGATATCGTCTCCTGAGTTTAGGCGCCGATACTCGTCGAGGTGGCGCATAAGATAAGGTTGCTGCATTAAGGCGGACAATTAGGTCAAGATGGATACAAGGCCACTTGACCATCTCTAGCCGTCCTTAGCGCATCTTAGTAGAAGTCATTAGCATCAGGTCTCGTGAATCAACGCGTCGTATCGGCCCGCAAGCGAGTTCCTTAGTTTTAGCTCGCCGCAGCTGGATACTTTGGTTGTTTTCTGTTTGATGTTGTTGCTGTTGTTGCCCATAGCAAGGCAGCGTTAGGGGCGGGACTCACTTTCGATCCATCCAACGGTCTTTGGCCAGGGATCCAAAATCATAGTCTATGTGTGAATCATTCTTTCGTTAGAGCTTCTCTCGCTCATTCATGCGACGTGGGATCAAACAACCAGAATCACCATGTCCGTGGCGGCTAATCCCCACGTGCCTGCTTGAAATATCGTAGGATCATTGGCCCTCTACGAACCCAAGCTCTTGGTATTCGACCCTAAGCGACCTACGAACAGAAGAAACCGCACTACAACAGCCGCTGCGTTGAAGCTGCAGCCAACAGTCAACAGACTAGGCATTTGTACTTCCCACAAAACGTACATGTATATCAGACCCGTACTAAGTTCAGATATGAGCGTACTCTATACCAAGGTACATACATGTCCGTCTATGATCCAAGTTGGGGTTTTCTAATTTTTTCACCGGGCAGCGCCGCTCTGCCAGCAGATCCAGCAGGATTGTATTATCCTTCGCGCCAATAGCTAACTTGTATCCACTACTTCTCGGGTAGATGGCATATACAGCTCTGATGTACTACTAATAGATACTTTGAAAAGTGTCTTATACTCTTTATTGACAGCCCTACGAACGCAGGGTTGCTCCGCATGCACACAAGCGCCCAACAAAAAGATCTAATTTTCTATTTCCTGTTCTATCTAATCTCTTGCCCCTTGCCGCTGTTCTTTTTTTAGTGCAGTTAATGCTTTGTATAACCATTCTACTCTTCAAGGAAACTGTACGACTCAGGAGATGATCCAGCGTGTGAGCCAACGGTGTGTATGTGTTGCTGATTTGTAGTGTTTTTGCCATATTCGCTCCAAGCATTAGAGAACGCTGTGCCTCGGTTGGAGCAGCAACCGAGATTCTTTGTGACAACGCCCCCTGGCAAGAGTCTCTCCCTTCCTTAAACGTGTATCAGTAAATCAATCACCACACCGCGTTGTCTTCAGGCCGATTCCATTGTAAGAGACGCATACAAAGCGTTAAAATAAACCTATCCGGAGAAACTGCATTTCTATTATTTAATCACGTAGTAACTGCGATTATGCATCGTATATAAGATATCCTAAGAGAATCACATTCTGGATTGCAGCATATTCCAATGCTAGACCTTGTCGATTTAGTATGCACAGGGAAGGGTGGTTATACCGGTGCTTTATATAAGCTTTCAACTACTGATTAACTGATTGCGTCTAATATTACCATAGTAAAACTATCAGGAACCCAATATTCTCTGGTTTGTGTGATATTGGCAACTAGCACAAAAGCCAGGCCTAACAGACTGGCTAATGTGATATTTCTAGGCATAATCATATTAAACCAGACAGCTGTGAGTTCGCTACGTGAAATAGCAACATAGGGAACTACAGAACGGACCTGGCTTTTTATTCAAACTCGTATTTTCAATCTGGATTATACAAAACAGGTAAAACAAAGATTGATAAGTAGCTAGATTTTGGGGTTCACTTTGAGCACTCGATCTTGTTGAGCAGCGTGCATTTTACAGACTTTTAAATTTCTATTTGTCCACTTTGATCCCACTAGTACCTGAAGATAGTGACGTTCTCTCGGTACTTAGGTATACTTCTTGTGCTTAAGCGTAGTAAATTTCCCCGAAGCTGTTGGGTGAGTAGGGCGTGCTATATTACACGTCCAGAAGCCGAAACAAGAAGCATGGTACTTTTATACTACCCTGGGCTCGCCAATGGGAAATAGCTGGGCTCCGCTCGCATTACATAGTACTTCGGGGGTTGACGTGTCGCAAAACTGACTTGCAGAATTCTGATCCATAGTAAACTACCCTGTCGACCATAGGACTCTCGCTCCTAGGGTATTGTGATACTTACCCATGGCATAGACCTTGGGGTATAGGACTACTGGAAGATCTCGGCTTTTTTGTTTCTCTTTCTTTTCTGGTTGTAAATTAGATCGGCTTGTAGGACTACGGTGCTGATACAAAAGCCACCCGCCCCCAATTCCCCGTATACAACAAAATCCTAATAGCTTCCCGTCTCTACTAAGCCATATACCGAGGACTCGGCAGAGTCATGTATCATGGAATTCCTCGACGTCGACGTTATACAATGGAAACCCCCGCTATATTCGCTTGTTCTCACCATCAAAGCAGCGGTAGCAACGATGCGACACCATGTATCACTGAGGATATCCAAAATTGGGGCAGAATGTAACGTGCTTAGACTGGCTAGCGTGCGCGTGTGAGCTATACTAAATCCGCTCACCTTTACATCAATTCGCTACACGGACTACTTCACACTACCTATGATGTACAAGAGTATTCGTTACACGAGCACCGTGAACCGTGACTCCGCAATTCTCCTGTTTCTCGAAATCCCATCCCCCTTCCTTTGTTCCGTCGTCGATCGAGAGGGAGGGCGTCGAGAAGACGGAGAGGAAGAATAGAAGGCGAGAAAGCCTTGCATCGCCGCACCCTTACTGCGGCCCCTGTTGCAAGCGCTGTCGCGCTTAGCCAATAATCGCGATAGCCTGATGGGGCATCGCTCCTTAGATAGGGTATTATGCGGCCACTGTGCGACCACGTCCAGAACACATCCTCGGCCTAGTCCGGATTCTCACCACTGCAACGAAACAGCTGGCCAACTTCGTGGACCCGGTCGGCCGTCTCTGTGGCCCGAGACAGAGCCACACGGGACGAAGAATGGTCAAGCAAAGGTGGGCGAAAGCTTCGGCATGACTAGTCGCTGCGGATATTTTCCACTTGCGCACGCAGCTATCTCCTCACCAAGCGCAAGCAACAGTGCAAATGCACCGACGATCAGTCCACCCCGGACCTCAACTGCTTCTTACCATGGTGTCGGGTCCGGTGGCTCCGAAGACTGGACAGCAACACCGCGATGATAGAGGCTGGATTACGAGAATGCTACCTTTAATCGATGCTACCAAGAGTGTCACAAGCTGAAAGTGCCCCGTGATGAATGCGGCCTCCAATTGTTCGACGACGAGTGTTAGAGGGGCCATCGTATTGGGGGCTTCTTGCCTAAACTTGAGCATGTTGAGTATTCTAAACTGTGGGACGAGAGTGGTCAGACGTTACGGCAATGGAGTAGGTATACAATATTCAATTTCGTCTCGATGCCATGCGCCCCAACTCTGCAGCTCCGTACAGCAGATATGGCCAATCAACTTTGTACTAAGGATTTCGAAACGGTGCGGGCAGATCCTGCTTGCTGGCTGATCAACGAGGACGATTGTTGACGGTCGATAACCATATGCGCTCGCTAAGCAAAAGACGCAAGTTTCCTGGGAGTCATTGCTGTCCAGCACGGACAGCGTATGAAACCCATCTCCAGGCAGCTGGCACCGAATCATGTCCCATCTACTGACGTGTCAAGCATAATGAAATCTTATGGCTGATCTATCGTAGACCCTCGTGTTACAGCAGGCTTCCATACGTCACCGACTCATACTCCGGGCTTGCCACACTCGTGCCGCAAGTTTACCGAATAAGAAAACGGCTTACCACCCTAGTGCGTGTCGATTGACGCCTACTACCTGGGTATATTTCAGTGCACTTGGAGTATTTGCAGTAAGGTACTTGGCTCACTCTGACGAGTGACTCATGTTAAAGCGAACACTAATCGATCCAGGAATACCGAAGCCTTCGGAATATAGTGGCTTGGAGTCGAGAAACTGAAGCTTTTATCTAACCACATCCCGATTGACATTTTACGATCAAGCCCCATATGCATCGTCTCCTTCTGCTGTCTAACTTAGGCTACTTTCGACCCTCTGGTTCTTCAAACCCTTGCCCAGTAAGACTGCAATAGTAGGGACAATAGGGCTGATGATGCACAGAACGCAGTCGGCCAGCTTCGTAAAGGACAGCGAAGAGTTACATCGCGCATTATTGCCCTTTTCATCGTGATAACCTAGAACTTAAAACCTGTTGTGACTAGATATAGCGACGTCATCCAGCTAAGAGTTAGAGGCGATGCCTACTACGTTACTCCATTTATCATTTTCTTCTCCGAGTATTTAATCATCTTCAACTCTAACATATAAGGCTACCAATCATATACAGAGGCGGTATGGTCCTTATCGCATTGCATCTCATCTAAGGATACTAACAATCAATCTGCCGATAGTGGAACAAAACGAATCGCAGATTACCGGAGTCGATGCAGTGGGTGCCGTGACATCCCGTCGCCTTGTGCAACCCTCGCAGGCGAGAGACGCACAGTCCTTTTTCGAGACCTTCCCAAGAGGTAAACTGATAATCTCATAAGAAATCATAGCAGTTAACTGAGCCTGCAGCTCAGCTCACTTTCTTACTCATATCTCCTCGTTACTCATTACTCATTGCCATTAGATTGGCGATATATACCCAGGCGTATGTCGCGTTCATCTTAGCATGATCTCATTAATTATTTCATTTACAGTGATACACCCAACGCCATCATTGAGATTCGATAGGCCGGTGCCGTTTTATTTCACTATCTAGGCCTTCCACTTCAAGACTAACCTTTTTATTTAGCGATCGCAATGATGGAGCGAGTCTGAGCCTGAGCCTGAGCCTGAGCCTAAGATTTCTTCGGCTGCATGTAGTAGTCCAGTTCATATATGCGGCGATGAAGGGAAGAATTCAGTGCAATGCCTAGAAGGGAGTGCCAAACGGAGACAATGATGCCATGAATACTTATTGTAGCGCACCCAGCTGATACGATAGGGGACATATCTCCACACCGTGTTCCTCAACATCATATTTTGTTATGCTGTTGGTACATCCACTTTCCTTGCTTTCCACCATCTGCAAGACTTTGGCTACCAACAGCGCTCTCTTTAGCTTACTCCTCTAGGAGTAGATCTAATGCAGCCGCCTTAGCTGATACCTCACAGAGTGTACTTGATCTAAAAATATGTAAACAGATTCCATTCACTCCACAATACTAACTCCTGACCCTATTCGCCTCTGTTACCATGTGTACTTAATCATGTTGGCTGGCTGCTTTTGCTCCCAACTACATATCCTAGCCTAACTTACGCGCACACTATTTTGCCCCCTCTTATATCTATCTATAGTAAACGCGTGACACTCACGGCAAGAAAAGCCCTTGAGATACATGAAACGTATTGGACTCCTCCTGGAATAGCGGTAGTGGTTCTTTCTGTACTTCGCACGGCTGCGTATAATATGGAGAGGTTGAAGCACGGCGAGGTCAGCTTCAAACCATCTGTGTCATAGACGGGACGCTGTGTTCGTAGTTTACCTCTTTTAACCATAAAGAAAAGGAAGAAAACTCAGCAAAGCACATCGATGTATCTCCAGATTCTTTGAAAGGAAGTTTACCTAACTTTCATGGCAATGACAAAGATACCTATGCGAGCCGGACTGAGCAAGCAACTTTAGCAATCACCAGCTTCTCACCTGATACTAAGTACCTATTCGTGACCTAAGACACTTCTATAGCGTTGTAACTCTTTGTTTATACTGTAGAGATATAACCACCCAAATGATAGCACACCTTTACCCCCTGCAATGTAGTATTCATTTCCCAAGGAACGCTCTGCAGATCCTGACATGTGCCGTTCGCTAAGGTAGAAGCTTCGTGTGGCAACTGGATATAGCATACATAGGGTACATATGGGCTTGAAAAGCAAACTGCTCGTAGCGAGGTTCTCGTACATACATTCGACAAGTCTCCAGTGGTACAAAAGAGGACGACGTTGTACGGTTGCCGTTGAAATGGATTACTGTTTGGACCGTGAGAGATTAATTACCGAATGAGCCGCCCTCATATTGTAGGATTATGCTCAGGGAGGACACACACTTTCTCTGTTCGGCCCTTCACCAGCTGAGCACCATCGCAGGTGTGGTGACACGGAAATACAAGGCATCACTTCATGTTACCGCCATGTCTCGCTGACAAAACTCGGCAATGTATCATTCGTCGTCCCCACCATTGAGCTCGCCATTAGCCAGTGCACAAGTCCTAGCCGTTGAAATACTCACCTCGAGTACTCTAAAAGCACACCTGGACAGAGCTGCGCCGCAACCTTATCACATACCTTAGGCCATCACTGCGGCCGTGATTGGAGCAACCGCCTTGCCGCTTGGAGTCTTCTCTTCATGTTGTCATTGGAGACCCCAATATTACATCACCCTATATCCAAGTCGACGATCCTTTGATACGGATAGACTCGGCGCGTAGGGACAGCCACATGTCGATCCCCCGGGCCTGTCATATCCAAACCCATGCTCACTCTATATATGAGGCATGGGACTTCGCTGCAAAGTCCTACGTCTCGAACAGCCGGTCCGGCTACATACTCTCCACATCCGGAGAGATTATGTCCCGTCATTCTTCACCCCCTATATACGTATCTACAAGAGACTAGTCGAATACGGATAGATCACTAACCTAGGGAGTATGCTCTATAGTGAACAGTGAATAGGCCTATCACCGTCTTGTATAGGGGCATCTTTGCCCCTTTAATACAAAATGAATACCATTCTATACGCCCAACAGACTGCCTCAGACGGCTTTTCCTTGCCGGGTGAAATACTACCTAAGAGACCCCAAGTCCAAGCCCTCGGGCCCGAAGCCTTCTAGAGTTCCATGGCTGAATGCAAAACAGGGATCATAACCTCGTGACAAAGGACACATTATGAGACAGTAGCATCAGATACAACGTTGAGGAATGCCTGAGCCAAAATACGACAACGCATGGCAGTGCTATGGCCCGAGGCGAGGACACAGTACCAAACCAGTTCTGCAACCGGGAAGATGGATGCCACGCGGCAGGCATGTCGAGCGTGAAGACCTTGACAAAAACAAAAATAAAATACCTAGGTAAGAAGGTAGCAAGGTACATGAACGCTATGACTACAGTAGGAGGCTCGCCCTCTCGCCCTCCCGCCCCCCAGCTTCCGGAATGATGGGGGAGAAAAGAGAGATGATTATCCAGTACCCCCTCTGCATGGCTGCGGCGAGGTGTTTCCGGCACATATTGGCCGCAACAGCAGTACCACTCACGAGACCCCTAGACGCCTACCTGTATGTCTACTTACGTACACGCTAACCCACGTATTTCCATACACCATGACATATCCTCTGATTCCTGAACCCCTGAACCAAAGAAGCTTGATCTCAAATGCAGCACATATAGATTAAAGTGCAAAGCTAATCTCCCGATGTGACGTAGAAGGAAATCACGATTACGAAGAGAAAGCCACGACCAGACTCCCTAGAAAGATATCAGAGAGAAGAAGAACGCAAGATGAAATAAACACTTAGTATGAAACTGAAGACGAAGCCAGAATGCACCTAAAAGGATAGAGACACATACCATGCATAGTTTACACTTAGTACGCACTGTATATATCGTAAGTACATCGAGTTGCGCATAGTCGATCTGTTCATTCGTCTCCCTACGCTCTCTGGATATACCTCGGGCCCTATGTAGTTGCATTAATATGATACCATCCGATCAGCCAAAGGCCATGCATGTATATAGTTATAAAGTCAAGGACTAGAATACGGACAGTTCTAGGCTCCTGGTGCGACAAGAATACACACATACCCTGTACTTCACTCACAAGACCTCGACACGTATTACAAGGAAAAGATTGAGCGCCAAACATTGATCACAGAAACAAGCCATTTCCGTGTCCCATAATACACAGCTTGGAGGCGAGAGAAGTAATTAAACGCCGAATAATACGCAATGGCCAGGTAAATGAGAACGTGCCCTGACACAATGCAATTATGCTGTAGCTCTGCTTGCATTTACCGTGAGACCAATAGGGTCTCTCTCCGTGCTTCACAAGTAGCGGAAGGAAGAAGGGAGGAATGAGTACCAAGCGAGGCCGAAGTCACAGCATCAGGCGCCCACGTGGGAATCAGGGGTCCGGCAGTAATATCATCAATGTCAGACCTGCATCGAAGTCACAGTAAATGCAATTTCAAGGGAGGGGAAGCGAAGAGAAAGGATAAGACCATGAATCACCTAGTAGGCAGGTAGTATGAGATGCCTCATGGAGGCAAGGATGAGAGAAACTATACGCACTGCTGGGCTAGAATACATGTTCGGCATTCTTAGATAGCACATTGATTTGGGAGACGCGGTTGAAATTTCGTTGCCACGAAATTGATGTATTATAAATACCTATGTGTATCTGTATCGAAACACGGACTCCGAAAAACAAACAGTCAACATGCTACATCCGGATGTATAGTATATCTCAAACCGCACAGTATAAGCCACCCATGCTAGAATATGTGTCCCTTTGCAATAAGGAGAGAGGCTTGGAAGAACCTCATGTTTTACACACCAGTTGGGTACGAATCGAACAATCTCAGATTGTGCTGTGTTCAAGTCATCAGTCGTCTCCTCTCTTCCTCGGCGCATTATCGTCGTACAACCAATAATCTAAATAATTCCCTGTCGGTCTGTTTGATCATCAAACAGATGCCTTCTCCGTATATCGAGATCTCTTACGCAGACTTGATTTCACATTCCCTCTAGCGGTTGGCTGTACGTGTAGTTAAAATCAAGCAGTCCATCGAGGACCCAATGCTGCGGGTCGAAGAAGTCGTAGTTTGTCTCGCTCCCGTAGCCTCCGAGGCCAATCATGCTATTGGGCCCAGCGTTGAGGCCATGTTGCGGAGTAGGCGTTAATCCGCCGTTATTGGTTATGGATCCCAGGGTAGACACGTTGTTTTGTGCCAGGAGGGTACTATCCATATGAGTAGATGATGCTGAGGACTCGTTAGCGGAGTCTGGGTTAGTAGCTTGCTTGAGAGCTAATGGATATTAGCATGTTCTCTCAGATGGAGAGGCTGGGAGACAACGGGACTTTTCTTACAGTCGAGCCCTCGGCCATGGGCTTGGTATTCTTCCCTCCAGCGCCAAATAGAGTCATATACTAGACTCATGCTATGTCTACATCGTACCTTGAGCTCCAAGCTATTATCAACAGGTATTGTAGTATCGTCATCGTAACGCGCCTTGTTATTATTGATTTCAATGCGCGCCCCATTCCACATCTGAACCATCAACTCCGCCAAGCGCCATGGTAAATCATTATCCACGGTGCTGGTTTTGCGAATAGCATTGATAGTCTTGTGAAAAAGTGTTCGACCTCTGGAAGCATCTATCGTCTTTGCGAAGAAAGACCGCATCAACTTCAACAAGGCGAACCCACAAGCAACAAGCATTTGCTGGAGATAGTTAGTGGCATAAACCAGGATATACTGGTTCTCATCCAGGAAGAGAAGATCTAAGTAGGCGGACACGGCGCGCCAAAGACCCATCAAGTCATCCATATAGCCCGGCGTAGTGCTGGAATCAAAAAACCCAGCCAGGCGAAGATGTACATTCGCGGCTTGTAGATGGGCATCAACGATGGGGGATAGATGTTGAGAAAGGATAGAGGCTTGCAATTCTTGGAAATCTCGCCGATACACGCGCATCAGCATGGCTCTATGCTCGTCACCGGCAACACCTCGTGGATCGCTAGCATTACTGTACATCTCCTTCGAGACTTTATCAGCAAACCTCTCAATCCGCAATCTCGCCTCCAGCTCCGGCGCTAGCGTAAAAGGACCGTCTTCGCCAGGACGGATCGCCAGCGTCCAATCATACAAAGTAGTTGCCGGCTGGCCATAGGCCGTGCCGATAGACTGCGCAACGATGTTACATACAGCCCAAGTAGTGACGCGGTCGTGGAGCTGATCTTTGTTGAGTTCTACAGACACCCTAGAGAAGTCTTGTGTATGGTTAGGCCGGTGCATGCCAATACCCGTCGCAGCCTTCATCATCACGCCACATAGTATGTGGGTGGGATCCGCTGTCGTCGTACTCGTCGGTAATGGCCATGTACACATGAGACATAAGGCCTTGACTACAAAATAACTATTGGGCACATCCCCCACCGTCCCCCATAGCAGCCTATTGAGTGGTCCGCTAGAGAGCTCGTGTAATATAGAAGGCTTCGGGGTATAGCGGCGGGATGCAATGGCAATGATGGTCCAGAAGAGGAGGGCGTGTTGCTGATAATACAGATCGGGCGATTGGTGCTCGTTAAGAAAGGGAAGAAAGGGATGGTAGCAAGTAAAGAACTCCTGGAACAACCCATGCACGTCCTGCTCGGTTAGACGTACGTGTTCCAACTCGTAGGCGTAGTGAGTGGTGGGCATACTATACGAGCCGCCTCTCTTCAAGGTAAGAAGCGACGTTACGGCCTCGTCGGATCCCATGAGGGAGGGATTTCGGGTATGGGAGTATGTACTGTTGGCGATGGGCGACTGCAGTTGGGACTGGAGATCCTCCTCTTCGTCCATGACATAGCCCTGGGCTTTGGCCTGAGCAATATTGCGACGCAGCCGTTCAATCTCCTTTTCCATTTCGGCATGCTTAGAGCGCTTGCCGACGCGTTTAAAATTGGATTCTATCTTGCACTCGAGCTTGAGGCGGTTGCAACGCGAGCAACTCTGAAACGGAGTCTGTACGACATCGCACCGTAACTAGAGACAATTGAAGTGACACCAGTCAGCCTTAGCACATATCGGAAAATTGGGATGACGCATGTCTTGAGATACACGGAGCGCATCCATTCACACGGCATTAAGCCCTACAAAGCGCAGAGCGGCGCAGCGACGTCGGCATCGTCTGACGCGGAAAGGCGCGCGAGGGTCAGCCGCACGCACGCATCTCCAGCCCGACCGATCGCCATCGAGGTGATTGGAGACGGCTGCGAGGGGTTGCAGTGCTGGTAATTGAGGTAACGACGGTAGCTTGCGGTTGACTCACTTTCTGCTGGCGACACTCGTTGCACGCGCGCTTAACACCAGGTTGTCGCTTCTTCTCGGGCTCGATCAGGGAGTGGTCCTCGTCGCCGATACTGCCGGGGCTGCTTTCGACAGTGCTGCGCTTCCGCTTGACGGAGTCATGGCGATGGAGGCTCATAGGGCTAGTCGGGCTCATGGACGGGGCCGAGGGGGCGCCGCCGACGACGACGTGGCCATCCATGCATTCAATGGTGTCCCGAATGAAAGGCCGACAAGCAGGGTCCGATCCGCAGCAGCAAGCTCCGACCAATGCTGCTGGGTTGGCTGGGCTGGGCTGGGCTGGGCTGGGCTGCTGACTGGTGTATGCCCGGAGCTCTCTTCTGCTTCTTTTTTTTTTTTCTTGGTCCTACTTTTTTCCCCTACCCGTTTTCACTGCTTTTCTCGGTGTCGCGCGGTGAAGGGGGAGACTCAGGCACACCGATCACGGAAGGAATTGGGTGAAGGAGGGGTCTTGAACTAATAATAAAAAGGCGGGAGAGTCAGAGGCACGGAGACAATGAACTCTGAACAGCCAAATCAGATGTGTTGAAAATTTGCTTCTGCCACTAAAACGGCAAGCCGACCAACCATCAATGCCATCCACACCGGCCACGAGGAGCATCCACTGGGCGCTTGCCTTAGTTGCGCTGGAGCTCCCGAGGAACAGCGCCTGGTTGGTAGTCGAACGCCTGACCGGTGGTGCTTGTGCTTGTGCTGGTCTGTTTCTGGTCCAGTTTGGTTTGGGTTGGTTACCTTTCAACTGGGGCACTAGATACTGAATACTGTATGCTACTGTACTAGTACGGTGGGTGCGGGAGACTAAACATGTAAGGTAGTGTCCGCTATCAACGTGCAGAACAGAACATGCGGCAGGACAGTGGTGCTGCAGGTAGTTCCAATTAAAGACGGGGAGTAACCCGTGTGGACTTCAGACCGCGGCGGCGATAGGGAGAGGAGGTAGAAGTGGCAGAAATGACAGCGAAAGAGGAGCTTGGGCACAATCAGGTACGATCGAGAACGATAGGTAAAGCCGCTGTGCGGGTAAGGGCGTCCAGTTGGACGACGAGTCACAGGAGGTGAATCAGAGGGTGTACTAATAACTCTACGGTAAGTGGCCTGTCGTCTTGTCGCCTGTCGCTCTGCTACCTACCTGTACCTAGGTAGCTAGCAAGCCCTGTAGCGAGTGAAGTGGCCGTGGCAGCAGCGTGGCAGCAGCGCAACAGGGCAGCCAGCAGGGCCCGTAATGACTCGATTGGTTGAGCTGCACTGTGTTTTTTGACTGCCCACCTGACTTGCACGACCCGAGCTGGCCTTACCCGAAACGGCCAAGCCGGGCAGCCGCCAAGCTTCGAGAATGAGGGGTAGGTGCGGGTCTTGCATGAAGCATTGGCCATTCGCAGCGCGGCAGCAGGCAGGTCTCTGTGATCTGCTTTGGCTAATGCATGTCAGGGTCCGGCTAGCGTTGCCCTCAGTGATGTATGTATGTACTTACCTAACCTAAGAAGGTTAGAGGACGCGTTCTGAGCTCCTACCACTCGCATCCAATTACCAATGTAGCTGTCAGTCTTCCACGAAGCATCACTCAGCATGTTAGTTCTAGCAATCATTAGATACTACCAGTTTCGTAGTTTATTTATTACACTTTTCATATACGTTACTTCCGGCTTATCTACCTGCATTTTAGGTTACCATTTCTGCGTACCTCTAGTCGCGGATAGTGACGAAGCTGTACCCACCTTGTAACGTCTAATCGATCGCTGACCACACGCACCCGCACACGACAGCCCATTCATTTTCTCTTTTACTTGGATTCTACTATAAGACATTATCCGGCTGGCTGCTTGAGCTAGGTTACAAGGCAATTGCAATAACATAATCCAAAAATTGTGCTACATCTGTACGTGGCGGGAGATATTCGTCTGAATTATCATATAGGTACCGACAGGCCTACTAACCTAACTGTTGGCACTTGTCAGTATTGGACCGACAACGATCTGGTCGAGAGTCACATGTCAGCAACTTACCCTTAAAGCGTATAGCACCTCAGGGAAAAGCCCAAAAGGAGAACAAGCTGAACAAGGTTCTTAAAAGGACTCATTTTCTTGCTTGAGTGCACGTAATGTAGTACATGGGAGGCATCACAAGTACACTGTTGCTCCCGAACCTCTTGATGTACGACTGGTCACTACTACGCTTATCATCATGTCCACAAACAATAAGGACATCCGTCCTACTGCTCATCCACAAGCAACGTCCTCTCGAAGACTCTTTAAGGGTACGCTGAGCCCACCCAGTGCGCAACCAGCACACAAGTCATACACTATGACCCCAGCATCGATCTTGGAGGTCTCCATCAAGGACCCGGCTAAAGAACAAGCCGCAAGTAAGCATTCATACGGCCATCCATCCTCTTGATCAGACCTGACGTGAAACCCTAGCCTACAGAGGCTTTGATTTCAATCCCAGCTACACTTATACTTATAATCTCTCTCTAGGTCGCCAACCCATTGCTATTTCGTCCACTGCTGTGCCTCAACCCTTTGTGGATCCAGCTGCTCTGCAGCGACGTCCACATCCTTCTTAAGCAACAACTACCTAGAGTCATTTTATCCTCGTCCCATAGTCTACCTCGGAACCACGCCACCACTCCCAATAATCTCGCCATGCATTACATGCGTGGAGGCGGCACCAGGGTATTTGCTGCAGCCCTTGTCTGATCCTTCTACTCAGTATCGAACATGGGCTATGGATCGTTGGTAGGGCATACACGACCAAAGCCCAACCGGTGCCGAACACCGATTGATACTCCGCTCGGCTGCCCGTATCACGTGGTTCCGGACACTTCACTCTCTTAACCGTTTCGGGTTTGCTTGCAACCGTAAGACTTGATACGTGGGGGCCGGCTTCAGACAAAGGCTCGACAGAGCATCCGAAAACGTGGCGAAACCGCCACCCCGCTCCATATCAGCCACCTTGGCAAGGCTCACTTGTACTCCCAACAGTATCTTAGAAATCCAGATCTTGGCGAACGAGGTTGACCAAGAATATTTTGACTTGACAAACAGTCATCGTATTGAGGTCATTGTTGACGCGATCTCATTTTCTCTTACTAACGCCCTACTGGAAAATAATCCAGTGAATCACCTTACCAAATTCCAGATTCTGTTGATAATATCATGTCGATTTTCACTGCCTAGAGGATACGCTGGTCAAAGAGTTTTATTTTGAAAGCCTATAAACTGAACAGTCGCACTACTCTTCAAAATTTGGGACTCGCCTCACTATCTGTCATCACTCAAAACCCGTCTCTTAAAGGAGACAGCAGAGGTATATCGTGATAATTTCGATATCTTTAGGTCAAAGGTCATATCCTTTTTTGCTGTTTTCCCCCCTTCTTCCGCTCTCCTTCTTGCGCTAGCCAAAATTCTTCACTGCCCTCTGACGTCCAACGGGTCCTTTTGCCGCTGCTGGTCCTCCGCATCTCCGGTGTTAACGGTGTCGTTGCGCTCAATCATCAAAATCTCGGCGTTCTTGGCAACAGGACGATGCCTCACGCCCTTAGGCACGACATAGACATCGCCGACTTTCATGGTCACAGCCTCGACGGATTTTGGCTTAGTTTCCCCGTCTCCTTGGGCTCGGGCCTCGATCTCGAGCGTTAGCTCTCCCGAGAGTAGGTAAAATAACTCGTCGGAATCCGGGTGTGCGTGGAAGATGAACTCCCCGTCGATCTTGGCGATCTTCACGTGCTGGTCGTTTACGGCCGCGACCAGACGCGGAGACCATGTTTCGGTAAAGGAGGCGAATGTTGAGGGGATGGACACGGCGGCCATTTTATGAACAAATGTTTGTAAAAGTTTCAATAGCAAGAGGTATAACAGTATTGTGATTATGTAGGCTTGGTGGCTCCGCAACCACTCACGCTGCAAGATATCGCTGAGGTAGGCAAATTTTCGAGATATGTTACACTCCAAACTTCGAAGTCTGTGTCATCTCACGATTGCTTAGACCTTTATTATGTGCTCTGTTCATTAGTTGGAAGAAGATGTTCTGCTGGAAATCATCGTATATTTGCAACTTGGCAGGGCGCGCCCTTCAAACGTCTTAGCGCAAAGCCAGCTACCCGTTGCGGGGATATAATGTCAATAAATGCGACAGATTCATGAAGCCCTAAGATGTCCCTGGCATATTTCCTTATGTGTCGAGGTGCATCAGCAAGCCTAAGAAAACGCTGCTGGCATATGTGCTGGCAGAAGTTTGAATTGAGAATACCATCTTTCACGTCTCAAACTTCTGCCTGTTTCGAAGCATAACGAGGCGTGCAAGACGAACCGACCTACTGGTCAACGCCGACGTCAGTGATGGTTTCATGAGATATTTCGCATCGCAGGCGTAGAATGATATCGAAGAACATCAGATTTGAATCAGCAATTGACGCGCAAGACGGCTGAAGCCCAAGCGACGAGACATAGAATAGAAGACATGATGTTCGGGTTCTAGATTGGTCATGAAAAATCACGTCATCGGCCTGGGGAACATAGAGTGCCAAGCCTTTCAAAGCGCGAAGTCGCGAACAGGTCCCCGCTTTCTAAACGGCTTTCGTAATCGATATCAGCCCTACCTGCTGGTGAGCACAGTTACCTACATCTCCGCTAGTACTGAATAGGGCGGTAGGTATAGACTAGGACTCTGGAGTAGGAGATCCGCCACTTAGTAGATCGAATAATGATTGTTACGTTACTGCTCGCGAATTGTACTGTCTACAAGTACTACACTAAGCGCGAAACCAAGTTCTATATTACGGGAAAAGCCGCGTCAACGCTATCTCTCACAAGCCGTCAGTCGAGTTGTGCCTACTTCGTATAATACCTAGGCCTCGCTGATGTACTTGGGTACACTGCAATCTCTATATAGATACGCATACCTATCGTGCATCATGTTAGCGCTACGCTAATAAATAGTATATTGTTAATATGTAAGCAAGTATACTACTTGGTAAGATGTACCAGCTTGGCGGTACTAGCCGGAGTTTGCTTTCGGCGCGGGACATCTAAACAGCTACGGCCGAACATAGCGCGACGAAGAGCTTGACGAGTTTATCAATTCTCGCCAAAAAGCCACACTGATAGCTTCACCACTCTATGTTGAGGATTATACGAACTGACAAATCGACTTGACCATCTCGCTCTTTGGACTGTTGTGGCGTTTCTAAAGGCCTCTAGAAGGCAAACCACCAGCAGGCAAGATGACAGTCCTAGGCCATGAAGACATCGCGAAGATGAAGAACCAACCTCCATATAAGTCTTGACGACCTCACCACTTCGACACCATTCAATCCTGCTTCTCGTCATCATCAGACAACAAGCAACTTGATCATCACTCAAACTTCAGCTAAACCCACCAATCTCCACACTTTGCACATCATCGAAGCATCAGCAATCATATCACACAAAATGTCTGCTAAGAGAATTATCACTGTATTCGGCGCCACTGGCAACCAGGGCGGAGCGGTCGCGAACCATTTCCTGAATGACCCGAAGTTGAACAGCACCTGGGCTGTCCGCGCTGTTACTCGTGACACCTCCAAAGACTCGGCCAAGAAACTTGCTTCGCAGGGTGCAGAGGTCGTCACTGTGAGTCTATTATTCATTTCACTACTGTTCGACAGGTAGAACTCACTTTGAGTGGTGACTGATATTGAGCAGGCGGACCTCAATGACAAGACTTCCCTCGTTAAGGCTATCGCCGGATCTGACACGGTCTTTGCCGTGACCAACTATTGGGAGAAACTGGATATGGAGCTCGAGGAACAGCAGGGCCGCAACATTGCTGACGCTGCCAAGGTTTGTCTCAACAGCGCATGTCCCATTAGCTGCTATTGCTAACAAATAGTACAGGGAGTGGGCGTGAAGCATCTCATCTGGAGCTCTCTTCCTGACGCCGCTAAATGTAGGTTCGAGGTACCAGTTCCAGCACTGTAAAGCCAAGTGAATTAACCATGGGTTATTAGTGAGCGAAGGCAAATATTCTCGCCTCTATCATTTTGATAGCAAAGCCCATGTGGAGGAATACATACGCACCCTTGGCATTCCGGCCACATTTTTCATGCCTGGCTTCTATATGTCAGGCATAGCCGGCGGGATGCTCTCGAAAAGGGGCGAAAACTGGGTCTTCAGCTTACCTATCGCGCCCTCCTCGCCTATCCCTCTCTACAACCCAGCCGACACGGGCAAGTATGTGAAGGCCATCGTCGACAACAAGGAGGCTCTCCTGGGCAAGCGATTCCTAGGAGCTACCGAGTACCTCACAGCGCAGGAAGTCATCGACACTTTCAAGAGCGTGTTCCCTGAGGACGGCAAGACCGCGATGTACTTCGAGACACCCAAAGACGGGTTCTACGCCTTTATGAAGAGTACTGGATTGCCTGACTTTGCGGTCGAGGAGCTTTATGAGAACATGGCGATCATGCAGGATTTCGGATACTATGGTGGCGAGTCGCTTGATGAATCGCGTGGATATGTTGCTGACCATCTTACGACCTGGGCTGAATTTATTAAGAACGCTCCTTCTTTCGCTGGGCTAAAGTGAAGGAAGACAGCAATGAAAATTTACTAGGTCGACGAGTGAATAGGGGGGAAAGTCATTGTAAAGGCAGCCTGAAATGATACACGAAAAGCGCCCTAGCTTGATGAAGAATACCTCTTCTATTTGTAGTAGAAGGCTTTGTCAAGCAAAGCCCTTCCGAAATAGTTCAATGAAAGCATGGTTCCTTGTTAGCTCCATCGTCTACTATCATCATAGCTTGAACGAGCCAATAAGTTACCTCAGAGCTGATGCAGCATAGATATGTATATTCGTCTCCGTATCCTCGTTCACTTCGATGTTTTATGTCCAGGACCCCATACTAATCCCACGGATCTGGAATGCTTGCAGTGTGTGCATTGAAGCAAGCCGTACTAGGCTCGTAGCGGCTAGAATGCACCCTCTTTCTCCTGCAGGAGCTTCTCCTAAACACGGCTGGAGTCCAGAATATGAAAAGCAAGCTTCTTAACTGAAGAAAGACTTATGAGAACTACCCAACAAGGGGCTGCAAAACTGCTGTAGCCATGTTTCTCAATTCTGTAGAGTTGTAAAAAGATAGAAAGAGGGTGCGTGCAGGTAGAAAAACTACCGAGCATAGATAGGTTAATTTCTGCCACGTGAGGAGCTTTCTTTCACAAGCCGAGGCTCCTCTATCAAAATTGCCGAGTCTCGGCCGTTTGCCTATCGGATGGCGGCCCACTTTCGATTGGAGGCGGCAACAACGCGGACCCACTTGTTCTAACAACCCCAGACCACCGTCATCTATCTGTCTCGCTGCTTGCCTTCATTTTCACTCCCATCTCGTCCCCATCTGGCCATCTCCAGGGTTTGCCGTCATCTGTCAATACCCCATACCTGGCCGTTGTCGCTTTATTTTGTATTAGATTTCGTGTTTAATTTTCAATTCCACCGTCTTCTTCCAACTTACAGCGAAACGCGTCCCCTGACCTTCTGGTGCATTTTCATCTCCCCGGAATACTGAGACCACATAGGATAAAGGAGACCTCCAATTGCCAGCGCCGCCGAATATCCACGAACCCTCGTCGCCCGCTACGCTCGCCGTGGTGGCCCGAGCGGGCGTAGAAACAATCTAAGCACATGGCCTCGCCGCCGAAACCCTGGGAACGCGCCGGTGCGACCGGCGCCGGGACTGGTACGTTGCTTTTCTTGATTTCCCTCTGCGCCAGTCTCAGCCTCAGCCTCAACCTCATCTGCGACCCTGACCTTGCTTCCCATCTGTTGCCCATGTGCTTTCTCTCGTGACTCACATCATCTCTTCCGAATAGCGACCATGGCTGCGCCTACAGCTCCTACCTCTGGCGCCTCCACCCCGGCGTCGAACGCTCTCACCTCACCCTCATCCACAACAACTGGTACAGCATCGTCTACAGCACCTACTGTACCCCCTCGCCCCGACTCCCTGTCCGCTGCCGTCAACCAGAATGCCTCGGCCTATAGTCGCATGTCGACCAACCCTTACAACTCGTCATATTCATCTCCCTACTCGTCGCCCTATACGAGAATGGGAGGCATGGGAGGCTACGGATACGGAAATTACGGCGCATATGGTGGCGGATACGGCGGCTATGGCGGCATGTATGGTAATAGCATGTACGGGGGAATGCCGGGCATGATGCCGAACGATCCCAACAACCCTAATAGCTTGACAAGTCGCTTCAGCAACAGCACACAGGCCACCTTCCAGATGCTAGAAGGCATTGTCGGCGCGTTTGGCGGCTTTGCCCAGATGCTCGAGAGCACCTACATGGCTACACACTCGAGCTTTTTCGGTACGTGGACTGATGACATGTTCACTATTTAAATTCGCCTCATCGCTAACTATATATAGCAATGGTGTCCGTTGCTGAGCAGTTTGGTAACCTGCGCGATACTCTAGGTTCCGTGCTGGGCATATTTACTTTAATGCGCTGGATACGCACGTTAATCGCGAAACTTACTGGCCGTCCTCCTCCAGCTGACGCCACAGCCCTGACGCCCGCTGCTTTCGCCCGCTTTGAGGGTCGACAATCCCCGGGTCCTAATGGTGCTCCCGGTCAACCGAGGCCCAGCAAAAAGCCTCTCATATTCTTCCTTCTGGCTGCTTTTGGCTTACCGTACCTAATGAGCAAGGCGATCCGATCTCTTGCAGCATCAGCAGAAGAAGAGGAGCGAAAACGGATGGAAGCTATGGGCCAAAACGTCCAATTAGATCCCAGCAAGCTCGAATTTTGCCGCGTTCTCTACGACTTCACCCCCGAGGCCGGAAACGCGACACAGGGGGTCGATCTTGCTGTGAAGAAGGGTGACTTCATCGCCGTCTTGAGCAAGAGTGACCCGCTGGGTAACCCTAGCGAATGGTGGCGATGCAGAGCGAGAGATGGCAGGTCAGGGTACTTGCCAGCTACGTTCTTAGAGACTGCAAAGCGACCCGGCCAACCGGTTGCAGCAATCAAAGCCACCGCGAGTGAGCCCGCAAGTTCACGAACGAACTCGATTACTAGTGCCAGTGCGCAGCCTCCGGCTATCACCAGTAAGGCCGGTGATATCTCACCGGAGAGCTTCCAAAAGTCTCAATTTTACTCTTAATAGAGCTTTATCCCTGCATGGTGTCATGTATAATGACCCACAACAACAACTATAACGGCGGGTTGAAATAATCTTATTAGCGGAGTTGCTCATCTGACGCGAGAGGTACCAAGCAGATTTGGTGCAGCGTTGTGTGGGGATGTCCCCAATCAATATCATATACAACTTCATATGTACAAATCAAAAGTTTTACACAGGTGTGACGGGAGCTGGGCGTTCTTGGATATGGGAAATCCTAGTTAGCGGCGGCTTTGAGGCAGTGAGCTGGCTTATTTGGATTCAGCTCACCGATGGTGTTCCATCTTGCCTCACGCTCTAGTGAGAGCGATTAAGCCTTCATTCATAATTCTAGAAAGAAAAGAACGTCATATTGCGTTCTATTGCTTGCCTTCACAATTTACTCTTGAGTCTGTTCTTGTTCTGAGACCAAAGTGGGTTACACGTAAGACTTTTATTGACGTAGACAAACCATGGAAGGATTTCAATATACGTAATATGTAGTACTTCGGGTTAGAGCCTAGTTGCCTTTTAAGGGGTCGTGAGTGTGTATGCCTCTCGTAGCATCCGTGATATGGTCCTTCACTGATTGCGCAAATGCTGTGGGGTTGGGACAGAAGGAATCTATATATATCCTGGGTATTTTGTACAGGAATAGAGGCGTGTGTGTATAGTACAAGTGATTACATTTTATCAAAATACAAGATTAGCCTCGTCAACTCTCTACGATTCAAGGTTGGGGTTTGGGTGATCGCCGAAGAGATGATATGTCTTCTGCTGCGCTGGCGTTGTTTTGGACGGGCTGCCTACGAGCTGGTCTTCTCCTTTGTTGTTCTTGGGGAACGCGATGACGTCTCTTATCGAAGGGACATCGCAGAGTACTGAGATGAGCCGGTCAAAACCGATGGCAAACCCGGCGTGTGGGGGGCATCCTGCCCTCAGTGCCTCCAGCAGATGCGAGAACTGACGCACGCCCTCGTCGGGCATCTTCAGGACTTCGCGCATCACGTACTCCTGCACCTCGGCGACGTGGATACGGCGGCTGCCCCCGCCGATTTCCACGCCGTTGAGCACGAGGTCGTAATGATCGGCTTTAGCCTTGAGCGGATCTGTCCTGAGAAGGTCGACGTCCTCGGCCGTCAGGGGTGCGGTGAAGGGGTGGTGCGTGGAGCAGATACCCGCCGATCCTCCTTGGCCTGGCTCGCCGTCCTCTGGCGAGAACAAGGGGAATTCAGTTATCCAGCAAAATGCCAGCGAGGGGTCCTTGGGCATTAAACCTTTTTCCACGGCGGTGTCATATATTAGCTTCCGGAGCCGGCCTAGTTCGGTAGCGCCGCCTTGGTGAGGCTTATTTTTGCGTGCGTGTATAATAACTACATCGCCTTCCTCACACTTCAGCCAGTCATCGGTTTGATAGTGCACTAGCTTGTTCCCTGCTCCGTGCCCTAGGGCGGCTAGGCCCCGCATTGGCTTGAAGGAATCCAAGACGAAGACTCCGGGCGTGCTGTCATTGCCCAATCTATGAGTGGTATTCGGTAACATGTCGAACAAATCTCGGATAAAGGTAGCAGAGTCTTGCGGTGTGCCTGTCAAACGAAATTTGCAGGCTTCCACAATGGGGTCCTCGAGGCCGGTAAGCATGCTCTTGAAGTCTTCAGAGACCCAGTCACCCACATTGATTATCTGCCACCTGTTAGCACAAGCAGTCTACCAAGTTGAAAGCAGTGGATATACCGTTGATGCCTGGGCCGGCTTTATCCGGAGGTCTGGCTTGTCTATGCCGTATTTACTCATGGCGTCCATGTAAGTTATAGATGGGTATACTCCACTGAGTCCCTTAATGCGCTCGACATTGGGGTTGGGCAGGGTCTCATCCTGTGCTCCAAAGCTGCTCGTGAAAGGGTTGTCGGTCCGTAGGTAGTTGCCAAGAGGGCGCCGCAAAGAGTGTATCAACCGAGTGAGCATCCGCATCACACCGCCCCCCCCGGTGAAATCCATCTCAAGATCGAGCTGTTCCTGGTTAGTGTGCCGCGAATTTGACAGGTGAGGAGAACAAACCTGAGTAAATTCGGGTTGTCGGTCTGCGCGGTGATCTTCATCACGGAAGCACCTGGCAAACTGGTAGTACTTACCAATACCGCCGGCCATTAAGATCTGCTTGTACTGCTGGGGACTCTGGGGCAAGGCGTATGCAAACCCTTTCCGTCGGGTTGGCACCAAAAACTCTCGAGCACCTTCTGGGGTAGATTTGAATAGCACTGGCGTTTCTACCTCTATGAACGTAGATCTTTTCAGAACGGCGCGCAGCGCATGAGCTGCGGCGTCGCGGAATCGTAACCGGTCATTCAAATTACTATCAAATCTCATCTGCAGGTGGCGAGATTGTGGCGGCCACACGACATTTTTTGAGACGATAATATCCTTGGGAAATGGGTTCATGCACTGGATGGATTTTAGCCTCAGCTCCATATTCCATATAGACCGCTTCTGATGCCTAGCACGAGAGGAAGAGGCTTCATCATCATCGCTTGGACTAGCGTCCTTTTTATGAGCTTTCTCCTGCAGGATTCCGGTAACAAGCACTGAACTGTATGCAGGCACCGACTTCAGGTCGATGTGAGCGGCGTGTTCCGCTGAGCCCTCCACTTCCCAAGAAGATACAATTTGAATAGGACGGCGATCGCGCCTAGTCAGCGTGACATCACAGAAGCTTATTTTTGAGCCCTGGTCGCGCCGCTTTCCAAGAAAACCCAGTAGAGAGACCTCGCTGCCTGCGTCGGCCGCAACTTGTTTTTTGTACCTGGGCGGGTGAACTAGACGGCAATATGGCTCAGTTTACTTTCCCCGAGTAGATAGAGTATTCATGTCTTACGAGACTCCTTGAAAATGTTAAACTGGGATTCGAGCACAGTAGTCTGGGTTTCAGGGACAGTCTGGCTGGGCTCTGAGCTGGAGAAACGACATTGAGGCTGAGGCTGCCAGATTGGCCGCGCGCGGCTACACGTGGCAACGTGCTTTGGGACAGCTCTCAGTAGAGAGGCTCTAGATGTCCTCAGCATAGCATGTGTTGGCTTATACCTGTTTCTCCCCAATAAGTGTACTTCACGCAGCTGAGAGTTGGTGATATATATATTATAAAGATACAGTTTGCATACTGTTATAATATCATTCGACTCAGATATCGATTGCGCACCACCTGTCAGCACCTGCCAAGAATTGTAGCTCCTTTTTGCAGTTCACTATTTCTTCAGCCGCCCTTGGTGGGGCTTTGTGACCTTTCTTTTCTTCTTTTCTTCATCCTTCCAAATTCAAATAAATGTGAGTAACAACCACGACGCATCGATACGTCTTGTGTCCATATTCGATCATTCTTTCTTACTTACTAACATATCCTCTCTCGCAGATGATGAAAGCCGCGTGTATAATATGATGCGTTCCGCTTCTCAGAGCTTCAGAACTCTCCTCTTCGGAGGCTCAAGTGGTTCTGATGTAACGAGAAGACTGGAACCATGAAATAAGCGTTCGACACAACCGACCTTGTTTACCATCGGACGCGAGAAGGCAACTCTGATAAATCAATTGAATTCTGGAAGACGAGAACGAGTATCAAGCGATATCAAGCCTGCAAAGGATATGTTGATGGATGGGCAGTGTGATGGCATATTTCGCTACTGGCAATCTATGTTCAATCGTCGCTGCCATCTACGAAAACACCGTTTCGCGTTGGGCTGTTGCGCCCCTTCCCTAACGATAGCTAGAGCCTCAAGTGTGGCCGATCGTAGAACTATCCCATTTTCAACCCCTTTTTGCTTTTCCTTTCCCGAATGTGTAACTATACTATTCATAGATATCCGGTACGATGCTATCCATATTAGAGGCATAATAACCAGATTTCAAATATAAGATTGATCTTTAGACTCTGTCGACTCATCAACTCCATTGTCAACAATACTAGGCTGCTCAGAATCTCACCTCCTAATACAAGAAGAGGTTAATAAGGCAGACGCATGGCTTTTGTGTGATGACTCTTAAGTCCAGGTAGACCCGAGACAACGATGGCTCATTCCCTGATTTCTGCCTTGGCTTATTGACGAAGTCATTTCCGCCTCGGTAAAAGACTACGCGAAGTCTTTAAGCTGCAGGTACCCAGATTGCCCAGGATGGAATATATCGTGAACGATGATGAAGAATCGGATTCATGTAGGACAAAACAGCATCTTGGAACTACGCTTGTTTGTCTTAATTATCGTCTGGAGGTGTGGACGTGTCTGGTCCCATGAGTAGCCATAAGTACCTGATCGACTTGATCTTCTGATGCCGTAGACATCTATGAGAGCGAGGTATAGAGGCATGGAATAAGTAGGCAGACCTTGAGCGATATAGCTGGCAAAAGCTGCTGGCGCTCCTGATAAATTAAGAGAATCACCGTCACAGAAGCTCACATGACATCGAGTCTCGTGAATAACCTAACTATTGGGCCGTGACCAGAAGAATGTTAAACCTCAGCTTTTCAGAGTGCTACTTAACGCATTATCTCATAGCTGACTAACGAGCTATAATCTCTGGACGTCCAGACTGGAGACGCCGCCTCTACAATAACTAACTCACAATGAGAAGAGAATACCAGCTAGAGAGGATATGATGCTCAGGCCCGGCATAAAAGTATACTTTGACATGGCTTTTCCGGCACTGTCCTGAATTCCATAAAGTTCCTGCGTTAGAATCATGCGCGGTTACGGCTTCGGGATGATGGAGACGAAGTGGAGCGGATGGGTACAATGTAATCAGGACGTTCTTGGATGCAATATTACAAAAATGCGAGCGGCGTTCGGTTCTCCAACTGCAATTTTATCTGGAGAAATTCTAAGCCTGACATCAGGGAGCTTGATACGGGCAATGTCGACTTTTATCGACTTTCACAGGGAAATTTGTAAATCATTTCGATTCACCTTTTGTCCTAGATGTTTAACGTCGTGATAACTGGACATTCACATCCAAGTTTCATATCATTCTTAAAAGCTGATGCTAGACGGCAAAAGAGTGAAAAGACCAGCGTCCTATGGAAGAACAAGATAATTGTTACTTAGAAAGCTTAGAATTAGTGAGAGTCTCATTTCGCACCTTCTCTCGCGAGGAGTAGATAGAGGTTAAGCTTCCTAGTAGTCAGAGGTCATCTAAGTACTTTGTAGGTATCTAGGAAATATACATAATTAGAGAACGAATGAAATGGCCCGCTAAGCTGGGGATCGCCGCCCCATGCACGGATGAGCTGGAAGAGCTGATAGTATGTATGCACAGTTATACCTAGTAGTTACCTTACCTACATGATAGGCGCTTACCTGGGTGGTTTTACTGCCTACTTAAGTAAGTCGGCATGAACACAGTGAAGCAGACCTAGTCACTAAATGTACAACTGTACACTAGATCTGAAAATGTATGTATCTGTCCAAGTTCTTAAATAAGATCTATCCTAGATATGTAGAGGATGCCAGCAGGAATAGGTAGGTATTGGGTAGCATGTAGAAAGTCCTACCAGCTGCTTTTTTTAGTATGTGCCTTATGAGACATCGTTAGCAGATTGTCAGGAGCCAGCCAATGACGTTTAGCGTCAGCTTCCCCTTAAAGCTAGCCCCGGGTTGTAGGCACAGGCCCCACTAACGACGTATCTGCCCGATGCTGGAAATCAACTCCCAATTTCCATCTAACCTGCCAACGGCGGCTCGCTACGACGACACCGACAACCATCGACCGACGCCCATCGCCGGGCTCTCGCCACGATACCGCCGCGCATGCTACTTGTTCACTTAAATCGATAATTGTATTATTAATGCAGACGATATCGTAGTCTCGACGACCTTGTGCGCTAGCCAGCCAGCAAGCCAGCCAGCGCTCACGATGGGACGACGCTGACCGATTCTTGCACGCTGTCCGCTTGTCCGCTTGTTCGCTCGTCCTCGTCCTCGTCCTTCGTGACTCGTCCTTCGTGACTCGTCCTCTGTCTGCTTGACCACCGGTTGCACCCACGTCTTACGCGCTCACGTGCACGCTTCTCTACCATTCGCCCGACTCTGCTCTGCTGCCATTCGTGTGCTGCACTTGGCATTTCGAAGTTCGTTGTTGTAGCGTCGCAGTGACGTGCAGCTATTTGTCCTACCTTGACGACGTCGCATTGCTCCCACTCAGCCCACTACTGATCTGCGTAACACGCAAAGCGCAACCTGGCGGACGATACAAACAGCTGACCATCCTTTCCTCCCGTGCTCTTGCTCCCTCAATCAATAATCCCCTCAACGGGGACTGTGGGAAGATATGTCGAGCTCCTTTGAGAAGTCCGTCAAGGGCGCAACCAAGATCAAGGCGAGTTGGAACCTCGGCACCCCGGAACTACAGTTCCATGTGAAATCCGCCGTCCGTGCTGACTGGTCCGGTTGCTGTAGGCTGCTCCTCCGAAGACGAAGTACATTGAGCACATCCTGGTAGCTACGCACGCCGGTGAAGCTGGTGTCGGGGAGGTATTTCGCGCGCTCCAAAACCGACTTCGAGACTCGACTTGGACTGTCGTCTTCAAGAGCTTGATTACCGTACATTTAATGATTCGAGAGGGCTCGCCCGACGCCACTTTGTCTTACCTCGCTAGGAACCGTAATCAATTAGCCATCAGCTCCTTCACGGATGGTCTGTAAACCCCCCTGCTGTGACTGCTCAACCTTGTCTGTGCTGACCCGTGCCTAATTGCAGCTCAGATACAAGGTCGAAATATACGGCACTACGCCTCCTATTTAGCTGAGCGCGTGCGCGCTTACAAAGACACCAAGATAGACTGGGTGCGTGCGAAGGAGACGCGACTCGAGACTTTGTCGGTCGATAAGGGTCTCCTGAGAGAGACCGAAGCGGTCCAGCGCCAACTAACTGCTTTATTGAAATGTGATGTATGTCTATGTGATGCATTATGTGGGGATGATAGCATGACTGACCCCTAGAAAAGGTCTTGGACGAGCCTGAAAACGAGATCACCATAACTGTGTTCAGGCTTCTGGTTCTTGACCTTCTAAGTCTCTTCCAGGTGCTGAATCAAGGCATGATAAACATACTCGGTAAATATGGAGACTCATTTGAGCTCTAATTCATGAAAGACTAACGTTTCTCAGGACACTTCTTCGAAATGTCGAAGGTGGATGCGGAGCGGGCTATGGACATCTACCGTCATTTTACTAAAACTACAGATGCCGTTGTCCAGTACCTGACCGTGGCCCGGCAATGGGAACCTCATACAAGGGTGGAAGTTCCTAAGCTGAAACACGCTCCGGTTAACTTGCGTCGCCAGCTCGAAGACTACCTCAACGACCCGGATTTTGAAATCAATAGGAGACAGTATATAGCAGAACAACAAGCTAAGAAGAAGGGCGGCCTTTCGAAAGGTGAGAAGGGTGCACCAGAAACGAAGCCCGAGGCTGCCAAGCCGTTCCCGGGTGCAAGTACCTCGTCTGCTTTTGCTCCAAAGGCACCCCAGGCCACCAAGGGTCCTGATCCTGATCTCATCGACTTCTTCGATTCAATAGAGCAGAACCAGACTACGATGAGCACCCAACCTAACGTTCAGGCAAATCAACCAATCCAAATGCCACTTGCGAATAACGGTAACCCCTGGCCGTCAGGAGTGCAGCAATCAGCGCAAGTTCAAGGCAATGGCTTCGTGCCTCAAACTACAGGATATCCGAATAATAGCCCCTTTCAACAGCCAAACCCGACCGGCTTTCCACTACAACAGCAAGTGCCTCCTCAAATGCCTCCTCAAATGCCAGCTCAAATGCAGCCTAACTTCACAGGCGCCGGCTTTGGTGGTTACACGCCCCAACCAAACTTTACTCCTACCAGCTTAAGTCCAATACCGCAAGATACTGTTGCATCTTATCCCGCAGGGTCTCTCTCACCCCCCTTGCAAACCGGTCAACAGACGACGAACCCCTTTAGGGCGTCGATGATGATGGCTAACCCGACGGGTATGCCTGCTAATGGTACCATGCCAAACAACTTTCCCACGCCAACAGGACCTCAGGGGCAGCTCCCGAGTGCTCTCACCCGACAACCCACAAATCCCTTTGCCAGATCGTCGCCGCAGGCCGCAACCCCATTCTCCAACCCGCCAACAACTTCCCCGTTCCAGTCGGCACCGCCTATTCAGCCTACAGGAGCGCTACAGCCCGCGGCGACAGGGACGAACCCGTTCGCGAGGAATTATTCGCCGAGTGTGAACCAAGGCCAGCAGCAGCAGCAGCAGCAGCAGCGACCTCAGACCAGCGGAGGTATCGCGCCGCAAGCTACAGGTGCTACGAACCCGTTCCGGCAGGGCGCTTTTGTTAATCATCAGACCGGGTTGGGCTGGCAGCACAATCAAATGCCTCTCGGGGGCGGTCTTGACCAGCTGCCAACACAACCCGTCTTCCCCAGGCCGGCGCAACAGACGGCATGGGAGCAGCAGCCGCAGTAGCTGGTCAGTGAATGTATTGAACGAGGTGGATATTCAGCCACACGACCAGCTGCCAAAGTAAGGATCAGCAGCCTCTTGTAAAATTCAACTACGGTGGAGAGCGTTTTTTCTCTTTGCATTCTAGAAGCTAGTTTTCCCGCTTCGAGAGAAGAAGGACGGACTTTGCATTTATTTCTCCTTCAAGTGTCCTTTCCTGCCGGGGTGGATGGACGGATGAATGGATAGCGTTTGGCTTTTGCTACTCTTCCACATGTAACTATGACTATTATACCGTAAAGTTTTCCGGTCAGATCGGCTCAGTTCGGGTCGGGTTAGATAGATATGATGCCCGCTTAGCTCTTGAAACGACGCGAGCAGGCGGGCGCACCAACTAAATAGGTAATAAATTCATTTTACCACTTCACTGTGTCGTTTGAGTTTACTTGCCATTCTCGACATAGGATTAAAATCTCAATTGGAAAAATGTGGATGAAACCGAGAGTATCTATGAAGGAAGATGTATGGATTAATGTAGTTAATTATTGGTAGGCCGTTTCTATTTCCTTGCTATAAACTAGGCTGGATTCACCTTTTGGATATCCTAGGTCTCTATGTCCTTCACGATATGTAATTTAACAGCCGAGCTCATATCTATTGGCCTTTTGGTTTCCACTCTATATTTTATTCCCTAACGCTCCCGCGTGAAGTCCTTTTCACCTTTGCTGAATGCTGACCTGACCGTGCCGTGTCTTTTGTACGACCCAGTTTTCGTACCTCTAATGCAAGAGTTTTTAATGTGCGCTGAAAACAAAAACGCCGCCGCTATGCAATGTGAGATGTATATATGACGATCGTAGTTGGTGCCCGACAGGGGAGGAAGCCAAGCTTTCCTCATTCTTGGTTGTGGCTGTTGTACATTTGCCTCTGCGATCAAGATACAGGCTTGATGACCCGCCCGATGTGCGATTCTGATTCTAACCGTGGTGGCGAGCTGGAACCATTATACGACCTCGAACCCCTACACTCCCGTTTCGGTGTATCTCTAATAGAGTCTGATGATGGCTGAATATCCGATTTCCTCAGCCGAATACATCATCGACATCCATGCGCCCTGAGACGCGGTTTGTAGCAGCCGCCTCCGCCGCCACAACAGTGCCCGGACCGCGGGCGGCGTCCTTCTTCTCGTCGGCAATGTTGACGCCAAGTCCAGCAAAGGCGTCGAACATGGCGCGCGCGATGTACTCCTGAATATTATACCCGGGGACGCGATGATCGTCATTCGTGCGCGCGGCCTCGAGCCACGGGTTAGGATAGGCGTCACGAAGCTCGTAGCGCGTGGGCACGAGGGCCGACCCCAGGCCCGCGAAGGGATCGTAGGGCTTGCTGAGATCCTCCTCCTCGTCCGAGATCTTCTTAGTCTTCAGACCGCGGATCGACAGCGTGTTCTTGGCGCCGGCATCGAGCAGACTGGGGAAGTGCGCGCCGGAGATGGCGGCGACGCGGGCCCGCTTCTGGGCTACGATGCGCGCCTGGATCTCGGCGGCCGACCCGGGCTCCCCTCGCGCCAGCGCCTCCATGACCTCGGCGTTGATGGTGGCCTCCTCCGCCCGTGCGCGGGCCTCCTCGCGCTGCTCGTCCAGGCGGCGCTGGCGGGCGGCTTCTGCCTCGGCTGCGTCCCGCTTCTGGCGCGAGAGCTCGGCCTCGCGCCCGCGACGCTTGTTGCGCTCGATCTCGTCGCGGAACTCCTGCTCGCGGTGCAGCAGCTTCTGCTCGGCGGCGCGGCGCTCGTCGTCGCCGCCGGAGATCAAGTCGAAGGTCAGGTCCTCGACGTCCTGCAGGTAGTTGTTGTAGTCGCGCAGGGTCTCGAAGTCGTCCTCGACCATGTTGTAGACGGCGGCGACGCGTCGGCGGATGTCGACCTCGCGCTCGACGGCCAGGTCGCCGAAGAAGGCAGAGCGGAAACCACGCTGGCGCAGGGTCTTGGTGCAGGTGGCGTAGGGACACTGCGCGGGGCCGGACTTGAAGATGTTGGTGACGCAGTTACTGCACATCGGGTGGTAGCACTCCGGGTTGATCAGGAACTCCATGTCCGTGTTGAGGTAGCGCACGCGCTTGCACACGGGGCAGATGTCCGAGGGGAGCGCCGTCGTTGTGCCCGTCGCCATCTTGACGACGGTCGAGCCGCTGGTTACGGGCTTGCGAGACATGGCGGTCGCGACGCTGTGATGCTGACTTGCGTGCGTGCCTGTTTTTTTCTTGTGCGGCGTTGGGAGAATATCAAGCGTGAAGAAACGCTGGGGGCCGGTGAAGATTGGTCTAGGGTTTCGAGGATCGAGGGCCACGGCTGAAGCTGCGCATTGGGGAGCAACTGGGGCCCGCAGCAGGCGAGACAGTGACGGCAAGGAGCGAATACCAAGAGCCGGGGTGGAGGGAGGTAAATGGTAGGCAATGGTGATGACGATAATGAGAACAAGAAGACAAGCCTAGATACTAAGTAGATATAGTAGACGAAGGTTCACATAGTAAGACCAGGGCCATCGATAGTGATTGGGCTCGGGCTACCTAAGCAGATAGATAGATACAGGGATATACCTACCTACAGGTCGCCAGGATGATAAATCTATACTATGGGGCCATTATAGGTCATTTTCCTAGCATAGTTAGTATGTATTTCAATACAGAAATTTATATGCAGAGGCACACATGGTATAATTCGCCACTTGCGACTCAACACCACACTACCTACAAAACTAGGTAATTCATCAACATGGAATAGCTTCAATTACACAATAGCGAATCATGCCACTCGTACCCTTCCATACAAATTGGGCGGAGGGGTACACGCTAACCATATTGGGTAAATGACCTACAGCGGCCCCATAGTATAGATTTATCATCCTGGCGACCTGTACCTCTTAGTAGGCTAGATACGTCAAGGCACGCTAGTAGCTGCAAGTAAGCAAGCTTCTATGCCCCTCCATCAGCTCCATTATTAATTATTTAGAGCTCCCCTCGCTTTCTCCTGCGCGACGACAGACCAAACCACCAACAAAGAACGCGAAGCCACAAAGTATTGACACAGATAGTTACCTGATCTACCATGGCTGACAAAGGTGAGCCCTAATTTGATATCCCTCCTTTTTCGCAGTCTATCTGTACCTCGATCTCGTTTCTAGCATCTCAATATTCCCCATATTCAAATTCCTGAACCCGACGTAACCCCGCCATGATGAAGCTAACGAGCAGCCCTGCCGTCCAGATCCCACGCCCGAGCAAGAGGCAGCAGCCCGCGCCAAAGAAGCCGCCGAGCAAGCCGCTCTGCCCTACAAATGGACGCAGACCATCTCTGAGCTCGACATCGTCATACCATCTATCCCCGGAAACTTGAAGGGCCGCGACCTCGTTGTCGAGCTGAAGAAGAACAAGATCAAGGCCGGTATCAAAGGCCAGGAGCCCATCATCGAGGTATGCGACTAAACAGTTTCCCATATTTCCCTCCCATTATCTGTCTTTCTCTCGTCTTCTTCCTAGAAAATTACACTATGCAATCCCGTGAGATATTTTCATCGTTATACAAGTCTTATCAAGCAACAAGGTCTAACGCACCCCTAAACAGGGCGACCTCCCACACGCCATCCTCACCGAAGAATCTACCTGGACCCTGTCGACAGCACCAGACGGCACAAAGACCATCGAGATCCACCTGGACAAGGCGAACAAGATGGAGTGGTGGGCCCACGTGGTCACGAGCGCCCCCAAGATCGACGTCACCAAGATCCAGCCCGAGAACAGCAAGCTGTCCGACCTCGACGGCGAGACGCGCGGCATGGTCGAGAAGATGATGTACGACCAGCGCCAGAAGGAGATGGGCCTCCCGACTTCGGACGACCAGAAGAAGGCCGACATCTTGAAGAAATTCCAGGAGCAGCACCCGGAGATGGATTTCAGCAACGCCAAGATAAGTTAGTTAGAAGATACCCCGTAAAAGAATATAAAATAGAGAAACGACATGAATGATGCAATCGAGACTCTGCGTAACACGATACTATACGGCAACGGCGTGAATATACATGTTGGTCAACAGGCGTGGGCAGACTTGTAGGTTAGGCAATTCAGTCACGCGATACCATGAGTATGACGCATGAAACATCGAGCAGGACGTTCAAGATGAATTGATTTAACTATTTAAATAATATCCATTCATGTGTAAGAGATAAATGCGCCCCTAGGTGGAGTCAAGTCAGTACAGTATGTTCAGGGTGAAACGAATAGCCCACTCCCACAGAGGAGGAATTGCTCCAGGGTAGAGGCTTCAGAGAGCCCTGTCAGTTTTGCTTTTGGAATCGCCAGTAATGTCATAGCAGATGGAGAGCCGCTACGCATCAATTGTCAGATTATTGAGCGTTCCGTTTTTGGTTCGCCATTATATATAGACTAGAAAGACCAAGGAGAGTATCACCTACAGATATACGCATGTTTGAACTCACCGTTTGGTGCCCCAATATTTCATTTGAAGCTTACTATAGTTTCTATTATGAGTTCCACATCTGTGCTTTGCGGAGACGAGAATTGGGATGGCATTCACGTAGCAGAATGTGATGGGGCTCGTGCATGAGCCCTCAACATCACAGATGCGGTTCTGTAGGTGCAAACCCGCAGTTGCAAAGTCAAGTTTATAGACTTGACACAGCTTCAGAGTCTAAGATTTGGCAAGCCTGGCAGCCTTGAAACGACTCAGTCTCTTGGGCCCACCCTCCTCCTCTTCGAGTGGTTGGATAATGTCCGTATTTTCCTTGAGAAATCCGCCCTGTCGGCCTATTATTTTGTTACGCATCTTGTAGTACTCTTCTGTCACTTGTCGATGCAAGAGGTTGGCGTCTAACTCATCAGGCTCTTTGATCTCGTTGGATGGCTCATGCTCCAGGATCGTAGATGCTAGAGTTTGGCCCTCGGGTCCTGAAGGTGCATACTTGGTGGTATCAGTGGGTTTCTCTGGCGCAATCGGCGGCATTTGTGCGACAGGCGGACCGTTTACCCTTTCCTTTCGGAATCTGGATGGTTTTCGAGTAGACGATGGGTTGACGTTGCTTGGTCCCGAAGAACGACGCTCTACCACATCAGAGAGCGGGTCATTTTCGGGGAGTTGTGTGTTCGGTGGCTGTAATTGAGGAGATGAGGACGGGGGCTCAACAATGTCGAGGGCAGAAGCAAATCTGACACTCTTCTTGACTTCATCTTCAGGTGCAGAGTTGTTAGGAGGATTGCTGTTGGCATTGGGTAGGTCTGATGAGCCATTTTGAATAGGACCAGACTGTTCAGGTCGAATAGCTATGCGACCGATACCTTCAGCGAATTCATCATCTTCTTCATCAGACCCTTTCTGCTCGCCGAAGGTCTGCTTGCTCAGACGCTCTTTCAGCTCAAGCATCTCGCGTCTATACTCGTCATCTACAACTCCAGATGTTGATCTGCCCCACTGATCTTCATCGTCCTCGTCCTCTTCACTATCACCATCGTCCCAGTCATCGTCGTTGTCGCCCGACCCCTCTTCGAGCTCCAACTCTGCGACTATGGGTGCCATCTCGTACAACATCGTCTCTTTGTTGTAGCGGATCATGTCTTCGCGCAACTCGGCGTCCTCTGGCGACTCATCGGCGGGCATGATGGGGTCTGATAGGATGTTTTCCTGTTCCTTTGCCTGCCGATACAGCTCTTCAAGTCTTTGAACAGAATTGCTGGGCTTGATTTCGTGGGCCTCTTTTGTGTCTTCTGTGAACGTGACACTTTTCTTTTTGGGTAGTTGCTTGGCCTGAGAGGCCTGCGCAATGCTCCCAGCATCTGGCGATGGCTGTGGTTTGGCGTCAGCAGAGTTGGAGGATACGGCAGCCGTAGAGTTCTGCGCAGTGGAAGTCATGCTCGAGGTCGGTTCATGGGCATCAGGAGGTATTTCTTTAACACCAGCCTTCTCGAGGGCCTCCATGAGTTGTGGTTGACTGTTCCCCGGCTGTCGCAGGCTATATGAGATAACATTATCGTCGTCGTCCAGCTCCTCGCTGATCTCGGTGATAGGCAGACCCTCTTCATCGGTGGCTTCCGGGTTGGCCACGACTCGGGCGGCGGCGAGCTTGTTCTCGGCGGCTTCGAGCTGCTTCGCAAGAGTGGTTATGTTCCTCGAGACATAATCCAAGCGGTTGGAGATGGTGCTGATGACCTGATCGCGCTTTCTGGAATCATCGCGACCGAATATGTCGGCAAGCTCTTTCTCATTGACCAACTCGCCCTTGAAGGCCTGCCGCGTTTGGCTGAGAGCTGCACGCGTAGCTGTCGCCGTCAGGGCTTGTACATCATTTCGTAAGGCCTCGTATTCTTGTTTCCATTGTCGCCACTCGTCGAGTGCTACTATGAGCTTGTCGACCTGCTCTTCAAGTTGTCCGAGATGCTTCTCGAGGTCTTGTAAGGGATCTCTGACTTGCGTCATCTCGAATTATAATAAAACAGAGTTGTAAATTTGACGATGCTTGATGGGGAAAATTTTGGCTGCGCATGGTTGCTGGGGGTTGCAGTATCTGTAGAGTGGGGCGCACTAGTAGTCGACCCTTCCAGATAAGATTTATACCACGCAAATACGCTTAACACGTATTCAACTTAGTGAACTATACCTAGGTATACAATTGGAACAGAGGAACGGTTCATTTAATTCTTTTCAACTACATATACCTATATCTTAAATTTTAGTTTTTCGATAAATCTCAATATAATTTTGGTTGCGAGATTATAGCTAGGGTAGTTGAGGTTGGAACGCATGCTGGATCGCGTAACAGTAGAGCCGCCTTTACAACAACGATTTGCAGCAGACTTAGAATATATCAAGAGCAGGTCTTCTTTGGTACCTACCTACGTAAGTACCTAGTTTGCTTCCACGTTCGTCGAATTTTGCAGCTTCGCAATACTTTTCATATTTTTCTGTCAGTCATTAAAGACTGCATTCAGACTGGGAGTCAGAGGTCCATGAAAGTCAAGCGAACAGGCTCCTAGAAATCTAGAATCAAAAGAGTGAACTATATAATGGACTCGCTGTTAGCTAGGTATTGTCCATGCATACGCAATCAGCGTCGATATCGAACATGCACGGGGATGTTAGAAGGACTGAAGACCCTGATAGAGTCCGTCACCCGGGTCCGGTTACATCGCGCGTGGAGAGAACCAGACAGAGAATGATGCGAATAGCATTCATCTACTGAGTACTGGTAGTATCTCATTGTCTTGGAGATCTCGTTTTATTCTTGGCGCACGTGCTACGGAACGTTAAATAGGATGATCTATGTATCATGATGAATTTATCTGGCACGGTAGTTGTGCTCTGGTATGCTTGTTTCGACAATGTAGAAGTCCTGCAATAAACCTGGGGTAGATTGGACCAGGATGGGCGGCCACTAATAATTGGTGGAAAGTTCCAGCCATTCATGCCCAATATGAGAACTTCCCCTTTCGGCTTTTCCAGATTCGTTTTGTCTTCCTGTTTAGCACAGCGATATATGGCTCCGACGGCCTTACTAAGGAGTCGACGTGTTTCCGGTTGGCGAAACTGTTCCGTCAATGATCCGCGCGTGTACTTCTTATTATAGACGGCTCGGTTTCGGGCCAGCTCCAGGCGAAGCTGGCGCGTCACGCCGAACCATGCACATTAAGTTCTTTGATATATGCTAGAAACCCTGAAACCTTTACTGAATAGTACATCGCAGCTCCGCGTACCCGGCTCAAGCTTCAAAATCGGTAAGCTAGTCCCGACATGCGCTCGGAGGAAAATCCCTTTTACCGCAGAATGGTGGTCAAGGGGACGATGGCGCGGCGTATACAAATGATAGGGGGGCCGGTACGGTTGTCGTGAGAATACGCACCTCGACAAGCCGGAGTAGAAACGAGCGGACTTTGTTCCTGAATCTGCCCATTATGCTGTGGCCAACAGTTTTCAGCTTGCTCTTCGCTTGGGCCGGCGTCGTTCGCGGCATCACCGTCACCCAGTCGTCCTCGTCCTATGTCATTGACACCGCCAGCTCGTATAACTTCATTGTGACGATCAGCAGCTCAACATGCGACATCACTTCACTGAAGTTTTACGGGACTGAGTACCAGTACCAGAGTACTGGAAGTCATATTGCTTCGGGGCTCGGCAGCGGCACGTCTGTAAGTCAACCCTGTTCTCTGCTAACCCTTGTAAGACCCAACCCTAACGCGCTTCCAAAGGTCTCCTATACAACGAGCCCGTCAGGCGATACTGTCATTTTCGCCTGTACGCAATCCAACAGTGACTTCGACCTGACGCACTACATGGTCTTCCGCGATGGCGCGGCCAATATCTGGAGTGAGTAGTTCTTATATTATTTCCCTTATGCATGCTTTCGTTGTGGCTAGCGTTACGTCTTGAGGACCCTTCCATGCTTCAGTCAATGATATATTACATTCAGTATGAAATAGCTGACTCTCGGTGTTATAGTGGGCACTAGCATCAACTCGGAGCCGTCCATAGGCGAGTTGCGGTATATCTTCCGCTTGACCGGCCTTACCGCTGCCTATCCGAACGGTGATGTGTCGTATACGGCCGGTGGAACTGCCATTGAAGGCTCTGACGTTTACACCGTCAGCGGCCAGACGCGCAGTAAATTCTACTCGTCTGACCGCTTCATCGATCAGTCGGTGTACTGCGCTACCGACTCTGGAGCGACTGTCCACGCTTGCTTCTTGCGACCGAACCATCAAGCTACCGAGAAGAGCTCTGGCGGGCCTTTCTTCCGTGACATCAGCTTGAACTACGGTGGTGATTATCACTCTGTGACTTATTATAGTAAGTAACCATCAAAGCTACTTTCTGCTTGTTTTAATGGTATTTGAATATGGTGGATCGTTTATGAGCCGGGACGATGTGCCCTAGAAGCTTCTCGCGCTACTGAACCACCACTCCTAAAGCTGTCGAAATAATAATTAGCAGTTACTAACTCATAGTGCTACAGTGAACTCTGGCCACGTCCCTACTGAAGCCTTCCGAACTGGTTTCCATGGACCGTATGTTTTCGCCATGACTCGCAGTGGTATCCCCTCTGCCAGCTCTATCGACGTGTCCTTCTTCGACACCCTTGGCCTTAAGAATTATGTCCCTACCTCCGGAAATCGCGGATATGTCAAGGGTACCGCGTCCGGTGTGTCATCGAGCTTCCCCATCGTCGTTCACTGGTACAACAGTAACTACCAATTCTGGACTACTGCTAGCTCTGCCGGAGCCTTCACATCGCCGCCAATGCCTGCCGGCTCCTACACTATGGCCCTGTACCAAGACGAGTTCTTGGCTGCGACTCAGACTGTCTCCGTCTCAGCTGGCTCAACCGCGACGTCAAACATTGCCGCGACCGCGAAAGCTCTGACAGAATCGAAAACCACTATCTTTAAGCTGGGAGACTACGACGGACAGCCAACTGGTTTCTTGAATGCAGCAAATCAGCTGCGTATGCACCCTTCAGACAGCCGGTAAGGACTCTAATCGAAGCAATACAGATGCAAATTTCGCTAATTCTTTTCTTATAGGATGTCGAATTGGGCTCCTGGCACTGTTTCAAGCACAGCCACCTCTTCATGGCCCATGGCTATGTTCGTGGCCGTCAACAACGGGCAGAAGATCAGCTTCTCGCTCTCAAGCGCAGTGTCTTCCACTGCCAGTACGTCCTATCGTCCCTAGCCCCTAGTAATGAGTTGAACCTTCACCACTTGCGGTGTTTTCTAACTTCTGAATTTGTGTAGCGCTTCGAATCGCAACGACACTCGCCTTCGCCGGCGGACGGCCACAAGCCACCGTCAACTCGTACACGTGCTCTGCCCCAGCCGCACCCACCAAGATCGACAGCCGTGGTGTGACCCGCGGCGCGTATCGTGGGTATGGTGAGATTTATGAATGCAGTATCCCCGCTGGTACTCTTGTGAGCGGCACCAACACCGTCACCATCAACATCATCTCCGGTTCGAGTGGTGATGCGTACTTGAGCCCCAACGTGGTATGTAGCTTGAATCTGTGATCTATTGAACTTGTGTCGTACTAATGTGATTGTATTACAGATATTCGACGCCATTGAGCTTTTTCATTAGCATGGTATAGTAGATTGACGCTGCAAGGGCTGTGGTGTAGACTGCGGCATGGCGTCCGGTCTTTTCTATCGATGTTCCAAGCTATCTTCGTACCTTACTAGGCCTTCGGAATTTCGTCGCAGCCTAGAACATATATAAGGCAGGTCAACTGTAGCTGGATACAAGCTAGAGAGAAAAAAGACTACAGATCAGTAGACATTTAGCTGCTAATGCCGAACATCGAGTGTCTCAATTTCACATGCGAAATCAGCGCGATGTGTTGTATTAATCTATGTCTGTTATGTGTCTAAGTTACTGTGTTTCGTCAGCACGTCTATCCTTCTCCCTGACTTCTTGCCTCCATTTCATGCCTTTCCGAACAACCAGCACTAAGCAGGGTGATACTAGCACGTAGAACGACGCGATGATTGAGAAAGCTTTGCCGGGCTCGACAGCTGATATCAGTGGCTCAATAGCTGCAGACATAGCTGCCCCTAGCAAGAATTTGATGATATTATTCGATGCTGAGGCAGCAGAGGCTTTCTCGGGTCTAATGTCCGTGATGAGCGCACTGAAGACGCTAGCTACACCAGATAGCCCAAGTCCCAGGAGGAAGACAAGCACTACTACCACTCCAACAGAGACGCGGTTCTCGACCGTCCAACCCCATGCCGTTATGACGATGACACTTAGTATGAACGGAGGTATGAGGACCTCTACTCTCGCTCGCTCGATGGGAAATTCGGACAGGTCCATGTGTTGCCCTCTGACGACCGTGATGTTCAGCCGCTTGGCATGCCGTTGGAAGTTCCAATTTAGCATTTTACCCACTAGTACCACGGCAGCGACCGAACCGGCTGCCAAGGGAAGATATAGTAGGCCAATTGTTAAGCCGTTGTAACCATAGTACGTGGCGAAAAGACTGGGGGCTGCGGTACCAACGGCGTAGAGCCCTGCAAATAACAAGCCACCATAGGTGGATAAAACAAATAACTCCTTCTCAAAAAGAAGAGTCAGCGCACTAAGGAATCGAGCCCAGGCGAAAGCGGCTTTGGGGATTTCTCCATCAGGTACGAGTAGAGGTGCAGGCGCAGTGCCAATCTCCAGTTCGTTTGACGGATCTTTACGGCGATTCAGGAATAACTGCAACAGTGTCTGATTGGACTTCTTAGGTAGAATCGAGCCGTTTCCTACGATTCTGCGACAAGTCTCGGGGAATAACGCGATGAGCACAGCTAAGTTGATGCCGCCGGTGATCGCCAAGAACCAAAAAATATTTCGCCACCCAAGAAACTGTGCAATAGCTCCCCCAATTACAGGTCCTATGCTAGGGCCCAATATCGTTGGAAGAGCGAGGAATGCGGCGTACTGGCCACGTTCCGCGCTGGTGCTGATGTCAGCCACAACACCCTGACAGAGCGCCTGCGTAGAAGAGATAGTGATTGATTGCACAGAGCGCAAAGCTAACAGGCTACCGTAGGAGTTGGTCAAGGCGAGTGCTACATCGACGGCGATATAGAGAACGAAGCAAATGATATAGACAGGTCGTCTACCCATGGCATCCGCATAGCCACCGATGAAAATTGGCGTAACACCCTGAAATATCATGTAGCTAGTAACAGTGAGATTAATCTTCTTAGTCGAGGTGTGCAAGTCATGTGCGGCATTATTGAGTGCCGGTAAGTATATCTGCGCCGTCCATGATGCGAAAAGTCCGCTGAACGCAGCGCTGATGACGAGAAGCGTTTTTTCCCGTGAAGTGTATACAGAATGGGCTGATGGTATAACGACTGTATCTGATTGCGATGACTCTTTCTCAGGATTAATGTTGTTGGTGTTGACAGCTATAGTGTCGTTGCTGGCTTCACTCTGTCTCTGGGTTGAGAGTTCAGTGGATTGCACCAACGATGAGTCCTTCTCATTAGAGAGGCCTTGCTGATTAGGTGCCATTGGGTGCAATGTGAGCTGAGAAGCCCCTAGGAGGTATTCGGGGGCCACCAGAAACAGAGCTTGACGAAAAGGAAATAACAATACGTCGGGAAAGTCTGTCTAGAAGGGCAAATTGCTAACAGAACGTCGAACATTAAGACATTCTTTTTCTGCTATAATGCTTGCAGACCTGCAGCCAGGGGCATCGGGTAATTACTCGACTTCAGAATTGCCGACTTGCGCTATTCACAAAACACCAGCCAGCTAAGGACACAAAATAGATCACATTATCGTAAGAGAGATTTTGCCTCTGTCTTCCGACCGGGTCCAGAACGCTTTTACCATTTGTCAGGATGCGTTTTGTTCCAGCAGATATGGATCCATCGGAGCATTTCGCATGGGCCCGAGGCCAGGCAAGGCCAGTGGAAAAGGCGAATCCACCACGGAAAATAAAAATTTAGCAAGCTGACAGCGCATTATGGGTGATCAACCTGGGCAACTCTCGCCTCGATCCGGTAGCGTACGCTGGGTCTCTCCCAAAAGCGCATGATCTCCGAAGGGATCGATCGAAAGCCAACAAACCCCTTCCACAGCCTGTACTGGGGTCTTCTGGCTGAGACAATTTTGACGGCGATACCTGGACTGAGCCGTGAGTACATGGGTGAAGGCCCGCCTGGTATGTATAACAGAGATCTTAAGATCGGGTAAGGCCTATATATCGAATGACCTTGCAATAACGGCGTAGAATTCTAGAGCACCGAGACGACCAGGGGCCGAAAAAAGTTCATAACGCAGACCTCAGACTGGACCCAGGATTAAAGGAATGAAGGAGCATGCAAGTTGAAGCTACCCATAACTGCTAGTATAAGCGAGCGGCTTTCGGAGAGATAAGCCGCAGCTGGATCTTTATAGGAGGGGGGCCCTGGCGATACAACGTGTCAGACGAGATTCGCCAATCAGAGTTGCTACCACATATTGAGAGCAGGCCAGAAGATGTAGGTAGTATTGAGGCGCCAACAATTGTAACCACCTAGCATCTATACTCGACATAACCCTCCTAATAATAACTCTGTATATGGATGTTTGCTATGGAATTTCGGTTTACTCCGATCTCTACCATGGGTAAGTTGCTCGTAATTACCCCATATGCGACATTACATTCCGCCCCGAGCGGATCCGTTGTCATGCCCTAATAGGCAAATACGACGCTGCGATAGCTTGATAAGAGTAGAGTGCATCAATAGTTCACCGGGTTTACTCCTCTCTGTCTCGCTAAAGCGAGCTGTCAAAGCTACATATACTAGGACCCCAGTATGTCGGGCGTCAAGATACCTAGGTACTTGGCTTGTCTCAGGGGTCCTTGTTGGTATCCTTGCATAGCCGTACCAATTATGTTTTCAGAGTCTTACTAGTAGCGTAGGTGGGCGAGACGTGGCGTCTCGCTTGACGGGCTGCATACTACTCTACTAAGTATGTAGGAGTATCTAATACATACGTCTCTTACAGGTGGAAGGCGTTGAACTTGCTACATGTCAATCGAGTAGTTGGAATGCAAAGCTTAGTCCTCGAATTTTTTGAGTCTCTCGAGACATAATCATTATCATGCCGATCTGAACTATTACAGCACTGTACGGAGGAGCTGAGCTAAATAATAGCCTGCCCAGCACGTGGATCCATACCATTACTATACTACACTAGTACACGTGCTCGGTTTAACATACCGAAGATCACTTCTCTATAGGTTCATATGAGGTTTTTATCTTTCGTATTCGCAGTGTCTTAGGCAATATTACTTATGAAAAGTTTAATAAACTATTTATTTCCAAATACTCATTCAAAACACTCGCGCAAAGATAAAGGGTCTTCCAGAAAATACTAAGTATTATAATGCAGAAGACATCTCATATGGTTTCAGGAGAGAATGACCGTTGATTGGCCGGAGCAACCTTAATTGGCCAGAGGTGTGACATACTTCTGTAGCGGCCTCCATAGCTTCACGGGTTGGGCTAAATGGCGTGCATTAGTAATGCCGCCCGCATGTTAGGAGACATGTCTTGTGGAGAGTGAGCTTACTAAGACTTTCGCGCCAATGAGCTAACGCACCAGCGCATCTAGAGATCATCGTTATTGCTATGATCATCTCCGGGTCAAAGCCCCTAATGGCAAATTAGTATGGTAACTCGCAATGACTTCATAAGCGACTTACATGGCTGTGTAAAGGAAGCAACCCATCAAGTCCGCATTTGCCTTGAGATTTCTCTCGATAAAGTAGGGGTCTTGGCTGGCATACTTGTCGATAGCTAAAGATACCTGAACAAGCGGATTCGCCTCCATCTCTTCCTTGTATCTCCCCATGAGCTCCTCGATGAGGGATAAGCGAGGATCTCTCGTCTTATAGATACGGTGGCCGTATCCGAAGAGTCTCCCCTTGCCCCTCTTGACGCCTTCGATAAAGTAGGGCACACGTTCTGGGATACCGATAGTCGCCAATGCCTCATATGCAAGGTCAATGGCACCACCATGCAGTGGACCGTAGCCGCAGATGATACCAGACATGACACATGAGACTGGGTCTATAAGGGTAGAACCAGCGTGCAACACAGCGGCTGTGGAGTTGGTGATCTCATGATCTGCGGTCAAAATCCAAAGTTTGTTCAGGCATTCCTCAACTTTGCGATTCTCCTGAGAGACGCCCATCATCCACAGAAGATTGCCAAGCAGCGACTTGTTTGGTTCTGGAGGAGTGAATTTCCTGTCATTCTTGTGACAATATATGAGTGCTATCGTCGACACAAAATATCCAAGAGTTCGCACAATTGCCGCATCAGCAACATCCAGGCGACCTTGGAACATGGACTTCTGTGTATGGCGCGTGGCGCAAACAGTCTCGTCGGCAGCCGCAAAAGCGCTCATAGCTGCGATCGTCATCGGCATGGTTTCAGTATCGCGACTTGGTACAATGTTAGTCTCGCAAATATGACACCTGAAAAACAGAGTTTGGGATTCATTGCATACGGAAATGCTGATATTACTTTGATGACGCTTTCGGGAGGGTTCATTGCGTGCGCCATGGCAGCTCGGACGCGATCTTTTTCCGCCTGAGAGGGGAGGTGACCCCAGATGAGAAGGTGCATAATGTCTTCGTAGACATAGTCGCGAAACAATTGCTGGATGTTAAAGTCTCTATACCGGATTATGCCTCTGTGTCCATCGCTGCAACACGGAAGGGTCAGGTTGCCAGTATTGTGTTACGGGCTGGATTTGACTCACATGAACGTGATACTAGACTCTACGCAGGCAGTGTTTTGGTAGCCGGCGTCAAGAATACGTAGCCCTCGTAAGATGTTTGACTTATTCTCTTCATGTTCAAACTCAGGAACACTGATTTTGCCAATGTCGGTGGCCCGGATGTATCCATCGTCAATTGGGATGGTATAAGACTTTCCCGTGCGGGAGTCGAGCACATCGAGGTGAGCCATGACAACCCTGGTGGCCTGGGATTTAGAGAATTGTGTGAACAAGGTAAATGATTGACCAAACACAAGACTGTAACAGAGCTTGACAGCACGATTGGAAATGAACGATGCGATATGAACGACTTGAATGTATATGATCTATCCTATGATACCTAGAATGACTTTATCGTGCCAGAGCGACCATGTTTAGACCTCACCCTCGAGAGATGCCGAGCTCATCTAGATCATCTTGACTGCAACGATGATCCAGAAATCCTTCAATCCTGCATTCCAGCAATCCAGTAATCCAACAATCCCTTGGTGTCTGAAACCGGGGTGCCTCGATAATGTAAATGTCACGTTCTAGGCGGCTCAACCTGCATATATCACATGCATGACAATAATAGTCTCGTACGACGTATAAGTCGCGATGGTCCGATGAATACAGAGTTATTTTACGGATAAATTCATATAGCCTCATCGTCCCTTGCCTCCTCAGTGAATTCTACACTCTTCATATCACTCATACTCTAATCGTTTTCTTTACGCTATCAAGCTTTTCTACACGAGTCATTGTATCATGGCTGCTGCTGTCTTATCTACTTCCGGCCTTATTGGCATGTGGAATGGGACTAAAGATGGTAAAGAGGACGGTTATGTCGACTGGGCTACTGGCAAGACCAATGTGAACAACCCAAAAGAGGTCAAGATAGAGGTCCAAGACATCAGAACGCTCAACCCTCAGCCAACTTTTGAGTCTGATGGCTATGGGCTTGTGAAGCACGAATCCTCCTTGACCGCGGAACAGTTCCTGGCAGGCGCCACCCCTGAAGGTAAATTCCGATGACAGGGGTGTATCGACGACTTACGGTTAGCTAACTCACACCAGGCAAGGCGCTGATCGAGGACGTCTACTTCAAGGAGGTGGCCGAGCTGGTCAAGAAGGTTACTGGCTCCCAAGATGTGCTCCCTTATGTCTTTCGCATTCGCCAGAATAACATGCGTCCTGGGACTTTCTCAACCGAGAAGCTCTCCCACACGGCGCTTCCCGTTGCACACGTTGATCGAGACGACGTGACAGGCGAGAATGGGATGCGGGAGCTTTTGAGCGACCGAGCAGAGGAGTTGCTCAAAAAGGGTGTCCGCTATGCCCAAGTTAATGTCTGGAGAACTATCGGCGAGCCCATTCAAAGATGGCCGTTGTGCTTTGTAAACCACAGCTCCGTCCCCAACTGGCATTATGCCACGCACATGGCCAAAGTTTTCCCGGAGAATGACCCTCGGGTGGCGATCAGGGGCGAGAAAACTCATGATAGCGTCCTCAAGCATGACCCCAAGTATGTGGCAAAACCTACAGCGAGCATCAGGAGACTAATTGGATATACAGTTACAAGTACCATTACGCCAGCGCTCTCGATGTCAACGAGGCCCTAGTGTTCTCCTCGTTTGATTCTGATATCAGCAAGGTCATACCGCACGGAGCTTTTTGGGACGAATCGAGCCTAGAGGATGCGCCTACTAGGCGATCGATTGAGGTCCGCTGTTGGGTAGTCTTCGAGTAACGTTTGTTAAAGCTGTTGCGAGTGTATGTGCCATAGGTTGTAGATGATAATAAAGATATCAGTTGTTCCGCTCACGGGATCGTCGGTGCGCAAACGGTGTAGGAAGAAATCTTGATTCGGCGCAACAAAAGCTGAAAGTGACACATTAAGCGACCTACCTACTCGCGATCTGCAGCTGATCGTCATAGAAGATTCCCGAATGAGTATAGCAACCCCAGCCCGGATCGGACCGTACTACCGTTGGGCCTCCGCCAGGACCGTTGAGCAGAGTCGCGTTATCTACCGGTCCTCTGGGTAAACCAGGCTAAGTATGCTCCGTGTCGGGCGGATTTGAGGCTGACTAAAAAATGCACCCCTCTGGTTGACCTTATCATACCGGTAATACTGGTGCCGTACACGAGCGTGATCCGTGATTGGGCATGATGAGGAGCTATGGTAGTACTTGAGGCGTTGATACCGACATCATGCTGAATCCAAAACTGCTACAGCACGTTGGTATTTGGCCTTGGCAGATGCAACCCGGACACACCATTCTTACCAAGTGTGGCGACATGAGCCCGATGGCCGCCGTCTTGAGTAATTGTTACATGTCATAGGCTGCTCGTCGCGCCCCTGGCTTGACGCTTCGCTATATTGGGGGCGTGATCAGAATGTCTTCACTCCTTATCTTCCGCCGGCGGCTGCAAGGGTCGAAAGAGTCGCATGTACCTGATGAGTACACTTGGATGCTTGGGTAGTATCGAGATGGGGTAGAGGGCAATACCTTCAGCCCCGAATCTAATCTAAGCGATCTGACAGCCAAGCTTGTCCCTATCCTCTATGGTATACCCAGCCGGGACCCTCTCCAACTGGCGTGACTGACGTAGGCTGGACGAATGAGCGAGAGTCCTACGCTACAAGATTTGGTTAGTTGGCTGAGTTCATGTTCTCCTTGTCCACTGTTGGATGGATGGTTGCGCACGCATGTCTCAGTCCGGACATCCGGTCTACAGTAGGGCGCTGTGATGCAACGGTCACAACAAATCTCATTTCTGCTGCTTCATAAAGTAATGCCGTAGAGACCCGGGCGGGATATCTCCGCTTGCATAGTGAGTATCAGTTTGCGCCAGTCGTTAAGCCCCATCTTATCTTAGCCGATCTAAGGTAATTTACCCAGCATCCCAACAAACGCAACCGTCCTGAAACGACGCCGAGCCCTGTACTCCCCTTGCGCCTTTGTGCGCGCTGCCCGTTGAGGCATTGTGGGACTAGATAGTCGAGATTACCTATCCGCTTCACTATCGTATCAGACGCCCGAGTCCTCCACCGCGCATGTCGCCAAGTAGTCCCACATCATAGTGGATGACTTTGCATGTATTTGGTCTTGGGTCATGGAGCTTGCAGCTGCTGCCGCCACAGCGGCCGCTCGAGGGTTCTCCAGCACCGCCAGACGACTGGGGCGTGGCCGGCCGTTGGAATATCGTCGGATCTTGTTGCAGCTCTGCTTGGCTATGTGCGTGTCTCTGGCGGAGCTTCGTGTGAAGATTGCGCCACACAAGGGGCAGGTACACTTATTGCTGGCGCCGGATTTCTCTTTTATATGCCTCATGAGATTGCTCTTAGATGAAAACTCTCGTCCATTACATCCGTGTTCCCAGCAGCGTGGCTTTTCATCACTCCCTGATTGATCATTGCTCGGCGCGTCTAGCAAATCTAACACGGCCATCGGCTGACTTAATGACGCAGGACACGGATGAGATGGTGCATAATTGCTCGAAGGCTGCTGGCATGAAGCCATTGGGGTGTGGAGCGTATTAGAGCCATGGGATAGGCCGCTAGGAGCACTGATACTATCGATTTCAAGAAGGCTTCTGCATGTCAGCTTGCTTGCCATTTCGTCCTCAGTAGGTTACTAACTTACCTCCGAGAGAGATGTTCGTTATTGAAGCCGGAGGGCCCACCAAATACCAGAAACTCGTCTACCAGGCCGGTGAACGTAGCCGATGGTGTTACATGCTCAAGAGTTTCCTCCGGGTCTCCCAGGTGGAAGGGATTCTGCGATAGTCTATAATCCATGCGCTATGGCATGCCTAGTAGCCGACTGAGCGCTGGTGTTGTTGAAAAAACCCTGTTTGCGAGAGTAGAACCGAGAATGTCCCAGCTAGTAACGTTTTCAGGTCGAAGAAGTAACGAAAAGCAACAAATGGATGAAAGAAACGGATACGCCGGGACATACCGTCTTGAAAGCTTTGCGGCACCGCAAGATCACTCCACCGTTCTTAAAGACCAGCTCGTTCCAGACATTGTGATGCTAGACTCGCCCGAATTAGCTCGAGGTTCCCAACTATGACGCGCCAACGACTCTAGAACAGGATCAGAGCTGATTCCCATATTGACAAATCGGGTTACCATCTAGCCCCAAGGGTCGATCCCCCGGTGAGACGGCTCAATTTTGATTGAGACGGACCAGGGCAGCGTATTGGTTACAGCATGTATGCGAAAGCGTCTGAAGCTGCCTTAACAGGATGGGTCGTATTTCGCCATACAACGCAGATGCAAGAAACCTTGCACATGCAGCCAGTAACATGTCCTTGTTTGGATTTATATGAGCCAAGGCAGCGTGGATAGGTAGGGTGTCCAGTGGCTCCACGTGACCGTCGTGCAGGCCATATACCGCTGGTGTTCCCGTTCGGAACGGCGCCTAGAGGCTAGATCAGCTCCCAGAGAGTCTAGGACGTCGGAAGTGGGGATAAGCCCACGGATGTTCTTGGCTGTGCCCATTGTCGTCGTTGTCGTCGTGCCCGGGCTGGTTCAAAAGCTCTCCTCGTGTCTCGTGCTAAACCGAAAGCCCCGAGAGCTATTCGGGGGTTACGTTGAGATCTCGCCCAGACTCGATGGTTGGTATCGACACGCTAATTCTGGTGCAGGCAAAATAGGGGGAAAATAGACGCCCCTTCATATACGCTGCGGTCTTTTCTTAGAAAGTCAACCCCTGCCCAAGTTCGGCATATTGGTCAGATGCTATACGGTATTGCGCATAAGGCCTTCACTGTTATCAGTTCTTGATAATCCATTGCTGATAACGTCATTGGCGGCCATAACCTTGAATTAGTAGTTGTGCTATTCCCATCTTGCCTCCAGTCCAGCACATAATGAAAGGGGTCTAGAGAGTCGCCAGGGCCTATAGATTATATATATTAACAGTATTGACAATAGTATGTTGATCTGATGGCGTGATGGACCCAGGAGTCCAAACGCTACCCCCACAAGGTGCCAAGTGGAGTACATTGAGATCCGAGATCTGAGTTGTTAGGAGTAGGAGTGTTGGTTTTCAATATGCACCCAGGCCTCAATGAGCTTCCTTTCAGGGTTCAAGCTCCTTATGCGTTTTAAATATCATTGTATCTGCATTGCCCGTATATTCTGAGGCTATCTACGGGGAACTATGTGTCTAACCCAAATTCCAACTCAGGGAGACCATTCTAGAAAGCATTTGATGTCCTTGTAAGCAAACCTCGTGACGTAAAGCGTAAGGACCATAATGAAAGTTGCCCCGGCATCTGATTGAACTTGACCTCTACACAATGGCTACGATAATCATGATACAGAAATACTTGCCTTTGAAGTTCTAATGTCACACCGTCGCTAGATAGAAAATGTACATCAAGGCTGTGAGCGCCTGGTTTGTTACCTACCTACCCCCCGCGCCAAGCCGTCTGCTTCACATACTATGCTGACCTGTCTCTATCACACAATGTTGTCTCCTCATTTGCTCAGGAGAATTCATGAGGGGCTGTTATATGACCGGGTATTGCCATTGGTGATTAGGAGGCTGGAGACAGCGGAGGTGCCCATATGGACTGCGCTTCATTCGCAATACCGAATTAGACTATTGATGCATGCAGATGTCTAGAATCATTTAACGATAGTGACAGTGTTACAGCATAGGCCGCCAAATTGAACCATACCCGGTCGCGAGACCGACCACGCCACCCAGGTCGCGACCAAATGAATCTCCTGAGTACGCTTGCATAGAAAAGAGAAAGCACCTTAGTTCTTTGTACGAACTCATCACAAGTGATTATCGTATTCATCTTTGCGTAGGCTTTCTTAGTGTGAGGCATAGAGACGCTGTCTGACCGCGGCCACCCTCCATTAAAGTTCCTCAATGGCCGCTCTTAATGTGAGTTTACTATTACTATACTTCCTCCTTGAACATTGAGCCACTCTCGTGCGTTTATTCACGCTTTACCACAGCAATTTTGAATGAAGAAATTAGGAATCTTAACGCTTGTTTTGTCGCTGAAGTTTGCGCTCTTATATTCATCATCCTTCTTGACTTAAGTATTTACTCCGAGGTATCATTGATGAACTCATCGGCTTCTATGCTGTCATGAAATCCTGGATTCAAACATGGTTTTGGACAAGGAGAATTCGGTTTGAATACGCTATAGCTGAAGATAAGAGCGACCGGTTGTGAGGTAATTATGGTGTTGCTCAATACCACCAGCGTAGTGAATCTCATAATTACAGCATAACATGACTGCTTGACTCTTTGAAATCAGTTAGGCCGCGCTAAGCTTAAGATATGATAGACTTTTAAGCTTGACATCTCCTATGTCACAGGAATTGCATGGTCCTGGGATGGAATGCCCAAAGTATGGTCGGTAGAGATGCTGAAGGCCCCAGCCAGTGAGTACACCTCGCCTCTCTTCT